>CALNVZ010003433.1:45657331-45701061 GCA_940671915.1 Paracentrotus lividus
CCCCCCCCCCCCCCTTCACAGGGAGAAAGGGGTGGGGTTCACACAGACTTTTTACTGGCAGTATATCTTAGAAACTCTGTTATTGAGCCATTTCCCTCCTGAACGATTACAAATGATTTATTTCCTACTTTTTATGAAATTCATACCACATTATATAGGGGGTATTTTTTCCAGTTCCAATCATTCCTTTTTTCAATATAAAACAAATATGGACTAATTTTATACTAAGGATGAATTTATCACATTTGGAATGGCAGTCTGTAGAAAGTTTTACCCTTTAAACTTCGGCGTATACATGTCTATGGGTAATAAATATACTGTATCCCGCATATATTACACATTCATGTATTTTTGAGATTTTGCCTCAAGACGGGGGATTCATGAGGGTATCATTTTGCGAATTCATTGTATTGGCATTCATCTTGTAAAGAAACATCAGGAAGTAAAAAAAAAAAAAACTTCTGACAAAATAACAAAAAGAGAAAATTATACAGAGAAATAAAAAAGGCTGATGTCTGCATGTAACTTCAAAGAAAAAAAAAAAACTTTGTACAAAATAAAAAGCAGAATTCTTCAACCTTTGTTGCACCACACATCTTGGCCGCATGCCACAAAAACAACTCTCTCTCAAAAAAAATAGTAATTTGTATTTCTGTAGCAACGAATATCAAACAAATTAAGCTCTCGGAACTTTACACATCACAAGTGCAAGTCTCTCTGACACTTAAGCCTCATAAAATATTACTTTTTGATTATTAAGTAAATAGTTATTTAGTAAATAAGGGGGGGGGTACTATATGTGATACGTCTTGTCGAAATGAGAGAGAAGTCGCAGATCAAAGATCCGAGTAAATCGACAAACTAATAAAAAACTCAAAATTTTGAGGAAATTTTTTTTTTTTGATTTTCTGGTTCTACCATGCTCCATCTTTGCTCTATTAAAAAAATGAGTGAAAATGATAACGGGAAAGTGGTAAAAAAGCAGTTTTTCGGCGAGTGTTTTTTTTTCGGTCATAATTTTTTTTTTCCCGGACATACAAGCGCACGTCCACGCTCATTTCCCCTCTCCGTTTAGCTCCGCCCTTAGCAACGCATGGCTTTGTTTATTGGACGTTCACGGTCGTGTGATGTGTGATTTCAACTGGCTTTTTGTTTCGTTTTTGTGAGTGAATAGCGAACTAAACTCTCTTTAGCTGCACTCAGAAATTTGCGGCGATGCCACAACCTGCTGTGAATAAAGCTGTTTCATCCGGGATAGCGGAGCACCAAACGAATGTCAAATCTAACAATCGGGTGGGGGAGGGGGGGGGGGGGTTATGTGGGGAAAAGCTACTTATTGCTTGACTTAGCTATCTGGATCCAAATGAATGTTAATTTCAGCATTTTATTTAGGGCCGCGATATCTGTTGTCCTGATGGGAAATTAAAAACCTCCTATAAACAAATTTGGTTCCATCAGGAAAAATAAATTGCCGCTGAGGCGTCTCGGAGACGTCTCTAATACTATTTATCCGTCGCGGAGACGTCTCCGCGAAGTGAGATAGCACCCATAGCTACTAGCAAATTTCTGCAGTTTATTGTACAAAGTAACGTGTTTAGAAAAGTAGCGTTTTACTAAACACGACGAAACAAAATACGATTTACTCTTGAAATAATTCATTTCTAAAAATTATTAATATCTTCTTATTACTGGTAACAAGTTTGATCAATAAAAGACAAGATCGAGAAATCATTTACGTTTTTATTTCATTGTCTTAAGCTAACCTAGCCACTCATAAAACGTGATAGAGAAATTCTAAATACATTCGTGAGGCGCAAATAATTTATTAAAACATTTTTGGAGGCTTATCTCTATCATATACTTATTCAAAGAATATAAACAAAATGCTTAAGCCCCTCTGTACAAGAATAATTTAGTCTATAGACCACTATTATGTTCAAAAATTTCCAACAGAGTTCAGATCAAAATGACTCGCTTTATTATGAGTAAGAGTATACGCGATTGACATTCAAAGAACGCACGCAAACATCGGAAATAAAACCCCCAAAAAGGTTTTTAAAAATAGCTTTGTTTCAACTAATTTAGCGCCAGGATTGGTAAACACTTTTTCTTAAAAGAGCGGACTTTTGTCTTAAACAATTAGAAAGAGCATGACGTTTTTATTATATTTATGAAGATATAAAACAACAACCAAATTCAGCTTCTTTTTTTTTAGAAGATGAATGTTATTTAGGACAACATCGCCGTTGTTTCCGCTTGCTGCGCTTGCCTCGATCATGGTGATGGACGAGTATTGTTCTTTGTATACCTGAATGCAGCCTCCTCATTGGTCAATCGTTTCACCTTGTAACAAGTGGTTGCCTAGGCATTTCGGTGAGTACAACGGGACAAAATGTTCTTATTTTCTGGCGCGGATTCAACGGAAGTCAAACTTCGCAGACGTTTTTCTCTTGATTATTCCAAGAGCACAATTCTCCTCGCGTTCAAGGCTAATATCTCCACTTCTATTTACTCTTACAGTAGGGTTATATATCAAATTCAGCATGAATCAGGGATCAATAATATCAAATAAAATGGATTTCAAAAATCGCGACTAGTCTCTCATTTCGACGTGACGCATCACATATTGTTTGATTTTTTTTTTCAAATATAGCAGCCACATGGACAAAAGTTATGAAACAATTTACTTTCTCACCTCCATCAAACAATCTACCATAATGACCCTGAAATCGATTTGCTATGAAAATGATCTTTTTCTTTTCACTTTTTTGTTGTATTTTCTTCAACAAGTTCTCTTATTCTACAAGATTTTTTAAAAGACTTTCAATTGAAGAATAGCCGATGATACTCGTATGCCAGATCTCATGAGCCAGGACTATTTGAGATTTGAACATTAAAAAAAAAAAATGACTGGACTGGGTACGTTTTTTATTTTCTCTTTCAAATGAAAATATCACCAAAAAAAAGTATGGCCAAAAATTAATCAATTTACAGGGCCTTAGCATCATGGTAGCCACAAAAATGCACAATCTTGTATTTTATGTATTTTTTTTTTTTTTGAGACACACTGTATTGGTGAAACAATATTTGTAATTTTATATCCTAGCCACATGCTGTTATCTTAAAGGTAACATGTAATCTACTAGCAAAGGGTCGTCCCTGTATTAAGCTAATAGGAAAAAAGATAATTCAGTACATAACAGGTTAAATGACAGTAATATATAGTACAAGAAGATTATATACATCTGTACATACTCCCTGAGATGGTCACAAAGATAAAGAAAGGAAATACTGCCCCACTATGACAAATGGAACCAACTGATAAATTATTTATATGTGAACTTTACAAAAGGGACTGGTCTATACATCGTGATTCAATTTACAATAATACATAGCCTCGGGAAGTACATGTATGTATCACGGTCACTCATGTAATCTTAATCTCACTTCAAACCAATTTGCTATTCAGATTAATGTTGGTTGTTATTTCACAGTGCATGGACTGTATACAATCAATCCTTCGCATTCCACATTAACTTGTACCGTTCAGAAAAAATTGTCACAAAACACCACTTTGGCGGGCAAGCCGGTAACTATCACAGCACGATGAATCAAAATCAGAACCATTCTCAAACACAGCAACAACAAAAAATACAATCAAACCTGTCTAATGGTTGTATCTCACTTCGCGGAGACGGGTTTGAGACAGATTTGGGACTACTTTGAGATGGTTTTGAAACTTGTTGTGGAGTCCGAGAAAATGTAATGAACTTCCATATCAATGCGCACCTGGCTCATTGAATAGAAGCCCCCCCCCCCCCCCAAATATGGCAGCCGTAAATTACAGTGTTCTGAGGTCAGATTGGTGTAAAGCATCCCTGTATTGCTTCCCATTAGAACTGGGTAGAACAGGGGGGTGTTTCACAAAGAGTTAAGTAGACTTAAAGTCGCACTTAACTTCTACGCGCATCTTGTTTTATAACGCACAATTTAATTGATAGATTTCACAATGGCGCGCATCTCATGAGCATGGTCAATCCAGTGAAGTGATGCGTAATATAATGCACAAAACTAAAGATTTAAGTGCGATTTTTAAGTCTACTTAACTCTTTGTGAAACACCCCCCTGGTCTTAGTCTCTTTACCTCCCATTATTAATAAAAGAAATACACAAATGTATGTGTTACAGAACATGTCTATAAAGGTCATCTGTCAGTAGTGGTCACCTATACTCATCTTATTGGGGGGAAATATGATACATAACCTGGCTACAATTACAAAGGCCACTTGTCTAGAGAGTGTTAACTTTTTCAGTTTCCACTAGGTGGTCTTTATAGACCAGTTCGATAAATTTATCATTTGAGTGAACAAATCAGAAATGTACAGAAGCTTAAAGAATACAAATCAAATGTGACAATAAACAAGTGTAAAAGATGAAAAGCAAGTTTTCACATCTCATCACGTCGACTTGAAACGGTCTTGGATCTTGTCTTTTCACCTTCTTTATATCCTATTTCATCTGGCCTAATGGGGCAGTGTTACACTTCTGTAGACATGTCAGCTGCTCTCAAAAACTAAGAATACATTTATTTACAGTCCACTCCCGTTTAAAAGGTGCTCAGGGCCAAGCAAAACACATTGGCCCATATTATAGGGGAAGTTCAACCCTGGTTTTTATTGGTTTTAAAAAATGCAGAAAAATAAAAGAAAAATATGAATGAAAGTTTGAAGAAAATCGACCAAAAAATAGTGAAGTTACGAATATTTAAATTTTTTATTCTGTCACGTCACGTGCGACCAGCTCTCCCATGTGTTGTGTATGTAAATTCCCTAAATTTGTCTTTTTTTCATGGTTCTTGATAAAAGAATGGGTCAATTTGATAGAGGCATGTATATTAACATATGTTTGATGATGTATCGACCGCACAGGTGATATAATTCATTTTCTTTTGAAAAAATGACACTTTATGGAATTTACACTACATAACACAGAGGAGAACTGCTCGCATGTGACGTCACAAAATCAAAACTTTAAATATTCATAACTTCATTTTATTTTTTGGTCAATTTTCTCCAAACCTTTACTCATATTTATCTTTTATTTTTCTGCATTTTTTAAAACCAATTTAAACCCAGGGTGAACTTCCCCTTTAAAGATAACCAATCTGAAATTGAGACCAGAAAAATGGCCATGTTGTATCTGTTGTATTGGCTCAGTGGATCGAGCATCTGCCTTATAATCAGGAGGCCTCGGGTTCGATCCCTGGCCGCATCATACCCAAAAACGTTAAAAAATAGGAGTTGCTGCTACCCTCTTTGGCGTAGCAATAAGAAAGGGATAGCAACGTCCATCTGGCGCTGTCAGTGACTACTGGTTTCATGATTAATGGGGCAAAAAGAATTTCTGTTTCACCTTTGTTTTGGACAATAAAATTTGGAGCATTTGGAGCATTCTACATCATTATATTAATAGGAATTGACTGTATTACCTTACGATATTCAAGGGGTCTTTTGACAATATGATTGTTCAATGAAGTTTTTTTTTTTTTTTTTTATGAGATGCAGCATTATACGACTGGGACGTTATAAAGTACATGTACACCATTAAATTACAAATCTATTTGAAAATTATAATACAAGTAATTTCATAACAAACAAATATAAAGCCAGCAGGAATCTCAAATATTGACACACCTCTAATGAATATTCATCGAATGCACAATATTCTTATCATACGGACATAATGCTACATTGGCCCCAAGTCCAGAAATAGAGACCTACTTCTGATCCCAGATCAGAGAATATTACCGGTAGGCCTTTTAGCCTAATATTAGCCAGATCTCAGAATATCAGGGCACTATACTGTGCAATATATCACTTGTTGGGTCACATGCTGTAAATAAAAAATATTTTTGCATGAATCATTTTTCATACAGAGTGCCCTCTCATACTGTAGACGATTTCGGGCAGCGTTTAATTCGGGCTACCTGCAATACAAAAACTAATTGATATTGTTCAAAATCATCGATATTATCGCCAAATTACACAGATCAAAGGTTAAAACGTTGACAGCTCTACTTCCGCTAGGTGCAACAGCATGCATAAATTCCTAGTTGTTGTTTACCTTAAAAAGGAGGCCTCGGGTTCGATCCCTGGCCGCATCATACCCAAAAACGTTAAAAAATAGGAGTTGCTGCTACCCTGTTTGGCGTAGCAATAAGAAAGGGATAGCAACGTCCATCTGGCGCTGTCAGTGACTACTGGTTTCATGATTAATGGGGTAAAAAGAATTTCTGTTTCACCTTTGTTTTGGACAATAAAATTTGGAGCATTTGGAGCATTCTACATCATTATATTAATAGGAATTGACTGTATTACCTTACGATATTCAAGGGGTCTTTTGACAATATGATTGTTCAATGAAGTTTTTTTTTTTTTTTTTTATGAGATGCAGCATTATACGACTGGGACGTTATAAAGTACATGTACACCATTAAATTACAAATCTATTTGAAAATTATAATACAAGTAATTTCATAACAAACAAATATAAAGCCAGCAGGAATCTCAAATATTGACACACCTCTAATGAATATTCATCGAATGCACAATATTCTTATCATACGGACATAATGCTACATTGGCCCCAAGTCCAGAAATAGAGACCTACTTCTGATCCCAGATCAGAGAATATTACCGGTAGGCCTTTTAGCCTAATATTAGCCAGATCTCAGAATATCAGGGCACTATACTGTGCAATATATCACTTGTTGGGTCACATGCTGTAAATAAAAAATATTTTTGCATGAATCATTTTTCATACAGAGTGCCCTCTCATACTGTAGACGATTTCGGGCAGCGTTTAATTCGGGCTACCTGCAATACAAAAACTAATTGATATTGTTCAAAATCATCGATATTATCGCCAAATTACACAGATCAAAGGTTAAAACGTTGACAGCTCTACTTCCGCTAGGTGCAACAGCATGCATAAATTCCTAGTTGTTGTTTACCTTAAAAATTGTACCATTACAGGAGTCCTAAGGTGCACTGAATTTCTTATGTAGTCCTACTTATGTTTTTGGTAGGCCGATCGAAAAAAGGGAGGAAATTTGACTAAACAAATTCCTCTCAATGCTGGCCAAACGCAGGATGTCTCGTCCCTATGATCGACAAATTTGCACGAATACTAGTAGGCCTATGCGTACATAATTATTTAATACGCACGCGCTTACAAATTTTGAGCCGGATGCTGAGTTGTCAACCATATCGCGATGCATGTTGGGTAATCTAACCTACTGGCACTATATCGGGTCGCTCGAATTGAAGTGAGCCCTCTATGTGCTCGCCATATAGCTGGGGGGCTTCTAATGTACTACGCATGCGCCATGTGCGCGTATGTCTGCGCGTTTGTACATTTTCCTTTGTTATTAAAGGATACATACGCACACATGGAGCATGCGTAGTACATTGGAAGCCCCCCAGCCATGGCTGACACAAGACAAAACATCACTCAAACCGAATTTGTCTATATACTTAATCTTGTGCTCCACATTTCACTACGATCTTCTCTATATGCATCAAAAGCATGATTATGTATTTGTGTGTTTAGTCTGCACCTGCTGGTCCTCGCGCAAAATATGCAAAAATGAATGTACCACAAATATTTCCACAAAACACAGTACTTGTATGATAGTAAAACAGGTGGTCTAATTTTGCTACACAATATCATCCATGCTAACATAGTGATGAATGTAGCAACCCTGTAAGCCTCATCTCAATACAGTACCACTCAGAGTTCACTTCAGTCTCCCCACCATACAATATTTGAAGCAGGCAGAGATCAACAATAATAACTAATAATGATATATCAACTGAAATGATCACAGAATTATCTGCTAATTCTACTGGCAAATATACCACAAATACTTTCCAAGTAACTCAAATTATACTATGCACTTTCAAGCATTCCTGTTTCCCGAAACCTGTGACAGGCCTATTTACCGAAATACATCTTGTCAATAGTGTCAAACAGTTTATTCCAGTTGAACCGCGTTCACATCAATGTTTGCTTAGATCACAATGTCGCAAACCTGCTAGTCTCCACTCAAAGCTGATATAAGTTTTAGTACGTTGCGTTTGTAGACACATTACCTTGGAGTCATGCAGGAGATGCCACAGGTTAAAACTCTTCATCGTTACAGAGTGATTCTTCTTCGCTTGATTTTGCCCGTATCCATCTCATCTACCGGTATCTCCTCCTCCTCTTCCTCCTTGCCTGGTGTGGTTGCCGTGGCAACGTTAGTCCTCTTGGTATAGAAGAGGATGTAGGCTTGGCAGGCAGTGACGTCTTCCACGGAACAAAGCTCCAGTCTGGCATCATTACAATGCACCCAGAAACCTGGTAGAAGTCAGATAGGAAGGTCTAAATTAATCATCTCTTACTTCTCAAATTTTACCCATCTCACTCAACAAGTTAATGAATAAATTACCTAATGAATTTGACAAATTTGACTGATTAATTGATTATGTATAGAAGTTAGGAGGCCCTTTCCCTATCTTAAACATTTCAGAGCAATCAGATTCAAAATTATCCAGGAAATAACTGAGAAGAACCAGAATTTACTCTTTGAGTACATTTGGAGCCTGTTTCATCGTCTTTTCACGCATAAAAATGTTGATTTGAAGACCCAATATATTGATATATCAGTAAATGCAACATGTACTAGTAGAGCTTTAGAATTCCCTTTCGCATTGTTGATTTAACCCTAATAAGACTGGGGTGTTTTGGTAGCTGTCAAGACTGGGGGAGGGGGGGCCCATGATGCCCCCCCCCCTTAAGATCTACAAGACTGCACTATTAATTTTTCAGAAATAATATCGATTTATTTTATATTAATTAATTATGCTAATTTATGCATGAAATCATACTTTTTGCTCTAATTGAAAAAATAAAGCACTTAGAATGCTAATTTTGTGTATTATTATTCCTTATAGCATTCCTAACAATTGTACTAGGAAAAAATTCTTGTATCGAATTTAATTTATGTATTTTATTGTTTTATGAATTTCTTATGTATTTCTCTGTTTTTTCAACCTTTTGTTTTCCTTTGTTTTTTCGCAAATATTATTGAAGAACCATTTTAAAGCATAATAATGCTAAAATCAATTGATTTCAGCCAATGAAAGTGAAAATAATCATATCTTTATGAATAAGGTGAGAAAACTCCATTTGCATTGACTTTGTACACAAAATCATGTTTGTGAGCCGTTGTTAGTCTGATGGATATTTTTGAAAATCATGCAGCATCGTAACAGTATGACCGATTTTCTCAAAAATGGTTTCAAAAGATGCACGAGACTTGAAAGTATGAAGTCAGCAAGTGGCACGATCAAAAAATTTCGCGCGGCGGAATGGTCACGGAAAATGTTGAGGGGGGGGGGGCCAAGATGGCCCCCAGTCTTTTTAGGGTTAATTATATGTAAACTATTATATCACATAAGAGCAATAGAAATGTCAGTGAAGATTGTTATTTCTGATCCCTGTGTAATTTACAGTATTTTTAGATTATAAAGATGCAAAACAGCAATACATGACAAAAGGATTTTCTATTCCCAATGTTAACATTCAACAACTTTTTTTTTCATCATGTACATGTATCTTACACATTGCAGGGTTCCCACAGAAATTTGACAACAGAATTCCATGACTTTCCATGACTTTTCCATGACTAAATTGCTGCTTTCCATGACTTCCTTTCTGGCACGGTTTCCAAAATCAGATGCGTTATGATGGCCTCCATCTCCCCTCACAGCCATCCCAGGGTTCCCACAAACATTTGAAAACAGAATTCCATGACTTTTCACAAATTTTCCTAATTCCCTGACTTTCCATGACCACAAATTTTTCCAGGATTTTCCAGGACTGTGGAACCCTGACATTGCAGAATATTTATGGGTGAATTTATAAATAAATTACTAATCGTTCTAACAAGACTGAAAATCTACTATCTCTTACCTCCCTCCTGGTTCCATGAGTATGCTGTATAGTGACCAGAACCAAACCTAGATCAGAAAATATTTAAGAAATTATACTGAATTTCATCTAAAAGAATACAATGTAATTAAGAAACATGGCACATAAGCATTGATAACACCATATTCTGTATGCCCTGAAATTTGGTACAGCAATTATCATCATCACACAACCACCAGTACCTTCATCATCACCATCAACATGGTGATGATACAATGTGGCAGTGCCATCACAATCACACTTGAAATCTCCATATGTCCTCTTATTGTATTGTATTTGTATTGTATTGTATTTATTTATTACCAAAATTGCAAAAATATGTATACAGAATTCAATATAAATATGCATTTGGTAAATGGAGCAAACAAATAGCTAAAGCTAATCTAGGTTGGCCCCGTCCAGTTTGATTACTGTGATTATACATACATTAACATAAAGTAAAACATATGTACATACAATAATAAATTATTACATCATATTTTACAGTATTTACACTATTTACATACTAAATTAATTATAGCCAACAAAGTCAGATCACATTGTATCATATGTGTAGGCTTCTCTCTTCAAGACTCTTTTGTTATTGGGATCTACTATAATGAAAGCACACCATCATTCTCATCATGATGTCACCCGTCATCATCCTCATTATCACATCACCATCACTGCCACAACCACCACCATCGCCATTATCATCACCACCACCATTTTCATTATGATTCCTCCCCATCATCAAATGACCATTATCATTATTATCCTCAGTAACCAAAGCAAACAACCACCACCACCATCCTTATCAACACCACCATCACCACTAACATCATCATCACGATACTCACCAAACAATCAGATCCCCAATCATCACCATCATCATCATACTTTATCTACCACATACCCTCTTCCATGGTGTATCACCAATGAAGTCAGATCATACATGTAGTCTTCGGTTGTCAAGACTCTTGGCAAGACACTCATTATCATCCTCATCACGACACTACCATCATCATGATAATTGTCACAACCACCACCACCATCAACAACCTCCTCCTTGTTATTATCATCATCGTCACTACCACCACCACCATCCTAACCATCATTACCATCACCGCCACAACCACCACCATCACAACAATCCCCATCATCATCACATGATCTCAACCATCATCCAACAACAAACACCACCACTGTCACTCCGTCACTACCACCACCACCACCATCATCCTAACCATCATTACCATCACCGCCACCACCACCACAACCACCACCATCACAACAATCCCCATCATCATAATCATCATCACATGACCTCAACCATCATCATCCTCACTATCACTAACAAACACCACCACCATCATCCTTATCAACACCACCATCACCACTAACATCATCATCATCACAATGCACACCAAACAATCACCACCCCAATCACCATCATCATCACACTTTATCCACTACTCACCCTCTTCCATGATGTATCACCAATGAAGTCAGATCATACATGTAGTCTTCGGTCGTCAAGACTCTCTTGCTATTTGGATCTACCATACTGAACTGCCTCATATTCAACTCCTGGTCAAACTTCACTGGAACATGAATCTTTTCTCTGTGGTTTCTCCCTGACCATCTATCAAAGTAAAATTTAAATTTGAATTAGAATTGGAAATGAACTCACAATTGGAAGTGAACTTAAAATTAAGATGGAGATTGAAATGGCATATTGATCAAAATACTAAAAGGTAGATGAGCTGAGTTACATGAAATATACATGCACAATGTAAAAACAATATTCTTAAAAATATTAATAGTACATATTGCAGGCATGAGACAGAGAAATTTCAAAAAAAGAGGAAAATTGCTACCAGTGAGGGAGCGTAGCGACCGAACTTCCTGGGGGTGGTTCGGAAGGGGGATCCCTCCCGCAGAAATTGTGCAATTTAGGTATAGAAAATTCACGATTTCTTTTGGCTGAACTTCGTCAAATCAATCTCGTGTTCCAGTCTACACAAGTGAGACGGAAAATACTTCCAGAATACACAATGAAAACACCGCCCGAAAAACAACTCCGCTTTGTACATGCAAAAAAAAAAAAAAAAAAAAAAAAAAAAAAAAAAAAAAATTAAATTTAAATTTTATTTTTTTTAAATATTTTTTTATAGAATTTCAAAATCGGCGGAAATCCGCGGATCCGCGGAGAAAAATCATGCCTGATATTGATACATATATGTGCCTTACGAGACAAAACAACATTGGTGAAAATAGACATAGGGAGAAATAAAAAGATTGAAAGGGACATTTTGAAAAAGAAAGAAGACTGTTCAAAGAAGCATTCACAAACCTGCCCCCCCCCCAAAAAAAAAAAAAATAATAATAATAATAATAATAATAAATAAATAAAAAAAATTAAAAAATAAAATAAAATAAAAAATAAAAAATAAAAAATGATAATAATAATAAAATAAATAAAAAGAACTGGTATTTAAACAATCAATGCTAACTCTATAGTCCACTCTTGTGTCTTGAACTATAAAATGCTTACGATCAATTGCAAATTTGAAACAACCGTTATGATTGGTTCACAGTAAGACTTCAAGGTAAGAAATCTATGCATCAAGGATCCTGATTGGTTACTTTTGCTACAAGGCTCAGTTTAAACAAACAAGTGTTTAAAGGAGGAGTCCGGGCTGAAATTAAAAAGTTTTGTAAAGTAAAGTAAAATTTAGCAAACACAACACAGAAAATTTCATCAAAATCGGATGAAAAACAACAAAGTCATGCATTTTTTTAGGTATTGAATTTTTTTCGTAAAACAGTTCTTGGCATTGTCTCATTGTCTCATTTGAATATTTGAATATTCAAATGAGCAAAATGATGATGTCACAGTCCCCCTACTTCTTGTGTATTTTATTATATGAAATCCTATTTTTCTCATTTTTTCATATATTGCGTATACAGAAAATCTATCCCTCATAATGAAATAGGTAAAAGCACTAGTGACCTTGAACATTCCACAAGGATTAATCCCTGTTTTTATGTCCTTGGGGCAGAAAATCTTGATAATTGGTATTTCATACAATAAAATACAAAGAAAGTAGGGGGACTGAGACATCATCAGTTTGCCCATTTGAAGATGGCAAAAACTGTTTCCTAAAAAAATTCAAAACCTAAGAAAATTCATAACTTTGCTATTTCTGATCCGATTTTGATGAAATTTTCAGTGTTGTGCTTTTTAGATTTTACTTTATTTTTTCTAATAATGCAAAATCCAGCCCAGAGGAGTCCTTTAATACCTGAATCTCTTTAGATGTAGTCTGAGTACATGAGGTAGTTTAGTGACTAGTAGTCTCTTGGTGGCCTCAGTCTGGATGACTGGTTTCCCCGATGCTTCTCTCCTCTTGCTATTACATGCCTCACATTGGTATACCGGTCCATCAAGATGCTCAATCTCTGTGAACTTTGACAGCATCTCCGTCAGGTGACAGGTGTCTTCAGCAATGTTAGTACGGCTAGAGCTGAACTGATACCTGATTAAGTGATGACAAGATTATAATCCAGTGCTGTTAGAAATTAACTGGTACCCCCGAAGTCATGATGATATTATACCAGTACCATTTTAACTAAACAAAAACTTGGTCACATGATGATGATATTAGACTGGTACCATTATTAGAAATCAAGCGAAACTTACAGAGGCCATGGTTATATAAAACTACAGTACCGCCTAAGATCAACGTCACAGCTGATTGCAATCGATTGAGTGCAGTTGAACACAAAGTTAATGGGGATGATGTCATTTGATTGCAATCAACTGTGACCTTGATCTCAGGTAGTGTGTGGTACCGTTAGAAATAAACGGGTACCTCCCAAGGTAATGATATCATACCAGGGAGGTGCTTCATCTCGTCATTCATAGGTTAAAAACAACTTCAACGACTGGTGATCAGTTCTTGTGCTTAAAGGAGGAGTTCGGGCTGAAATGAAAAAGTTTTGTAAAATTAAGTAAAATTCATCAAGCACAACACAGAAAATTTCATCGAAATCGGATGAAAAATAACAAAGTTATGCATTTTTTAGGTCTTGATTTTTTTGTGTAAAACAGTTCTTGGCAATGGTCTCGTTGTCTCATTTGAATATTTGAATATTCAAATGAGCAAACTGATGATGTCACAGTCCCCCTACTTCTTGTGTATTTTATTATATGAAATCCTATTTATCTCATTTTTTCATATATTGCGTATACAGAAAATCTGTCCCTCATACTGAAATAAGTAAAAGCACTTGTGACCTTGAACATTCCACAAGGATTAATCCTTGTTTTTATGTCCTTGGGGCAGAAAATCTTGATAATTGGTATTTCATACAATAAAATACAAAGAAAGTAGGGGGACTGAGACATCATCAGTTTGCCAATTTAAAGAACTGTTTCCTACAAAATTCAAAACCTAAGAAAATTCATAACTTTGCTGTTTCTTATCCGATTTTGATGAAATTTTCAGTGTTGTGCTTTTTCGATTTTACTTTATTTTTCTTATAATGCAAACTCCAGCCCGGATGAGTCCTTTAATGATTAAGAATGTGTATAGAATAGCACCAAAGAACATATTCCAGTCATTAGTAGTCATTTGTAACTTTACAAACCACTCGGTGAAACACCACCCAGTACCGTTTGAACTAAACAGATGCTTAGTAAGGTGATGATGGTATTAGACTGGAGCCATTAGAACTCAAGTGACTCTTGCAATGGTCATGGTTATACAGTGCGTCCCAGAAAAAAAAATATACCCAACTTTGAGAGCCTCATACTAAAATATTATAGCTTGTGTGACCTTGAAATATATATCATGATAAAGAGCAACTCATATTCTTTTCAATGATACCAAACTTATACCTGTGTTGGGACGGATGACTAAGCAGTTGGGGCTTTAAAAAACAAGCGTAAAAAGTGCCCTGTCCCAAGTTTGAGCAAAAGCAGCCCTTGCATTCCTTTGTGCCTAATGACTCAAACATTCAAACAATGAATGATCAGAAAGCCAGGGCTGCTTCTCAGACAACTTGGTACAGATCACTTTTGACCAAAGTTTTTTAACACTGGAGTGTTCAGTCATCCATGACAGTATCAGTATGATTTTGGTATCATTAGATAGAATATGAGTTACTCTATGTCATGAAATTAAAATTAATTACACATAGGTTATACAATTTTAATATGAGGTTCTCAAAGTTGGGTATACTTTATCTGGGACGCACTGTATAATACTGGTACTGTTAAAACTTAACTGCTACCTTGTAACCTAATGTTCAGATGATACTCAAATCATTAAAACTGAAATGGTACATGCAGATGTCACCTTGCACCATGAGAACCGCATTTACACCTGCAGTTGTCATGGTAAATACAATACTAGTACCGTTAGAACTGAACTGATACCTACAAACATGTAGTAAAATGATGATAATAATACTATAAATACACTATCTTTTGTCACGTCCTGGGAGAGAATGATAATACCATTTAAAGTACTGTATAAGTGGTTTCTTTCGCGAAGGTTTTATTTGCGAATTTCGCGAATCGGGATGCGACCGCGAATTTAACATCACGCGAAAAGGTTTTGAACAGTACCGCGAATTTATCAACGCTGGAAAATGTTTTGAACTCCATGCGCTCGCAGAGCAGAGTTGTCTATGCAGCGCTATTAATAGCACACACAATGAAACAGCGCGATGCGTGGATGACTGGTATGTAGGTCAAATAAATTCAGGTAGTAATAAGACTTTATTCCCTTTTATTCTCTTTTTATAAATATAATGTCTCGTTTTAGATAGGAAAAGATGGAATACTTATAGTTCTAGTTACTTTTAATTCCAGATTTTGCCGAACGTGAATTTAACATCGCGCGAAAATGTCTGGACCCCCGCCAACCGCAAAAATATCTGTACGCGAAAAAACCACTTATACAGTAATTCATTGATATTCAGGAGCTTGAAATTTAAACCATAACTAGGACCTTGGCCCATTTGAATTATGTGTACATTTGCTATCAATGGTAACTTTCATGGTAATGTTGCTCAACAGCCAATCAAAATACAGTATTTGAAGAAAGATATCATTGATAGCAAAGCTACTACAATAGTCTTTATGCAATCAGGTCCTGGTCTTACCTTTCAGGGAACTCTAGGGACAGGTCCCAGAAGGGTTCATAGGTGTTAGACTTGGACCTGCATTTCAAACACATCACTTGGGAGACCAGCCAACCTTCAAAGATCTTTGGTACGATCTCCTCCGTCGTCATGGATACACCGTTGCTTAGCGACAGGGAGAGGGGTGTGGACAGATTCTGCAGCTCAGAGTGGATCTTATCCATGAATTCGCTGTGAAGTACATGTAATAATGTTAAAAATAATATGGGTTGTCAGAGCTATTCTTGATGCCACGGGATCATAGTTCAAAGTCGTTGTTGGTGTTGTTGGTTTAATGGCGTCCCCTCAAAGATTTCTGCCATTTCCGTTGAAGCAACAACTCATTTAAACCATATCAAGACAACTACCTCCCCGAAATAGTGTTAGGTGTAGACTTTTGGTGGGGGTAGTTGTCCGGGGGCATTTTCCAGGGGGTAATTGTCCGAGAAACCATTTATTCAACAAATGACATTGCTTATTCCCACCCCGGTAGCAGATCCATCTACCGAAAGCTAACCTAATCAAGGTAATTTTCTTGACTGCATGAAAAACACAATTTCATTAAAGGGGAAGTTCACCCTGGAATTGTATTGGTTTTGAAAAATGCAGAAAAATAAAAGAAAAATATGAATGAAAGTTTGAAGGAAATCGACCAAAAAATAGCGAAGTTATGAATATTTAAAGTTTTGATTCTGTGACGTCACGTGCGAGCAGCTCTCCCATGTGTTGTGTATGTAAATTCAATAAATTTGTCTTTTTTCATCGTTCTTGATAAAGGAATGGGTCAATTTGATAGAGGCATGTATATTAACTTATGTTTGATGATGTATCGACCATACAGGTGAAATAATTAATTTTCTTCTGAAAAAATGACACTTAATGGAATTTACACTATATAACACATAGGAGAACTGCTCGCATGTGACGTCACAAAATCAAAACTTTAAATATTCATAACTTCAATATTTTTTGGTCGATTTTCTACAAACCTTCACTCATATTTTTCTTTTATTTTTCTGCATTTTTTAAAACCAAATTATACCCAGGGTGAACTTTCCCTTTAATCATAACATTACTACACATATTATCTGACCAGAGGAACTATAGTGCGTCTGCTGAACATATCCCTAAAATAAAGGTATAAGTGTCACAGGAGAAGATGATAGCACAGGTCCTCCAGCAATACATATCATCAGAATTGCTTTTCCCCACCCAGGTACTACCTGTATGACCTTACCAGAGGAACTCTGGAGCATCTTGCTAAGCGTAGCCCCTGAAAGATGGTATAAGAATCATGAGAGCAGACAATAGCCCATGTCCAAATTCAGCCAGGCATTGTAAATCTACATTGCCTCTCCCCACACGGATTACATTATTTCTATAATCTTACCAAAGGAATTCTTGAGCATCCTGCTGAGCGTAGCCCCTGAATGATGGGATAAGCCTCCACACTGAGCTCAGGATGCCATGAGGAGATACGATAGCCCATTTACCAGACCACATCACTCGGAATAACATGTGAAGCTCATGACAGAGTGGACTGCAGGGAGATAATGCAAAAGATAATCATTTGGATTGGTAAATCACCACTTGGTCTACAACCAGTTTGTCTAAAGCCTGTTTGGTCTAATTAGACCATTTGGACATTAGACTAAATGACAATTAGTTTGAGTAAGATTTTGACCAGGTGATAATTGGCCCAAACAGCAATAACACCAAACAGGTTTAGCCAATGTTGTATTAGACCAACTGACTACTGGTCATATTCAGACTAAGTGGGACATTTAGCTGAAATTTCAATGTGGCGCTGTGCCTTTGAAAATGCAAATTAGGATCTGAAATCAACACAAAGGCTTCTTTACAATACAAACAATTATTTAAGTTCAAACATTATGTGATCCAGTTTTCTTACGCTGAATAATTGAGCAAACAGTAATTTGCACGTATGGGACTATGGTGCTTTAAATGCCTCTTATTCAGTCCACCCGCAGCGCTTTGGAAATCGCTCGTTTTTATGCAAGTCCTATTCATGAGTTTGTGTGTTTGAATACGTAATTAGCAGCTTGCACCCCTGTCTTTGTGCGGTTATAATTCTGCATAGAAATGACTATTTGACATGAAATTTTCGGCATTAATATATCATACTATCAAAATATATATTCCTTAATAAGAAAGAAAATATGTCTTTCAAAATAGTAGAAATTGTTGGATATATTTTGCGTTAAAATCCGTTTGGGAATTTTCTTGAATAACTAGCCTCAAATACGCTTTATTTTCAATGATTCGACGAGAAAATAAGTTCATAATCTTCAGCAACTCTTCACCTTTCCAAAAATACACCAAACATGGTATTTCAAGATTTATACCAGTCAGGAGCTAGCTAAATGTGCAGCAAATACAAAATTGCTTCAATAACTGCGATCTGATTGGCTGGTCTGATTTTGAGTGTGATTTGATTGGCTGATGCGAATCTCACCACGCACCAAAGGTCACTGCGCGGTCAGGTAACGGCTCCCACGTGTTTCAAAATCCCCGCTCGCATCAATCCTTGATTCAAGCAGCCAATCAGAAAGCCGCATTTTCTGTATTTTGGACTTGCTTTATATTCTGCTAGCTCCTGACTGGTATAAACAGTAAAGGATATCAAAAGTTACTACGTTTTGAAGCTAAGATTTCATTCTTTCCAAATATGTAATTTTCTTTTGGAATCATGCAAAAATAACTACTTTTCTTGTCACTTATACCGAACTGAATATATGTTTTTGTTCCATATCTTTCACCAATACTTTTACAATATTCAGATATGATAAAATACCATAAAATGTGCATGATAGGTAGGTTTAGAATTTCTTCTTTCTAAATATGTAAGAATCAGGAAATTCCGTTCACAAAATCAAAATCTACAAGAGTTGCAAAATCTCAGTTTTAGCCCGCACAGGTCCGCAGAGTGCAGATAGAGGACTGGTAGAGTTGTATAAAAATCGCACTCTTGGCTTATTATAGCTCACGCTGCCCTCGGACTGTATTCTTATAACTAATCACTTTTGTAAGGTTTTTTTTACTTCAAGTAATTTTCATGGACTACTCTAACATGGCATATAAATACAGGTAATTTGGATTTAGTTATTTACTTGAAATGTTGAATTTAAGGCACTGGTCATGTCACTCACATTTTGGATGTCGTGTCACTCACGACACATAGAGGTGGACCATTTTCAACAGAGAGGGAATGATTGATAAACATAATAAATGTCGGACAGGTACACTATTCATACACATATACCAGCACCTATGGTACCCTTAGAGATCTACCTGAGCACAAATCCAACCATAACCAATGATGGTGAGAAACCCATGTCTTTTTTCTGTCATGTCACTCATGCACTGTTTTTTAATCATAATTTCCAGGACCAAATGAAAAATTCAAAACCAACTGGTAATGATACATGCCACTCCTACATTATACATAATATGATAGTCATGATTCATTCATAACCTACAAGTACAAAGATATGCGCCCTTCTATCAGTCCAAATGTTGTGTCACTCACGTTTGAATATGACCTACTATAGACCAAGTGAATATAAATCTTTGGTTTTAATACGAACTACCTGCCTTGAAAAGTACCCTAAACTTATTTTAGCCCTGCATGATGAACAATATGAAGCGTCCAATGGGAAAAATTCAGGGCCTGAAATTAGGCAATACCCTAACAACTTATTTATCATGATTCCAGAGGCTACATTAATTTGGTTTCTTGTAGCGAAATTAAGACTGAGCAAGCATGTCACCATCTTAGAGAGTATATTTGGATACTCCCAAAAGGAAGGGAGAAACACATCACTGTATCACAGATGTCATTTCTTACCAGAAAGTTAAGAATTAATAGGAAAATGATAATAAATGCAAATAAGAATGAAAACAATAAATAAAGAGAAGAAACTCCTCGTGAAAATGAATTTCAATTTCAATTAAATTGATTAGTTATTTTACCGTACTTCTAAGGAAGCAATAATGCTTAAGTAAGCAACCACAGAGTCTACAGCTTTAAGTCCTATCTCAGGGACATGGTATTATTGGGGACTAGTGATAATACCTTACCAAAGAGCACTAGCAAATCAGCTTGGTTTCTAACAAGGGATCTCCATATTACGAGACCATCCCTCTACTTACTGAGCTTTCTCGCCTGCCCAAATAAAAAATTAAATTAAAAACTCATGTACTTACTAGTTATTAGTGACTTTTCTCGGGTCTTTGCACTTGGACGGGTCAACTGTCGTATCGTCAGATCCTCCATTCAGCCCACCTCCTCCGGGTCCTCGGTTCCGCTGCTGTCTCTGGACCCGACTTGAGCTAGACTCTCCAGATCCACTACGGGGTGTTTCAGACAACTTTACAAAACAAAAAAATACAAGAACAATGATAATCTTATTCATAGGACAAAAACTGCAGGAGATAGTCTTTTGTGGCTTAATTTGCACTTCAAATCGCTGAACCAGGGGCCTCTGGCAGTTCAATAAATTTTTTTAAAAATGATTGTAAATATGATAAGCAGTTGTTTCTTCTCAATTTGGTATAAATTCTGTGCAACACTACATCCTTCGAACAAGTCATTTAATTCTCCCTTGAAAACTAGACATGTTCATTCCCAGCTAAAGCTAAATTCTCTGCTACTAGTAGGCGTGTCTGCAAGCGTTTCCAACAATTGGTAAGTCATGTAGTGATTCTTTGATGTTGTTTTGCTAACCATTATCTTATAGTTTAACTTTATTTTGATTAGAACATATTTTTGTTCATGAACAATAGCCTGTTTCACATAAGACTTACGCTTGACTTTTAACTTCCAAATGCATCCAATATTTAACACACAATCTCATTGGTAGGCTATTCAGAGTACATTGCACGTAATTAGGGGTTTAAGTGCGACTTTAAACCGTGCGCAAGTCTTTGTGAAACATGCCTCAGACCTTGAAATTATGTTTAGCTCACCTTGAAACATTCCACAGTTGTCTGTCTCATGTATTCATGTGTTCTCTTTTTGCTCTCAGACGATGATGAACTTTGAACTTTGCCCTCTGACTTAGTGTGAGGTCGAACATCAACCTGAACTTTCAGGAAGCAGTCTCGAAACCGCAGAAGATGCCTGCAATGTACAAACAAAAGGAACGTGGGTATATGCGGCACGAAAATCGAACTTGCGCGATTCCCACTTTACTATACGAAACGCAACTACCCGAGTAGTTCCCTCATATGTGAACCGGTTTTTGGAAATGCCATTGTTCAACCAGTGAATGTCGCTTGTTCGATTTTCGGTACTCGCGTGCCCTCGAGAAAATGAGCCGAATACCTGAGCCGTATAGCCCTATGTGAACCCAGCCTTAAGAACATATGATCAATGCATTAAATTAAATTACATGCCATGCTCCACTACAGAAGAGATATACATTATACATTATATGGCATTACTGTACAAACTGTCTAACAAATAAAAGGCATGTTAGGACCAGTAATTTCACACCAATGCATAATTTACGTCTGGGACCAACATGTGACGTCACCATCCTGAAGACATGACTGGGATTCGGTCCGATCCGAATTAGTTTGAAGGCTGATTTTCTTTTTCCATAATGTAAACAATTCAAATGATTTAAATTATTTTCTCTAAAAAGGCCTGCAAACTGACAAGAATTAGACCGAGGTTAGAATCCCAGTCACGGCTTTTGGATGGCAACGTCAAATGTTGGTCCCATACATAAACGAGGCGTTAACTTGTTGTAACATTATGTGTCGTTGCGACATTACTAGTTGAAACAAGGCATTCTGTGATTAACTGACAAGATGAGCTTTCCTACTGATCAAATGTGATGCATCACATCAAAATGAGAGACAAGTCGCCAGAAAGAGTCAAATATATTGGCAAATTAGTCCTTTTTTTATTACTTTCACTTTATCTTTTTTGCTCAATTCTTTTTAGAGAGCACACATGAACATTAAAGATACAGAAAATCAAAAATATACCTTCCCCAAAATTGGATATTTATTGATATTTTACCGATTATCTTGACCCTTGGCTGAATTTGCTCTGCGACTTGTCTCTCATTTTGATGTGATGCATCACAAATAAGAAACACACAGAAATACACTCAATGTTGGTCCTTGGATTTGGGTTGATAGCTCACATGAAAGCAGATGAAATATTCACGTACCCTAAGACCTGTAGAATAGAGTTCATATAACAGGTGTTTCCAAGGTTCCTCAGCCCAGTAACACCGGGCGTTAACACCGTCCACTTCCTCTTGATCGGCGTCACTACCTTCTGTACACGCTTCGACACCTTAGGATGCGAGCTAACACCAGCGTCACTCTTAGACTCAACCAGACTTGGATTCTTGAAAGAGATCTCATTTTCTTCCCCAGAGTTCTGTTCACGTTTTGACGCGGTGGCGCTCTTTGTTGGTGTTTTGTGCCCTGTCAGCTTGTCGCCGTGGACAACATGTTTCCAAGCGAGGAATGTTTTTGATAGCAGCATGAAGCGACGGTGGATGAGGGCTGTGTGGCCTTTGTCCCGCATGACAAAAGAATCGTCTTTCCCGCTGCATAAGATACAAATGTAGAATTTATGATTAAGAAATGAAAAGTTCCCTCTCACCCTCCTCTAGCTAGAGAAAAAAAATTACATCCAAGGAACATCCTTTAGCGTGCAGTATTAAATTGAAATTGACACAAAAACATTTAAATAAATTAAACCCGCTTTGATAAAAAATAAATTATTTATTAACATTGGTTCTTTTATGATTTTCCAGGGGAAAATGCACCTGTGCCCCCATTTATTTTCATTTCCTCTCTCTCTTTCTCTTGTGTCTCTGCACCATCTTGTTCTGTCTGTCTTGGTCTCTCTTTTGTCTGTATATGCAGTCCCTCTTTTTCTAGTGCTGTGTGCTTGCATCTCTGGAAAAGCCAACCCTATGGAGTACTTATAACATTAGAAATTAGAAAGCAAATAATGCAAATATTTGAAACCAAATGACTTTTAATGAGAGAAAGCATGAATAATACCTTTTGCTCTACCATTCAATTTCAAGAATGCATTCAAATCCCTAGATTTCTTTCTCCTATGGCCAAGACATTTGGTTCAGCTGTTTCAACTATTTAGTTTATTTGCATTCTAATTTCTAATGTTATAATCTTTCAGTAGGGTTGGCATCTCCGCATGTCTCTCTCTTTCTGTCCAGTTTTGGAGATGCCAACACTACGGAATAATTATAACATTAGAAATTAGAACGCGAATAACGCAAATAGTTAAAACAGCTGAAACAAATGTCTTGTTAACAAGACAAAGAAAACTATCGATTTGAATGCATTCCCAAAATTGAATGATGGAGCAAAATGTTATCATTCATGCTTTCTCTAGTGAGAAGTCATTTGTCTTTAATAGCTTTTCTAACTATTTGCGTTATTCGCGTTCTAATTTCTAACATTATAATTATTCCATAGTGTTGGCATCTCTCTTATGCTGTAAACCAAGAGGCATATTTTACTTGCACAGTGCACACTCACTTTTACTGTATATACATAAGTGAAATTTCAGTTAACTTCACCATGGCACCTCGCACTGATACACAGAATGTTTTCATTCCGGGATAGCTTTGGAGCTGCTAAAAGGGATTATTCTTCAAGGTTCAAGGTTCAAGGTTCTGCAGTTTGCTACTCACCCATGACTGTGTTTTGGCAGTCCTGAATCAACAGAGAGAGCTCTCAGAAACCTTCTTCCTCCTCTTGCTGTATTCTCTTCAAAGGTCTGCTTGGTAATCACCTCTAATGTGTCACGCAGAAACTTGAGATCTCCCGTCACGTTGTCATTCAGAATGTAGTCGTCACATTCGTAGCTGTAGATTAAATGAGCAAATTAAAAAATGACAGCTTACAAACATATGTATACATGTGTTGGCTCAGTGGATAGAGCGTCATACCAAAAGACTTTAAAAAATGGGAGTTGCTGCTAACCTGTTTGGCATTCAACAAGAAAGGAATAGCGTACTGTTGATCTGGGGCTGCTAAGTGGCTGCCATGCCCATGGTTAATTGGGCAAAATAAATTTCCCTTTCACCTTTCAGGATTTTGTTTCGGAAAATAAAATTTGGAGCATTTGGAGCATGTTCATGTACAGAGTGGAATCAATCAATATGAACATCAACTTGATTTGTCTATGACCGAGGGTACTAAAAGAAATAAAATTAGATACTGAAGATCAAAGTATGTACTTCAAATATGTGCAATAAAGATATTACTTGTATGAAATAAGGTGACAAATTATTATGGTGGGGTATAATTCATAGTGCAGGTGCAGATTCAGGGGAGCCACAAAAGTAACCTTCCCTGAACCTCCAACAGTGATATATATGTATGTACACTTGTTCAGGTAAACAGGGCTATAAATTAACCAGAGGTCATCGAAGGCCATGGCCATGGATGCCCTATTGACAGGCTTTGATGCCCCTCTCATTGGCCTTAGAGATTTCTTGTGCCCTTTTCTATTTTTCCCATTTGCGCTGTATTATAAAAATGTGCCCTCTCTAAAAGTGGCCTTGCCCTTAAATTAAATGAAGACATACATGTACTATGTTGACGACTGCCTCACGCTCATTCTTACCAATAGACGTATCTGTCATTGACCTCTATAGCCAGTGGATGATTTGTCTCCTTGAAGTGTCTCAGTGCATGCTCTTCATTGTAGCGTCCACATGCAACATTGGTGCAACTTAGACAAGCCTAAAAAAAACAACATTATAATCAGACAGAGAAATATTTATGTATATAACATAGAGAATCATTGTTTTCATTGGAGGAGTCATATTCCCAGCTCATCCATCTTGGATATTTAGTTCCATCATGTAATATATAAACTCATATTATGAAAAAATGAGCAAAGAAAATGGGGTACCATCAGGATTCGAACCAGAGACCTCCTGGTTAGTAGTCAGGCACTCTACCATCTGAGCTATAGTAAGCCCCGGATGGGGTCGTCCCTAATACCTGTTAACTCTTCAATGCTCGAGTGGTCAGAAGCTATTAAAGACAAACTCTTCAACTTTACAATGATACCTTTCTTGAATCATAAATCTAATGCATAGTTGAAGAAATTGCAAATGAGATTGGTAGGTACAGATGCCATTTTATCCAAGTTTTAAGAAAATGAAAGAAGACTGAGTGAATGCTGTCCCTGTTGTCCAAGATCATTGAATCGGATTGCATGCGATGATGTGTGACTACTTTGAAAGTATCCACTCAGTCTTTCATCCTTTGACAAGAACTTGGAAAAATTTGATTTTGTACCTGACATCTTCATTTGCAATTTATTCAATAATGCGTGAAGATTTATGATTCAAGAAAGGTATCATTGTAAAGGTGAAGAGTTCGTCTTCAATTATATGATAGAAATAAATATCCAAAATGGATTAGCTGGGAATATGGCCCCTCCAAAAATGGATTACCTTTTATTTGAAACACACTGTAGATTGTACATGTAACTAGGGTTTTTTTTTTTTTTTTTTTTTTTTTTTGGGGGGGGGGTTCTTCTCTAAAAGGTTTGTATACATTAACATGTAATAACAACTATTATTCTGTATTGTTCATTCATCAGTTAAAAAATAAAGAATCTGTTCCTGTTTGGATCTTAGTAGAAATTGTTGATTCTTTAAACATTCTTTTACACACACCACCCCCTCCTCCCCTCCCCCCTTCCACTAGAGCGGACTTGTGGTTCGCTCTTTGTCAATAGTAAATACATGCATACTGTCTGAGCCAGACTCACCCATACACTCTCTGTAGTCCCACATACGGAGCAGTGCCACTCTGACGGGTCAAGAATAGAATGTGTCTGACCAACACAAAGCTTTCCAACATGGCGGCAGTGATCCATAGCTGTCCTTCTTTAGGCTGCAAACACCTCCAAAGAAAGAATTCCTGTATCCCTAGGTCACTACTGTTACACCATGCATTGTCTTGTACCAATCTTGTTTACTTCGATAGCACCCTCAGGACAAGATGTTGCTCATTTCCATCACAGAGATTCTTCAAAGACACCTCCAAAGAAAGATTATAACCTGACACCCCTACCATTACACCATTGTTCTGTTTGTTATGATACATGTAGCACTCCCACTAACGTATATTGCTGGTTTTCTTCAAAAATCCTCAAATGATAATCCCAAAGTCCAGAACTCACTGTTTTATCAGGATACGTAGTAGAGACAAAGTGTGTTGAAATTTTTGTCTGTTATTTATTCTGATGAAATGTCTTACACGACTCTCTACTACTTGATACTTCAGCCAATTCTTAATAACAATTTTCTTCACATCAATTTCAAAAACATGAAGCCATCACAACATGAACATCATTCTAGGTCATCCAAAGGTCATACCCAGGTCATTGTAAGGTCATCCCAGGGCTATAGCACCTACAAGGTCAATGTTTCTCCAGCTGTGATGTCCAGGTTGGTACCCTTTTAGAGACTTATAGAGTTCTTTCAAGGATTGGTTTCTATTGGTTCCAAAATCTCATTCGATGTTGATCACAGTAGAGGGAAAGATCTGGTGATTTCTACATTTGGAGAAAAATGAAATGAAATTCAAATTCAGCAACTGTTATGGATTGAACAAGTAACATTAGATCTACACAAACTGTATACCCGGCCAAGGACAAAGTGTGACTGATGTAAATTGTAAACTCCCACAGTATGATGGCGGTGCCCAAGTCTGCGCACCTAAAATTCGATCTCGATTTTATTACAAAGTAAAATATTATTTTGAGAATCATCAATGTTATTTCGTTCTCCATATTCTAATGATCAATGAAACAAAATATTTCAAGAAATTATTCACAAGAACAATGTTTTTTACGATTTTCAGACGGGTTTGTCATTTTTTGTAGCAAAACTGAATAGTGCCTATGTCTGCGCACTCACTCATTTTGCACGCAATTCAAGCGGAGTGAAGTTTTGGACTTTTCTTTTTTGACAATGATTGAAATTTTCAGGGTAACAAATGAAACTTGCTGAAACTCATTTTTAAATCAATTATTTTCGCATTTTTTGGTTTCAAAATGGATTGTTGAGGTTAAGATTGAAAATTGGAGTTTGATGTTTTGTTCTATGAAAATCGCGCATTTACGTGGGTGCGCAGACATAGGCACTGCGCAGACTTGGGGCACCTTACCATACAGACATTCATTGTTGATAGTATAACTTGGGGGAATGCACAACAAATCTGGTGCGAGAGAAATCCCACCAAACTGACATATGTCTGTATTCCATGCTGTGCTAAAAATGATGGTCATTAATGCATGACGATAATGGGGATAATGACGATGATGCTGGATGATTGTGATGATGGTGATGATGATGATGATGATGATGATGATGATGATGATGATGATGATGATGATGATGATGATGATGAGGATGAGGATGAGGATGAGGATGAGGATGATGATGATGATGATGATGATCATGATCATGATGATGATCATGATGATGATGATGATGATGCTGATGCTGATGATGATGATGACGATGACGATGACGATGACGATGATGATGATGATGATGTTGGTATAGCCTGTGCCAGGCTGTGCCAGGACTTTTCAGGGTAGCAAATAAAACTTGCTGAAAATAATTGTTAATTATTTTCAGAGTTTTTGTACCAAAATGAATTGTTGAGGTTAAGATTGGAAATTGATGTTAGTCAATGTTAGTTGGGTGTTTCGCTCTTTAAAAATAAAAGGCGTGCATTTCAAGGGTAGATCTTCTAGGTCTATGTAGACATAGGCACTGCGCAGACTTAGGCACTCTCAGACTTAGTTTAGAGTCAATTTCTGTATCTGTATCTGTATCGTTGGGTCAGCAAAATTTCAGTTCCTGACACATCTCGCTAACTGAATTTAATCTGAACTTGGAGTTGGACCAAGTTGCAAAACCTGCCACCCAGCCAGGCATAGATCGAGACCTAATCTAGTCCCTCTTGCTACTAATGTATTGACATCGTCAGCATAGGCCTAAATGTAGTCTACAGTAAAATTAGATATAAATTTTAAAGAAAAGCATGTTGATAAAAAATGTATTTTGGATCAGAATATTGTTTAGTCAATCCCTATATGCACTGTACAGTCCCACGTACTGACATTGGAATCATCAATTAATCACACGAAATCGAAACTGTAATTATCTTGCAAACGCTAAATCATCACTAATCACACAGTTTATTTTCAAGTCTCATACTCCACATAATCATTTTACGGAATTCTCTTAAGATATTCATTCAACCACGAGATATGGCCACAATACTTACCCAAATTTTGCACTAGTTTGACTTTTCGTATCTCTGAAAACAACCGCGCCATCATAATATACGTTTACACAGTCATTTGAGCCATTAGTTGTGTATTTCATTATCGAAAAACTAGTTGTCTGTGTGCGTATAACGTCATTTTAAGTAAAAGCGAGCCCGTGTAAACTCCTCGGTAAGTGTCACTATCCCATGATGCATTGAGTAGCGATCGATAGCATTTATTGACAAAGGGACCGTCTTATAAAAATATAGTAACTTCTCAATTGTACAATGATTCAACACAAGAGGGATAGAGTATTATCATAGGCCCATGATCACCATTCTTATATTTACACCTGCCGCCCTTGATTTCGAATTATTGTAACATCCTTTAATTCCTTTCACTGATATATACAGTGGGCCTACATAGGCCTACATAATTATGCCTACGTTTATTTTCTTTGACATTCACTTTTCATGTTGATGAAGAGAAGACCACTATGGAGGAAAGATGAGAGGATCATGCTCATACTCTATTTATATGGTTTAAAACTTAAGGCCTACTTGGATTTAGATAATGGACTGAACTAAATGTCGATTATGAAAAGCAAACTAAAGCTAAAATGGTAGGGGATATAAGTCATGTTGTAAGAAAATAGGAAATAGGCTTATAAAATAACTGCATATAAAAATTAGTGGAGATAGCTTTTAATATGCAATAAATATTATAATAAGAGGGGGGAAAAAAAATCAGAATTTACGTTTGGAGGATCCGAATAGGCAATGTACAAAATAAAACAAAGAACCTAGAAAGGATAATGAAACTCGAAGGAGAAGAAATATATGATAAGAATTAAAGAACAGAACTGAGTGTGGTGTTACCAAATGAAAATATATAAGGGATAGAGAAGGACGAGAAGGAGAGATATAAGAATTCTTTTAAAATAATTTCTGTATTCAAGAATGCAATGATACATACACAACAAATACAAAATATACATGAACAAAAAGGATATGTATAGAAAGCTGTTTGCAAGTAAATTTTATATCAGGTTCATTGATATTGATCGAAAAAAAGTAAAACTATAGTCAGTTGCGGATCCAGCCCCCACCCCCCAGCAAAAAAGAAAAAAAAAAAAAAAAGAGTAAAAATAGACGAGCGGGCCAATTGACCCCCCCCCCCCTCCGACCATGCCCCTATGATGACTTCTTTGATGGCCGAAGGCTAAAAGAAAAATTAAATATTATAAATCATTAAGCTTCTCTTCTCTTCTTTGTTAAAACCTTTATTTAAGAACAAAATACAAAGAAACATCGAATAAAACTTACCAAAAACCATCTTTTTTAAAATTGGGATTTTTCCCATCTTACCCCATACACGCCATTTTGAAAACGTTTATATATTTTTTTCATTTTATAATAAAAGTGAAGCTTAAAGGCTTTAGCACATGAATCCACTGTGATATATCATCCATTCATATAGGCATTTTTTTTATAGGTCCCAAGTGGGAAGACAAACTCATTCCATATTTATGGTAATGGGAAAAGTTCAAAAAATGTGTAAATTAACAAAATACTGCTAAATTTCTACCCATTCTTACAGCATTCTTAGGCTCATGACTTGAAATTGTTCCCAGTGATTTAATTAAATGTCCTTAATGTTCAGAAGGTGCAAATGACAAGTCTTTTATTTATTGTAGTTTCCGAGTTACAGGGGGGTGGCTCATCTTACCCACAGGTTCATCTTACCTCACTTTACCCTAAATGTCCAGTTTTATCATTAGAAGTTTTAGGGTCATCCACTCGTTATGTTTTCATTACGGGTAGATTAAAGTTGACAACGTGATTTGTTAATTCGGCAATTAATATTGATGTTATGAAAAATTTGGGATCCTTTCTCTTTTGTGCGTGACGTGAAGGTGTGATTTGTTTTCTAAGGGCTAGAGGGGAGATGAAGGATTAGGAATAAAGGAGAATAGTAAAATAATGATGTCTTGGCAAAAAGAAACCTAAAGAATGAAAGGAAAGATGAATTAAACGCAAGATTGGATTTTAGAGGAAATGGTTGATATATAAAGCGAAAACAAAGAAATACGTGGCGACAAAACTGAAAGGAACGAAAAAGAAACAAGATGAAAGGATATCCGAGGAAAATTAGGCTATATTACAGCAATATCAATCTGGACGTGAATATTTTCTTTTCCCCTCCCCCTATCCATAATGCAAGAAAAATGATGGCTCTCTCCGCATTGCATGGTTAAACAAAAAAGGAAGATGTATATTAAAAAATATATTTAAAAATATTAACTCGTTTAGGTCTTAAAGTTAGGTATATCCAGAAATTTGTATAAGCATGCACTATTTATTTTCACCACTAGCACTAAGTGTTATTGACTCTTCCAGACTTCCAGACTCCATCCAATTGAATTAAGTACGGGATGCGCGCGTACGGGATGCCCCTTCCTGTGACGCCTTCAAGTCTACACTAAAGTCTTTCTTGTTTAATAATCCTTTGTAATTATTGTATTGTAAATATTTGTATATTCACCTTCATTGTTATGCTTCATGTTTAGTGTGTTATCCGCTAGTGAAGATTTTTTTTTTATATAATGTGCGTTATTATGATTATCCTATAAGCATATCCTATTGTCACCATTGTAAAGCGCTTAGAAACTGTTGTATTAAGCGCTATATAAATGTAATTTATTATTATTATTATTTACTTTCTATTCCTTTTAATCTTTCTCTCTCCTTCTTTTACAGGATGATTAGGCCTACAGTCTACTCCCACTGTAACGATCGAGGCGCTCAGGAGCTATGTGTTGTTGGCTCAGTGGATAGAGCGTCCGCCTCATAATCGGGAGGTCATGGGTTCGAGCCCCGGCCGCGTCATACCAAAAGACGTTAAAAAATGGTAGTTGCTGCTTCCCTGTTTGGCGTTCAACAAGAGGGGGATAGAGCAATGTCCTTCTGGCGCTGCTCAGCGGCTGCCGGGCCCACGAGGAAAGGGGCAAAATAAATATCCCTTCCGGACAATAAAATTTGGAGCATTGGAGCATATCTCTCAAAACAAAATCCCGTCATACTGATAGTTTTCTCTGAATATCGAAAACAAATGTTTTAATCGTAATGGGAGAACTGCATGCCTATTATATAATGAAATCTCATTGTATTTGTTATAAATGGATACCGATGCCTAGCTAAACTTTGTCAAAATGAAGCAATTATATAAAGCCGGGCTAGTTTTGGTAAATCTCAAAATACAATCTTTTAGATAGGTTGAGTTTACTTTTGAGACTAATGAAAGGTAATGTTAAAAAACACCACTTGAAAACAAAATCATTTCAAATATTACTATAAAAATATCTCATATAAAAAGTCGAGGCCCTGGTAAATTGGCTTTTGTTTGATTTAGTTTTATATATATATGTATATAAATAGTTTTACATACACATAATATGAACATTTCAGGATATCTTCCTATATATCTCTTTGACCTGGATTAACCCTAAAAAGGCCGGGTTATTTTTGCCATCTCACAGCCGGGGGGGGGGGGGCTCATTAGGCCCCCCTTCAGATCTCGCCGCCGATCGCCGCGATCGCCGCGAAAATTTGCAACGATAGTAGTGTGCGATGTAATCTACAAGACTGTATAGTCGTTTTTCCAAAAAAATGTCTTTTTAATTTATATTTAATTAATTATGCTAATTTATGCATGAAATCATACTTTTGCTCTAAAATAATTAAATAAGGCTCCTAGAATGCTAATTCTTGTGTAAATATTTTTGTAGCATTCTAACAATTGTACATGAAAAAATTCCGGTATCTAATTCATTTCTTATGTATTTTCATTGTTTTGGGAATTTTCTTATGTATTTCTTTGTTTTTCGACTTTATGTATTTTATTGTTTTTTGTTCGGAATACTTTGGTCATTGATTACCTCTAATGATTACAGCAATACTCAACTAAATAATGGCTAATAACCATATTTAAATACAGAATGTGATTTTAGCATGAAAAGTAATTTCCCATATAGTTTTGCTACACAAATACAGAAAATCTCTGGTTTTGAGTCTGCGCAGCATTTAATAATGTTGCGCAACTTCCGAACCGTACGCTCAATTTTTTTCAAAATAGTTTTAAAGTTGCGTAAGATGTTTAAAGAAAAGTCATAAATGCGGGCGGAGCGCGAATTTTTTTTCGCGACATGACCGCGCGAAATGTCGAGGGGGGGTGATTAGGCCCCCCCGGCCCTTTTAGGTTAACCCTAAAGGGCCGGGGATTTCGCGCGGTCATGTCGCCGGAAAAAATTTTGCGCTCCGCGCATCATGACTTTATCTCTAACATCTTACGCAACTTTTAAACTAATTTAACAAATTTGAGCGTACGGTTCGGAAATTATGCAACGTTATGTAATGCACGCAGGCTCAAAACGCGGAAATTTTCTGTATTTGTGTACAAAACATATATGGGAAATGGCTTTTTATGCTAAAATCACATTTCAGTAATTAAAATATGGTTAATAGCCATTTATATTAGTTGATATTGCTGTATATAATCAGAGATAAAATATTGACTCAAAGTTTTCCCAAACAAAAAAACAATAAAATACATAAGTCGAAAAACAAAGAAATACATAAGAAATTCCCAAAACAATAAAATACATAAGAAATTGAATTAGACACCGGAATTTTTTTCACGTACAACCCTTAGGAATACTACTAACAATATTTACACCAAAAATTAGCATTCTAGGAGCTTTATTTAATGATTTAGAATAAAAAGTATGATTTCATGCATAAATTAGCATAATTAATTAATATAAATTGAAAAGACATTATTTTGGAAAAACGAACTATACAGTCTTGTAGATTACATCGCACACTACTATTGTGCAAATTTTCGCGGCGCTCACGCGATCGGCGGCCGAGATCTGAAGGGGGGGCCTAATCAGCCCCCCCCCCGGCTGTGAGATGGCAAAAATAACCCGGCCTTTTTAGGGTTAAGCTAAACTGAGAAATGATCACATCAGAAGGCCCTATAAAATAGAGTGGGTATATTAAATTTTGGAAATGGAACAATATACTGTATTCAGTCAAAATACATGTAGTATAATTCAAATCTGGGCCCTTTCGCATAAAACAAGGTTGGATTCTGAGCAACTAAAAAAAAAAAAATCAAACACAAGTTGCATTTGATATTTTGAGTTGCATAGAATCCAAACTTTTAATGAAATTTACTGTTTTTTTGTTTTTTTTAATTTAAATTTGACAGGTTCTGGTGTTGGTCCAAAAATTGGTTTGACTTATTCAGGAAGATCTCCCGACATATTCGACTTCAAGTTACGCAGAGTTTATTGTAATCTGGATCTTAACACCAAATAAAAACAAAGAAAAACGCTTTTTTAAATACAAGTAAATTTTATTTCATTATTATAAAGCTCAAAGTTCAAAACGCGCTTGATTGCATTTCAGAGAAGAGCGAACGCTAAGCCTAAACACCGTTTATATACATCCGTATAAAGTACCTCTCTCATATATACATGTACAATACACATTCTAGAGCTAATCAAGCATTAAAAATATTGATTGATAAATTCATAGATTTGTTTAAGAGTTTGTGATAATAGTTGTTCTTTATCAATGTTTTTTTGTACATGTGAATTAGTCATATTTTGAGTTATAAGTCACACCATATCCCTGAATGAATACAGACTGCCTACAAAATTTTTGGACCATTGAATTACAATAACTACGATGTACATGGCAAGGAAATCAGAACCATTCTGCAGACCCATGAAAAAAGGAAGCAATTCTGAAAAATTAAATTTTCTGTAAAAGAGCAATATGTATCCCGTCATTTACATTCATGTTAATGGAATCTCGAAATTTCTTAAACTTTTCTAGATGAAACTAGGCCAGAGGGAAGTTGGCACTGAAGGAAATATGAAAACATCAAAAACTCAAAATTGGTTGACATGTAACTTGCTTTCTTTTGTCTTGGGATGGCAGCATTGCTTATTTCAGTTTGGCCAAATAATAGAGTTGAGTCACAACATGGCACATTGAAATGATTGTACTTGCCGAGCAAAGTAACATATATGCCACGTTGTACATAATCAAACCAGATTGGTCAAACCATGGACCTATAACTTTATCTCCATGGTCAAACTGGAGGAAATAACATTACAGTGACCTCTTGAGTTGGCCCCAAACAGATAACAAATAGATTCCACTAAAAATATTTAGATGGCTATCAAAATGGAGTCCTGTTTAACTGGCTACCTACAAATCTTACTTTATCTCCCTCAAGGTAATTCATTCATATAGGTGATTGGAGCTTCATAAATAAGCAACTGACATTGCCTTTAAAAAAAACCTAACATTTAACAAAACAAACTAATAAATCAACATACAATAACATGATTTTAAACAAAGAATGGCAAATCATATATTTTGAATAAAATAGTTCAGATAGTCCAGGTCCTAGCAACTACAACATCCTATAACCTTCCAACTTTTAGAAAAAAAGGTCTCTCAATACATTTAAATATACTCTGTGTTTAAAACATGTTACAAGATACAACAGAGATACAATGAATAATATAAGATCTATACACTGTACATTATTTATTTACATGGTACAAAACATTTGAAACAGCTATGATCAGAAGTGTTTACACAGTAAATTTCTGAAGAAGCAATGTGTAGCTGTACCAGACATTTACTTTCATTCACTAAAAACAAGCAAATAAGTACGTCACCAGAATTCATTTTTTAGAAAGGACAATTTTCTAATGATAGGAAACGCCTGAGTTCACTCAAATATCATTCAGTCCACTCCTGTTATGAAATGCTGAGGACCAAGTTAAGCCACTAAGCTCGTTATAATGAAAAAAAAAAACCCAGTAAAGCATGTTAGGCCTCAAACCACCTGTCAGTAGATGCCTTTTCAATTTGCTTGTGCTCAGGAACAAGCCAATTGTCCTGTTCTAACAAAATCCTGATATACTGAACAGAGCAAAATTGACAAGAGGAGAATATTGCTTAGTTCAAAACAGGAGAGGACAGTTATAGACTAGACGATTCGATATCAACTGTGCCTTTGAGGATCCCAACACGCTAGCTTCTGCCACTATATTTTGCTAAGCAGCCGCAATCGGGGCAGTGGTTTCTAGATGTTTTTGAAAGACTAGTGGGCCACAGCAGCAGTGGAAGACTTCTTCTCAATCATATTCTTGACCATGCTGTTTGCATACTTGAGCTTGTCATACAGGTCTGATGTACATCCATGCTTCTCGATGAGATTGAGACGGAAGGTACGGAAGTTGCGCTTGGTGTCAATGTAAGTGACTGCTCCCATCATAGGGCACACTATCAGTTTGACGTGATCTTCAAAGAAGTTGATCTGAAGGAGAAGGATTCAAAGAGATCAGGAATGATTAGAGACTGCAGGAATTTAGATAACTTGTCTAGCAAAGGGCTATATCTCCAAATTACATTGCCCAAGAAATACTTCCCAAGAAAGGTAACAGCTAAGAGGTTGACCTTTAGTCACTAGTGAACCAGATTACCATGCACCGACATCACTAGTAAATTAGCCCCCATTTCAAAATAGCCCAGGCTATATAGGATTTAACCCTATTCAGACTGGCATTTTCAAGAGGAGATTTTGACTGGGGGGGGGGGTCAATTTGACCCCCCCCTGAGATCTCGGCCGCGGATAGTCCGCTCGCGGCGAAATTTTGGGCGAACGTCGCTGCACATGTAAAGGGTGTCGCTGGTATGTTTTTTTTGAAAAAAAGTTTCACGTATTTAATTTATGCTAATTTATGCATACTCATGTATGCAAATTAGATGATTTTTTATGGAAATCGTTAATATTTCATTAATAAATATAGTTATGAAGCCCAAATTTTTTCTAAAAGTTGCTGAGTAGCAAAGACAACAGTATTGAATAGACAAATTCAGAAATTTCAAATTAATTCTTTTGTATTCTATTGTTTTATGAATTTCTTATGTATTCTATTGTTTTTATTTCTTATGTATTTCTTTGTTTTTGTAATTTTTTATGCTGGAGAAATGTATTTTGATCAATATAAAGACAAATTTAATCAATCAAAAGGCTCAGAAGGCACAATTATCAGTGTTATAAAGAAATTTAGAAAAAAGCAGTATTTTGTACACAAACGCATGCGAAATGACGATTTTCGTTCAATTTAGGCCTGACATGCGATTACGTAATGTTGCGTAACGCGACAACGGAGTATCCGATTTTTTCGAACTTGGTGTCAAAATTTCTGAGACACTTAAAAGAAAAAAGTCATAAAGCGCCGGGTTGCGCGGCAGTCGCGGATTTCGTACAGGGGGGGGGTCAAATTGACCCCCCCCCCCCAGTCTGAATAGGGTTAAGGGGTCTGGTTGGGACAATGCAATGCAGGCATCAGTAGATAAATTATACTTTGCAGCTAGGTTGAATGATGAAGATGAGCTACATACCTGTATAGTGCCATTGCTGAGATGAAGGACGATAGCTCTATTTGTTCTGAACCAACCCTGTAGGAAGGGAAGTCGAGCCATGCTGTCTGATTCACGGGGTGTCATAGCAGCACCAGCCTGATAAAAATGGAATAAGACAATAATTACAGGATCTGGTTTTAGTTACTAAACTCTATTGTAGATTTTCACCTTCTATAACATACATAGTGTGATATACGGGGCATATCTCGAGCCAGGGTGGTGTTTCTCTAAGTTGTTTGTAAGGTATGAACAACTTTCTGAATGACTGTGATCAGTTCTTGTGCTAATGATTGAGAATCTGATATTAGTATACCACGTAAGAACATGTTTCAGTTGTTCGTAAACTCATTCGTAACTTTACATATGATTGGTGAAACACCACCCTGGTTCAAGGGTCAAAATATAAGATACAAATTTGGTTGTATACTTTTGGATTGCTTGTTGACTGCTCCTAATATAACCAAAGAAAAATTCAGAGTCCAAAGGGACTTGTTATATAGAGTTTCCACTCTTCGCTAAAGACGTCTCACCATTAACTGCCTTGTCTGGCCATAGATGGAAGATAGTTTATAATTAGATAATGAGATCATATTATATGTAATTAATTACAAGCATATCAGAAGTTCCTAAATAGCGCAGTAGAATACCGGTAACTCTATCAATTTTCTACTTTCTGTAACTCTCCATTTCCTCTTCCACTTTCATAAACAGTCCTTTTTAGGACTAACCACATGGTAAACCGTAAACCTCATCACAGTATATACTTTTTGTTGAATAGTGTCTGCGCTCTATAAATTTATTATTATTATTATTATTGAAGTAGATGTTCACCCTCCCAAGCAGAGACCTATAACTTGATTCAAGGGACAGGACTTACCTTGAGTAGATGTTCACTCATGTAGTTTCTGAAGTACTTTAGCAGAGTAACTTTCTTGTGCAACGATGTATCGTAGGACGCTAGACGGCAGTACTTCTCATTCCCATCTCTCTCAATGTACTCCAGTGTGCTAAACAAAAAATACGGATACAATCACATTATTTTCAATACTCAAATCTTTTTTAATTACATTGCCTACCTGCATACTAAACACCCCCTAAAAAAAATGTTTATCTAATAAAGCATCAAGGGTCCAAATAAAGTTCATCTACTAGGTAATATCGTCTGTTGGGAGCCAGAAGGGCGTTATTGCATCTGATAGATGTTCCGTTGAGAGAGCCAGAAGGGCGCTATTACTGTACAAAGTCAATGGTAATAGCGCCCTTCTGGCTCCCAACAGAACATCCTTGATCTGCAATAGCGCCCTTCTGGCTCCAAGCCGACGATATGGTCTAATTGGTTACAGTACAACATTTCCTCCGGCTACCTATTCTGACTGGGCTTTTTGAGAAGAGACTTTGACTGGGGGGGGGGTTCCAAATTGACCCTTCCCTCCAGTTAGAATAGCATTCATCCCTTACACTAATCATGCTTTGTCTACATAAAGCATATCCCTACAAATCCAGGAGCATCTAGACCAAATAGCAGTGATATAACTCTAGAAGGAATTCTGTGGGAGCTGGTCTTATGAACTGATATATTCAATTTGAATGGTGTACTCACTCTGCATTGGCATGAAGTAGAAGTCTCGTAGAATCATTGAAGAGTACGCCCACACTGCCGTCACATAGCTGGTAACCGAGACCATACTTGTCTGAGTAGTCCACCCACTTACTAACCCATAAGATTGGCACAGCTGCAGGGTCCTCTGCCTCATCTATTTTATATAAAAGACAAAATCTAAATTAGTTATGTTGACTTCCGGACCCACAGGGCCCAACCTAATCAAGATTGATTGATCAGAATGGAAAGAAGATACAAAGCATAATTAAACCATTTGATAGTCTGCAAAACTTTTTATTTTACATTTATTTTAGGACTAGGAGACCTCTTGCCCACGTAAAGTTTTTCCATCTCTCGAGGTACAAAACAACAAAATTGTTTAAAAAAAAAAAAAAAAAAAAAAAAAAAAAAAAAAAAAAAAAAAAAAAAAAAAAAAAAATGAGAAGAAAGAAAAAAAAAAAAAAATTTCTAGGGTTCCTTGTAGGTATAGTACAAATGGATAAATCAGACCCCTTGTCTAATTCAGGAGCTGATTTGCATCTTACATCACAACTTCTCATTCAAACACTCACCTAATCTAATCTCAGCTTTCCTGTAAGGTTTGGCATCTACGACGCTGGTGAGATGAGCCTTTAGCATGCCTAGGTAATCTTCTTTGGGCAAATAGGACTTCTTGGGATTCTCCTTGCTTGGTTTCTTGAGGGCCTTCACATCCTGGCATGGGGGTGCATTCTCATCTTCAGGAAAAAAAAAATCAATGATATGTGTCAATCTATATGGCAAGAAAATGATAATGGAGAAGCATGAAGAGACATAAAAAGGACAGATTACTTGTCCAGTCAAAGTACAAGTGGCCTTTGGTTAGGCAACACAGGAACCTGGAATCTAGGAGCCATCGTAAGACTAAGTGCTGGGAGTTGAGAAGGTAGTATAATAGACTTACCTTGACGATTGACTTCTAGCAGTGGTCTTCTGTTCGACGATACAGGCACTTGGAATCTAGGAGCCATTGTAAGACAAGTGGTTGGGAGCTGTGGGGGGAGGTAACCTGTGGTGAAGAACTCATCCTGGAGAAGGGAGTCAATGTGGGGTCTCTGCGTGGGGTCGTTCTGAGAAGAAAAAAAAGATTGGAAAAAAGGGTTATTACATAATCCTTTTATCAATGGACAACTAAAAAATAATTTAACTTGATTTAACTTGATGTTGGGCTTGAAGTATAACAAACTTATTTGCCCTTTGCGTCTTCTAATATATTTGCTGCAAAAAGTGAATGTTACTCTTGCAACTGTTGGCACATTTGTATCAAAATGAAATTAAGTAAAGTAATGACTGCCATGATGCATCTGGATAGAACCTATGTAGCTTAACATTTTAATTTTTTTAAAGCAATTATCACGGCATCTTATTTCTGGAGTTTACAATTTGTGTCTCAAGAAGGTATTGAAATATTGCGATAATGCAAGGGTTGAACAGACATGCTGATGCATCTGGCACCAACCTCAAAAAAGTACCACTCACCTTGAGTAATTTGACAATAAGATTACGAGCAGGTGTGCTGACACTGGAAGGTATCCTGTATTCATTCTTCTTGATTCGTGTGTAGGTATCCTTCAGACTCTGCGTTTCAAAAGGGGGCTTCCCCACTAACATCGTGTACCTGAAACAAACCAAACAGATTGTAATGATAATGTGTCTTAAAAAAAAAAAAAGAAAAAAATGTGAATGAATAAAAAATAAAGAAGAAAAAAAGATGTGTGCTTCAAGTGGAATCCCAACTTCATATTTGAAGAAAAGCAGAAACTCCCTTTTATATTTTCAATTTGGTTATTCAAGAGTGTTACTCTCAGGCATGAAACAGAGAAATTTCAAAGAAAGAGGAATATTGCTACCAGTGAGTGAGCGTAGCGACCGAACCTCCTGGGGGTGGGTATGGGAGGAGGGTTCTCCCTCCGACAGAAAATTTTGCAATTTTAGGAATTGAAAATTCATGATTTCTTTGGCTGTGACTTTGTCAGTGTTACTTTGTTAGTGTGCTATCATCAGTGCATCGGATGTACATGTCCAATGCAAAAAAAAAAAAAAAAAAAAAAAAAAAAAAAAAAAAAAAAAAAAAAAAAATCAAAATCAAAATCTGCGGAGAAAAGTCATGCCCGACTCTGGTAGTGTAAGTCTACTACATGTAGGCCTACTATTGCACAAAGGCGCCAGTTTTGAAAATTTGAGAATAAGTTACTTCTGAGAACTTATTTTGAGGAAACCTGCTGTGAAGATTTGACAGGTTTTTCAAGACTTTGTCCAAACATATGAAATGCACACTTGACCTAACCTACCAAACCATATTATAACATGGTCACAACTAGGAGCAATTTTTTTTTTATTTATTTTTTTTAAAAGGCAAGCATGACCAGTTATGACTAAGGCATTATAAAGAAGTACAACTTACATTATACATCCTAGTGACCAAAGGTCAACCTCGTAGCTGTGACCTTTCTTGGAAAGTACTTCCGGGGCAATGTAGTTGGGAGTTCCACACAGTGTCCTCGAGTAAAAAGAGAAACAAGAAGAAATTATATAACATGGCATGATATAGTGCAGTGCATTTACTGCAGGCTGTACAAAAATGGGAAAGATATCCCATAAGCAATTGAAATTTGGAGTGATTATGAAAACGATAGACTTGGTAATTCCTTCTTCAGTGACTTCTTATAATAAATATACAATAAAATTCTGATCATTGATGAGACAGAGGTTATAATGCATGAAAACCAGAATTAAAACACCATTACCGTGACATATGATCTATCTTACTTCTTGCGTTCTCCGCTGAAGTCCACTTTGGTGGCCAGACCAAAGTCACCGACCTTGATCTCCATGTTATCATCCAGGAAAAGGTTGCCCAGCTTGAGGTCACGATGAATGACCTTCGTCTTACTCAGGTACTGACAAGCCAAGATGCACTGCCGCATGAAGTAACGTGTCTCTGGCTCTGTGATGGCCTTACGTCTCTTGTGAAGCTCCATCAAAGACTGAGAAATGAAAATAAAAGGCATGTCAATAAATTGGTGCATTTGTACATCAAGGGAGACCAATATATGTGTTGATTATCTTTCTCAGACATAGGCCTACCCTCTTAATATTTTTAATTTTTAATTTTCTATAGGGTCTACGCCAGAATTAGACAGAAACAGATATTTCCAGACGAGTATTAGGTTGTCGATGTGTGCTTTAATAATAACCGTGGCCAAGAGACCGATCAGAGACCCGAACGTCAAGTATACGATACATAATCACAAGAATCGATAATATTACAATTACTAGTAAACATACAATTAATGGCACGTGGCTAATTTCCTCTTTTCTTTCCTCCCCATAAGAACACGATGTAGAAACAGTTCAAACTCATTATTAAATAAACATTCAACAAAAAAACATAATAGGCCTAACGGTTTCCACAAAATGCACAAAGAAATGCTAACAGTTAAACTTGGAACAATAACTTTTGAAATCTTATTTCAGTCAGAACCACTTAAACAAAACTGCTAGTACTTAACTATACCTAACCTTCGTAATATCAATTAAAGGCATTTAAAATCAAACCTATTAACATATAACCGATTCAATATACTGTGATTGTCAAACAGTGAATATACATTGACACAAGTATCTTTTAACACACGAATGTCTTTCTAGGACTAACCTTAATCTAGATCAAGGACCAACAATACGATAGTGGGTATATACGATATATCTAACTCACACGAACAAATAACATGCATAATTACTGTGTAATAAACCATGCGGTATTCATTGAAGATCTATAAAGCTAACTACATAACAAGAAAGATCAACAATTACACTAAGTTTACTCCTAAATTAGTCATAGGGACGAAAGCGCGAATTGTATGCTAACTATTCTTCTCAAAGCCTTTAAATTTTGTACATTCCTGTAACAAATTAAACAAGGAACAATATTCCAGCTCAACAGTAGGGCCTATCAATTACCTTAAACCTATCTAAAAATGTGCGGGTTGAAACATACAATTACATTGGAAATACAACGCCACTAAAGCCTAAACATTTCTAAACATTACAAACAAGATAGTATCACTGTATTAAAAGGCTAACAATCCATGACATGCAGTATCACTAAAACATATTTACAATATCAGCTGCCAAATAAAACAATTGTCAACAAAAGCTATAGAAGATAACTTGGGAAACAATACTTTATCCAAATAGCGAAATCAAAAGATCGTTATACTAATAATGTAGTATTGCAATGGTTCAGAGCAGGCCTAAAACTATAAACCGGAAAAAGGACGGAATCATCTTTATGGTACCCTTCACACTCAAACCCCAAGTATATCTTTTACAGTAACACTCTGCTATACATCAAATTACCTTTACATACACTCTCTATATACCACAAATAATATTTACAGTACGACTTCCTATACGAACCAGGTTATCATTTAACAGTTCGCACTCGCTATAACCAAATTCTTTTTACAGTACACTCGCTATGAACCAAATCATTTCTTTACGTACACTCGCTATGAACCATAATCATCTTACAGTACTTTTCTGCTAATAAAACCCAAAAGAACATCTTTACAGTTACAAGCTCGCTATAACATCAAATTAATCTTTTACCAGAACAATACTTGTATATCCAATTAGAGCTGAGACTATTAGCAATTAGATTAGCAATACACTTACATCAATGTATACGAGTTCAACTAACAAATGACACAATTATTATATACATGATGGTTAGAAAACCGCAAAAGCTAATATACAATAAAATCTTCACCCTGATACCTCACTTATAACAACTTCACATACATCAATCCCTGTTTATCTTATATTTGTGTATCTTATTCCCCTGTTTACTCTTTCTTTTTTATGATTGATTAAAAACCAAACTACATACAAATAATAGTATAACCACCCTTGAACACATTATCAAAGGCATACAACTATACATAAATCAAAACCTTCATTAAATTACTTAATATAGAGACATCAAAGCAAGTGAACAAATAATCCTGTGTTGTAAAGAACACATCATTAAACA
>CALNVZ010003433.1:45704629-45727279 GCA_940671915.1 Paracentrotus lividus
AGGTTGCTAAGTAGGTTTAAAGTTTGGGAAAGGGATGGGGAAGGGGGTGCTGAAAGTGAGATTGGATGCAGTTAGGTTTCAAGGTGATCGCACTTAAGTTTTAAACCAGGTAAAGGGTAGAAGAACCCAAAGTGGATCATTATATGATTTTTATTTATTTGTTTGTCATTTAAACATTAGTGCTAAATATAATTTGGTAATGAACCACCCCCCCCCAAAAAAAAACAAAATAAACACAAAAAGCAAAACAAGAACAACACCCCCCCCAAAAAAAAAAAAAAAAAAAAAAAAATTAAAGAGAGGTATGATCTTGAGCAAACTATCAACACAAGCATATTTCAAGGAGTGTGGTGGGGGGGCATTATTGTATCACCCTTATCTTATTCAAATTGAAGAACTGACTCAAGACCCACTTACTTTGCAACCCATATCAGTTTGGAATCGGTGATGTTGACATGAATTAGTTGTTGAACACTTACCCTCCTCCTGCACAGTTCCAATAAGACGTAGACATTATCCTTATCCTCAAAGAAGCTATGGAAGCCAACGATGTGCCTGTGATGTAGGCTTTTGTGAATGTGGATCTCCATTGTCATCTAGAAGAAAAGAGATAAAAACTTGAACCTATGAACATGAAAACAATTCACAATGTACTGGAGGCATGTTATGGACATCTCAATAGATGTAAACAAAAACAAACAACTTTCTTTTCTTCTAAAATTATGAGATTTTTAACCCCACATTGAGATGGATTATAACATTGGAATCCTGCACTATAAATGACTTATGAATTCCATTTGATTTGTAGACAAATTTATCAGCAAGGTACAACACATTCTAGAGTAAGCTTGAAGTGTTCAACATCCAGAAATGTGCACAGCATTCTCTATTCTGTATGTCTTCAGTATAAAGGAGCCAGTATTTGGCTCAATCAGAACACCTTGTTTCATGTGTATCAGGAGAGGGCTCGCAGCTATAATCTCATACCATACCTTGTCTTTTTGGTGAGGTTTGACAAGCAAGGCCTTTGAGACGACCTTGCCGGCGTAGATATGTTTGGTAGCATCGTCAGTCAACTCGTAACACTTTGCAAAACCACCCTGTAGCAAAGTAAGAATAGGGGAAAATAAATATAAAATGTTATTTGCAAAAAATTGACCAGAGAAATAGCACACAAGCATACATCGAGAAGCTACTCTCTAGATACAGCGTACACTGCAAAAACGCTGGTGTTAAAGGGAAACAGTAACTTTAAAAAACAAGAGCAATTAGATCAAGATGAATAAAATTATATTGCTCTAATAGTAAAAACAAACTACTGAAAATTTCAAATCAAATGGAAGTCATTTACTACCACAAAACAGTGTAACAGCCAAACGCGAGTGAATTTTCAACCCCTTTGCAGCAAACCCTCCAGCCCGCTAGGGTCGGGGGGAACACGACAGGAAGTGGGGTGTCTTGAAAAGCACATGGTAATTTGTTTTCCACCACGAGATGGTTTACTAAATTTGAGTATGAAATCATTGATATCTCGAAAGTAAAGCAAGCAATTAACTTGTAATTTTGAAGAGATACCAGACTGACCTATAAGTTTATAATTATGTTGACAAAATGAGCTAAATCAAGAAATTGTGATTTGAATATCATTCAATGTTACTGCATCCCTTTAAATATGCAACACCATGCGGGTGTTAAATTTGTGGTGTTAGATTTCGGAATCAGATTGCTATCTCTCTAACACCACTTGGTGTCAAGACAAATTCTGAAAAAGCACTTTGTTGAAATTTTTGCAGGTAAAAGTAATATCATTTGATATATTTTAATTATAGATATCATGAACACAAATATACATGTAGCAGCAAATTTAGTTTTAGTTTATGAAGTTAACTGAATATTTTTTAACTCCAAAAGCTGGTGTTATTTAACACCGGCCCTGGAATCTATGTGAATCTTATATCCTGACCACACCGATTGGTGTTAAATTAACACCCAACTAGAATCTGATCAACTCACTTCACTAGCGTATAATCCGCTGTCGCTACTATTCATCAGTGCGTGATGTGACGCTTTGTATTATTAACATTCATATCCCACTCAATATAGCATTCTATTATCAAATTTACGCCAGTTTGAAATATCAACACCCACTGACTAAATTAGAAATTAAACACAGCGAAAAGTGTCAAATTAACACCAGGATTGGGTGTTAAATAGCACCCAAAAGTTTTAATAATGTATTTCTATACACAAATATAACACCAGTGGGTGTGGTCGGATATAGATTCCGGGCGGGTGTTATATTTAACACCCGTGGTGTTAAATTTAACACGCCAGTATATCCCCAAATTCAACACTTATATTATAATGATCTGATTTCTTGAAAAATGCAGCCATTTCACAGTGAAATCACTTAGGCCTACTAGATTATCACATTTTACTCTCTAGATACATATCCCCAAATTCAACACTAATAATGATCTGAATTCTTGAAAAATGCAGCCATTTCACAGTGAAATCATTAGGCCTACTAACTAGATTATCACATTTTACTCTCTAGATACAGTGTATATCCCCAAATTCAACACTAATAATGATCTGATTTCTTGAAAACTGCAGCCATTTCACAGTGAAATCACTTAGGCCTAGAGATTATCACATTTAAACGTATTCAGGTGTTTTTTTTTTGTTTTTTTAACGAACCGAATAAAGTTAACCCAAGCCAGGCCAAGCACGAAATTCTCAATTTCTCATGCCATGTAATGGGCACTTTTTAATTCTAGTTATTGGTTGTCCGGACAGGTTGGGTGTCCAGACACTCAATTTTAACCAACCATTTGAAAAGGTTTCAAGCAATGTCTAGAGAATCTACTCTTTGTAGTTTTTTATCCCAAAATATTAGAAAATATTGTGGAGAACAAATATTGATGGCTTTATCTTACTGCGGCAGCCCGTACACGAAGTGTACGGGTTGCGAGTTAACTAGCATACAAACATAAGGTGACTTTGCTTTTCCAGGTTAGAGTTTAGAGTTTCAAAATTATGGAATAAATGATTTAAAACAAAACTATCTTATTTATTAGTTTATGTACACTAGGCGAATGATAAAGCAAAAAAAGGCATCAGAATTTGTTGTTGTCGAGTTTACTTTAAAAATGAGTCACAATCGCGGTGTTTAGTTTGCAAGTGCAACACGCATTCGAGACATCGGCAGCAGCTATATGCTCTAGGCCTACACACTAGTATTTTGACGGAGATCGGACGAGACTCTGAAATGGACTGGAAAATACAAGATTTCTTCAAGTGCAAACAATTTTAGGAAGATCTGATTTCCGCAGGGTCTGTTTAGGTAAGTGGCATTACATAAATTATATTTTTGCTATGTTTCAGCCATGGCAAAAAAATCTTAGTAGGGTCTATTTTTAACCATTCCAAATCTAACAATCAAAAGTTTGACTTTGAGGGGTTTGCTAACGTTAGGCTTTATCCCGAACAGTGTCAGTAAGGAAAAAAAAAAAAAAAAAAAGGCTTCATTTTTTTTAGTCCAGACTCCGGACACCTAACGTAGACGAACGCTCCTCAGGCCTCATCCTCCACAAAATGAAAAGCCTTTTTTTTTTTTTTTTTACCATGTTTAACTGTTAGGCTTAACAATAACAGTTAGACTTCTAACTGTTAGATTTTAAATTCAATATCACATTTTTAAATATAAAATGCCGCTAAACGGCTAAGCTCAAGGCAATGGCTAAAAAAAAACACTTTTTAAATTAAAATTCAAATAGATCTAACGTTAACGTTAACTGTTATAATTTCTTGAATTTTTTTTGTTAATTGATCATTAGATATTCTATATGCATGAAGAGTGTAATAACGCTGATGAATCTCAAATTAATTACTCTGTATTGATATTAAACTAAGTCAAATTTTAGGTGAGCAGAAGTTATTATCAGTCATCAGTCATCACACTCACTCATCAACCATTGTCAACAGACAACACTCACTCAACAGTCATTCCACCACACTGCACTGGCCCTGCCCTGATTCAAAAACGCCAAAGTTTCGAATTTACCTTGCCCAAAAATCTGCCTTTTGTGTACGTTTTACCCGTCGACGGATCAGTTACAACATCGGGAACTTCCTTCACTCGAAGATCTTCCTTGTGTCTTGATGCCATCTTTCTCCTTTTAATTCAAAAATCAAGAATTTATCCAAAAAATAACAGTCTATTCTCGCACGTCCAGCCAGCTCACCTGCGATCGCCTGTTTCTGCCGAGTTTTTTGTGCATTTAAAAACAGCGGGTCCGTTTTGCGTGAATACTCGACGCTCATTGGCTGGTACGGATCTTGGCCTTTAATAAAATAGCGTGTTTTGATTGGCCGGAGGTTCGGGCATTTAAACAGAGTTTACACATGTTTCAAGGAGTTTTAGAAAAGTGGTAACAAATAATCCATATTTCATATGGTATTTTAATAATAATTTTATTCATATGAAATAAAATTGTATTTATCAAAGATTTAATGTATATTGACTTATCATTATCGAATCTCTGGGTCATTTTGATTAGGTTTGTTAAAATACTTCTATATTGTCGTCTGGTATAACGTCTACGGTTTATTTACATATTTGCGACGATCCACGTGCATCATAAACAAGATGGCGATGCTTGCGGAGCCGCGAAGACGACAGAAATTGTCTTTTGACCCAAGAAACAAAGCATGGAGTGAAGGTACGAAACTTGTGTCGTGTAATGTTTTTATTTGTCTTTGTTTTCGTATGTCTTTGATGTTATGGTACTCAAGAAAAGAGTAGTAAAACCGAAATAACAATGTGGGCGAGACGGCAGCCAGCAGCACTGGCACTGCACTGACTCAGTGACTGTACTGACACTACACTGGCATGCCACTGGCAGTGTCGGTGCAGTGGCAGCCAGTGGTGGCGTGCATAGCCGCGTGCATAGCACTGAGAGTGAGTCAGTGATACATATAGATATGCACTGATTAAACCGACCAGTCCCCGTCGCGAAGCGACGGGAACTGACGAGACAGTAGACGTTTCTAGCGAAAAAAAAAATTTTTCTCTAGAAAAAAAAAACAACTTTTTTTAGAAAAAGAAAAATTGATCACAAATTTCGGGGTCAAGATAATTCATAGTCTACTCACATTGAATCCAGACTGTGAAGGTCCTTCCTCGAATTGGTGACATCTGCAAATATTTCACTTGAAGTAATAAACTATAATGAAGAAAAATACTGGAAAACAGAGACATCCACCACGTAATTTCTAATTTCAGTTGCAAGGTCAGGTCATCCGGAAGTGGAACGTAGTCTGCTCCAACTTCACGTCTCCGTGCGTGCGCTGTTCAATTTATTCTTCGCACAGAATTATGGGACGGAGGTCATGAATCGAATGACGTCATTGAAAGATGGCAGCGATGGCACCAAAAATTTTAGAAGAAACAAGACCAACGGAAAATTCATTTTGGTAAGTCAAAAAGCTCTTATATACTTTCACTTTTAGTCGTTGTTACGCCGGAAACATCATAGAAACCTTAAAATAACATTTTAACATTAGGCCTATTAAAAATGATTCCTAGTTTCTCGTCCGGATTTTTCGAAAATGAGGAGGAGGGGGTGGCTTATTATTTGATATTTGATATTTTTTTCCAAGATGGCCGCCGCGCGTACAAATCTATATAGCGACTTCTTGATTCATGAAATTTGATTCGTTAATGTCCCAAATGGGTACATTTCACAATATTCAATTTCAATTACTAGTATGCTATAAGTTAGACCTATTTCTACATTGTTATTGATTAATGAGAAACTTGTAATTTTTTTTATTATTATTAAATAAATGAATAGGGCCTACATATTTTATTTTAAAAAAATAAATAAAAATACTAACGTTAGGCCTAAAAGTTAGTCTATTTGAATTAAGTTAGAGTCTACTTGTGTTTCATTTATTGCGTGTGAATATATTGTCAGTACAAAAGCCAAACTACCCAGTAATTCACGGTGTATATAAACCGCACCCAAAAATATGGACCCTTGCCAAAAAAAAAAAAATAAATAAAAAAAAAAAATTTTAAATAAAAAAAATTATTAATTAAAAAAAAAAATAATAATTAAGAAATTAATCGACAAATTAATAAAGTATTTCAATTCTAAGTAGAGTCTAATCTTGTTTTTATATGAGAAGCAACAAGGGCAGGCGAAGTGAAGACAGATCTAACTGTTAGGCCTAAACAAAAGATTTTTACGCGACGGACTCCGTGTATGGAGGCTGCCATATTGAATGAAAACGTAAACAAGTAGCGCTTTTTCGCTGATAGGTGGCGCTAGATTGCTGCAAAATTAAAATCCATCAGAGATCGCTGCATGAATACTCTGCATGCACAATACGACTGACTGTACTGTGATCCGAGGGGTGCTTGCTTGCGAATTGCATGCATGCTACGCACCGTGAATGCGCGCGCACCGTCTCGTGTGTGTACTTATTCATTCAATATGGCTGCCTCCATAAACGGAGTCCTTTTAAAAATCTACCTCAGTTTAGTTGATTAACTGAACAAGAAATCATGGTAATGTTTGTGTTTTTCCCCCGATTTGTGATTATTCCAAATCCTGTGATTTGTCCAACTTATTGTCCTCTTTTTTAATATTTAGACTCTATTTATTTTTTTGACAAAATTAGTTAGAACTAAGCCTCGCCAATCCTATCTCTGTGTATAACCCGCACCCCCAACTTTTGACTTTTTGCCGACGGCAAAAAGGTGGGTGCGGCTTATACACCGTTAATTACGGTATTTTGTAGCAAAAAGGCTTCAAGGAAATACACAAACATGAAATGCATTTTTTACCCTTTTTTAATTGCATCTTTTCTTCTTTTTTTAAAAAATATCAAATATAAAAAAAAAGGAGGCGGCCGTAAAAAAGGAAGCGGGCGGGGACGAGAAACTAGGAATCATTTTTAATTGGCCTTAGATTGATTAAATTGACCAGTATAATTTACTTTGCGCTCATCATCACATCATTACGCTGTATGGGAGCGGTGAAAGTACAGCCCCATCGCCTTTGGCGACGGGGCTGTGTATAGTTATGCACTGATATGATTGCGCCCTACACTACATCACTAGACTGACCAGTTCCCGTCACACGTAGAAATTTTTACTCCTTAATTTAATAATTTATGCACAACGCTCGAATGATCACGTTTAGCATATGAAATACACTACCATTGTGCCTTCCAATGAACAATAGTCACGATAAAATTTAGATTCGTCATTTATTTTTTTGGTAAGTCCTCATTTCATTTCTTTATACGTTTTCAAATGTTGGGCGATGTCCGACAGTGGATTCGTTGAAGTTCCTTTTTATATTTCTCTTCTTTATTCTAAAAAAATATTGAAAGAGTGGGTCTACGCTTAACCTTTTGTGAAGTCGAGTCTTGCAGATTTTCTTGCGAAATGGGTCCACTTTGGTTATGATTGACAGCGCGCACGACAAAGCGGTCTTTATCGGGAACAGCTGAATCGCTTTGTTCAGTTACGGTCAACGCACTTCAGTCATCGCAACCAGGAGGCGGAGCTCCGCGCGATAGCTAATCAGAGCGCCCAACAATCAAAATGCATTGTTCTCTAGCTCTGTAAAAACGAACTTGTAGACTTTTCTACGTGCGTCGCGAACCTACGGGAACTGACGGTCGAACATACGTGGTCAATTGTATCGCTAATATAATCGTTAATAGGCCCTACGTATTTCGAAAATTATCTTATCTCTCTAAGGACCACCCTATCTCTGTCTAAGATAATTTTCGGAATACGAATTTGTCTTAAATCTGAAGATTCAAGAATATTTGTCATAAGATAAGTTTGGGAATACTGCCACGGGTCTTTGATCTGCAAGTAGTCGATCTAACTCTTTTCTTCCGAATGCATTCTAAGCTGTCAATCTTTGCCAAATGGAGACCATTAGGGCAAGCAAGACAAGAAAGAAAGAGATACATAAGAAATGATAAAAGAAAGAAGGTGAAAAACGAAGAAATACACAGGAAATATAATGAAAAAAAAAAGATGGAAGTTTAAGTTTAAGTTTAAGTTCTCATGTTTCATTTTAAAGAACGTTTAATTTGTACATTATACATTGGCACTTTAATCATGTTTGTAAATAAATAAATAATTTTGTGCATGCTAGTTTGATTTTATATTTTTAAATATTGTGATGACCTGAGTATATATGAGACATAACTTAAGAAGAGAGGCAATAAACAAAGAAATAGACTATGTAAGAAAATCTGGGAAAAACCAAAGAAAAATAGGAAAGTGAATAAAGAAAGAAAAACAAGCAAATACTTGGAAGGAAAATAAATAAAGAGACAAAAACAAAGAAATACATCAGGCAAGTGAAGAAAGTTAGAAAAAAAAGAGAAAAAATACATAAGGAAGGGGAAAAAGAGAGCTAGAGAAATACATGAAGATACAGTGTACGTGATAGAGAATGAAACAAATTTAAGAATACTGAAGAAATAATTATGGGAAAAGAAGAGAGAAAGAGAGACAAAAATAAAAACTTAAAATAAGGCAATACATAAGGAAATAGGAGAATGAAGTAGAGATGAGAGAATAAAAAAAAAATAAAAAAAAAACAAACAGAACAATACATCAGGAAAGTAAAGAAGGAAAGAAAAACAAAGAACTGATTAATGGAAGAGAAGTTAAGAAGAAAACCAAAGCAATACATGAGGAAAGAGAAAGAAAAGCAAAGAAACTGGAAGGTGAAAAAAGACAGAAAAGCACATAAATAGGCCTACATAGAAGGAAAGTGGAGGAAAGGAGGAAAAGCAATGAAATACACTGTATGTTCAAAAGGAAATGCATGTTTACAAAAAAGGACAAAACAAAGAAATACATGCTGATCGACCATACAACACTGGATGTATCGAAAAAGGGAAACCCAAGTCCAATCAAACCTGTGTTGTGTAAAAACTCATGGCCATCACAATATCCCTGTGCTGGATAGGGGCAGAATGTCAGTTGCCAAGTCCAGTACCCTTTAGTTTTCATTTTTGAAAATGGCTACTGCGGTAGGTGTACATGTATTGTCAATAAAAGCTATTTCAATCCGGGAATTGAATTGATTTTTTCTTATAATTTTTCAAATGATATATGGTCTAGTTAAAGTCCCAGACCGGACCGAGAAATGAAAACCAAAATTACATATAAAACGAAAGCTAATATTTCTTCATAATACAACAATTCCCAATTTAAGCATTTTTATCTTCCATTTAGAAAGTATTTAATTAAAAAGGTGATCGAACCTCAACCAGGCCATCCCTCCCAAGTACTCGAAAAAGTACCCCTATTATATTGGCGCGGCTGATGACGTCAAAGAAGTTTAAGGGAATGCTGCATGATTGGGTTTCGCCTTTAGAAAACACGTTTGTATTGCTATGTCAGAACAATAGACCCCATGTGTGCTAGAATTCTATTGTTCTGACATAGCAATACAAACGTGTTTTCTAAAGGCGAAACCCAATCATGCCTGGCAGTAGCATTCCCTTTAATAAACTTCTTTGACGTCATCAACAGCGCCATTAAAATAGGGGTAACTTTTCGAGTATTTGGGAGGAATGGCCTGGTTGAGGTTCGATCATCTTTTTATGAATACTGTTATGAAAATTTAATTTATTTTGGGGGTATTTATGTTATACGCCTACTTAGCTTTCGATCTATGTAAGGTTGTATTTACTCCGTCAACGGTCTTTAACATTTTCTTGAACATGATAATTCCAAAGGAAGAGAAGGCTACAACTACTCAACATGAGTTTCTGCTGCACCAAAGACTTCTAACATCGAATAGAAGTTAGACTCCTGTGACTGCAGTGAAACCATCAAGTATTTGATCTCCTCCTCAGAGAGCTGCAGGGCCTCAGGTGTTGGAAAATACATGAACGAACGAACATTTCTGTTGCATTACTGCAGGAATAAATACCCACCCTACTCAGGATATTGCAGCGACCCAGTGCACTAATATTTAAAGTAGAAAATGTTATATGGCCGTTATCTTATATTGCTTGATTGGTGCGTATTAAGCATCAACGCAAAATTCTGCTTGCTTGCACGTATTCCGCGTGCAGTAGGCTGTAAATACAGGGTTCCGTGCGCAAAAACTCCAGTTCATTGTCGGGACTAAACCTGAGCTGAACAGCAACTTGAGCTCTCTTTAGATTTTGGCAGCCTATCGAATTAAATTCTGTACATGTATGTACTGTAGTTTGGAATAACCCCCCTCCCCCCCTGCTTAAACCCTCCATTAAAATCCAGACAATAGGTTGTTGCGATACAATCGATCTAGCCCTAGAACGGATATTGGCACACATTCATAATTCATCATTTCAAATCGTATAATCAATTGAGTCTCCATGGACATCTAGTGCACCATACCTGTACACAATTCCATCTCTCCACCCCCATTTCTTTGGAAGAACGGATCTACGTCTAAGCCTCTAAAATACAGCCACATGTATATAAGGAAACAGCTTCCATTCCAGGGTTGTGTTTCGCCAAGTCTTTGGTATGTTACGAATGCCTTTACAAACGACTGTTGATCGGTTCTTGTGCTAAATGATATTAGCATGTGATTAGTATAGCACCCAAGATCATGTTCCAGTTGTTCGTAAAGTTATCCGTAACTTTATGAACAACTTGGCGAAACACCCCCAGGTTGTCAAATTCTTCATTGGATGAAGAGGATGGAGACACTGGACAGGCCAGTCCAAGATTGAGGGCTGTCACAATATTCTAAGTTACCGCTGTGTACAATGTTGTGAGCCAGATTTATCTCTGTATGAATGCTACAAATGACAACTGAATCAATATATGGCCCGTTTCACGGTTAGGCGCCACTTTTCATATTTTTCAGGTTTGAGGCCCCTAAATAAAATATGAGCATATTAGTGAAATGTTTTGATCTGCATATGTTAGACCTATGTGGGTTCTACCTCCCATAGCATAACGAAAATCTAACTCCAAAGCATTTTTGTTCAGTAGGGTGAGATGTGTCCAAATGGGACCTACCTGGTGTCAACCTGGCAAACATACCCTTTTTGGAAACTGTGCCAGTCCTAAAAACATTGAGCTATTAATTAAATGCACTGATATGTTTGAATGTTTTGTTGATGTAATAAATCATAATAGGTTTCAAGAACTTTGACCACCTTTTGTATAAATTTATTTCACATCGAAATTCTCTTGGTGGATGTGACAGTGTCCGTTCACATTTAAAGGGATTAAGTAGCTTTCAAAAACAAGAGCAATTATACCAAGATTAATAAAATTATATTGCTCCAACAGTAAAAACAAACTACTGAAAGTTTCAGATCAAATGGAAGTCATTTACTACCTTAAAACAGTGTAACAAACAATGCCCAGCATACAGCCGAACACCAGTACCCTCATGCTGAGAGCGCACCAGGCAGCTAGAGACGGGGGAATTTACAACAGGAAATGGGTGTGTGGAAAAGCACATGGTTTTATAAACCATCCGGTGTTGGTTTATAAATTTTGAGTATGAAATCATTGATATCTCGAAGGTAAAGCAAACAATTAGCTTGCAATTTTGCAGAGATACCAGACTTACCTAAGTGTTTATAATTATGTTGGCAAAATAAGCTAAATCGAATAAATGTGATTTGAATATCATTCAATGTTACTGCATCCCTTTAAGGATGTACATGCAAGTGCCATGTACTTTATAAACTGAAAGGCTGTCTTATGAAAATGGTGTCTGAGTACAGCACAGGTTTGCTACAGCAAGTGTAGAAAGTTTTACTGAAACTCGTGCAAATGTGATGACATGAGAACGATTTGAAAAACAAGATTTAAGTTTCCGTTCACACTTTTCGTCACATCCACCAAAATTTTGGAATGCCATAAAAAAAAATTGGCTCTGGTGGCTCCAGATGTTTTTACATATATTGATAAAGAAAGGTAACCTGTACATCTTTTGAAGAAATTTAGGAATTTCAATGTTACGTTTTTATTTCACTTCTTGATACAAATGTCCGTTCACACTTGTCACATCCACCAGTCTATTTTTTCAGTTTTGCATTTTCATATTTATCTCAAGATTAAAAAGGTAATCAGCTTTGAGTCACAGGATATTTTATCTTCTTTATTTAGTTGATAATTATGACTGACAAAGAGATTTCTATGTTACTTAAAATTTACAAAAAATATGAAAATATATATGCCATATGTCCGTTCACATGTCACATCCACCATGCTGCTCTGAAAAAGAATACTCTGCTTACCAATTGAAATGATATTCGCTATGAATACTCCACTGACTCTATGTACTAGATCAGTATCTAGATCTTTACTCATCATGAAGTTTTAGGCTCTTTAGGTGGAAAATGGAAAAATGTCCGTTCACATCTGATTTTGTCACATCCAGCCACAATGCCTTTTAGGCACTCATAACTTTACAGAATGCTGAAATTATGAGCAGTTATTTGTGTTCTGTAGATATCTGTACACGAAGTGGTATTTCTATACAATTAAATTGAAAATCTTTGAAGAAAACAAGAAAGACCATGTTCCGTTCACATGAAAAATGTCACATCCACTATGTCAGTTAGCACTAATTGTGAAAAAATGAAATATATGGGATAATCAACTCCTATTGTGAGTGGAAACTATATTTTGCAAACTGTTAAAAATGTAATTATAGGTTCACATCTGTTTATTATTTATTTATCATTTGTCAAAATTTGAAATGTCCGTTCACATTTAGCTTTGCTTTGTCACATCCAGACCACCTACTGTTACGATTTTAAAATAAAAAGTCAGGCATTAGCATCGAATTACTATCTTTTAATTTTCGAATTAAAAGTATAGTCTTTGTACTGTCCTTATATTTGTCGTTTTCATGTTAGGTCCCCATTTGTGCTATCATGGATCCAATTAGAAATTATCTATACACAAAACAAAGGCAAGTTAAATTGAGAGAAACTTTCTTTATATTCATTCCTTTATTTCTTTTTTCCCCTAAATGTCTTTATATTTCAACAAAAATGCATAGAAAAGCATAAAATTTGGAACAGAGTTTCCTTGAAATAACCTCTATCATGTAAATATGTAAAATAATTGGTAGTAGACATGGATCGATAAGTTATGCCTGGTGATTGATAATATTTGGTTTTCTTTAAATATCCTTAAATCTTCACAGTGTCTATGATAACATCAGGGGAGTGGGGGCATTGATTAAGCTCTGTCACCCACATTTATTTGTAAATTCACATTCCCAAGATTGATAAATTATGCTTCCTGATATTTCAGAATCAAATTTGAAAATTTTGATGCCTAGGTTGACGAAATTGCGCCTAACGTGAAACGGGGCCATATAAACTGAATCCATGTAGCGGCTTAACGCCCCCACCTATTGTTCGCCGTTGGTTCGGGATTCGTAAATTAGACTACGTTTTCAGATAATTTCGTTACTTGATAAAGAGTTTCAGCGGCACTCATAAGTTTGTGAACTTGTAAGCTAGTGAACACTTTTGCGAAGAGTGATCAACGAATTTCCTAGAAAGCTCAGGGCTCGAATTTACGGTTGCCCGGTGGCAATGGAACCTAACAAACTGCCGTTCGGGCAACCTAAGATGTTGCTTGGTTTCCCGGGCTGGCAACCAAAGAAAAAAAAAAGGATAATAATAGCAATTTAAATATCACTTTTTCATTGGATTACCATCTGGTTCGTACATTCTATATGTTTTTGGGCCATTAGAATCTAAAATGACATTCATAGTCTTTTAAAAGGCTCAAAATGAATCTTCATTTCCGTTTTCAAACTATATTTTTCGCCGTATTTACTTAGTTCAGTCCACCTATACAATATGTGTCAGTCTATGAAAATTGCTTGCGAGGATTGGAAGTTTCCCCAATTTTTTCTAGGGTTAAATGTGGGTCTTGGTTGTCACTATTTCTAATAATAGCATCAAAAATAATCCTGTGATATTTGTTTGCCTCAATTCATTCTTAGTTTCTGAAATAATCGTTGAAACATCGATATCCTATGCACAAACTGCACCAGGCTGATAGGCTTACTCTCCTCATATCTCCCCACAGCTTAGGGGAGGAAGGCTTGTCAAAGCCTCAGTGACCCAACTGTTCGTTTGAATTCTCCAAACCTGACATGGGTTTTCTATTCTTAATTTATGAAATACCAAAGTCATTGCATGATCATAAATGATCTCAACTTATTTTTATATGATAGAAGATATATTATGGTCAAAATTAGACCTAGAAAATGAAAACTTGCATTCTATGAACTTCTGCGTTTTCATCTTTCGTTTTTTCTTCTTAGGTCCATGTACTCTGTACTACATTAGCATCATAAGTATGAACCACATTGCATCTTTCAAGCATCTCTTTCCTTTTTTTTTAAACTGGTATCTTCAAACACTTTTGGATACACATGACAAAGGGAATTTGATATATAATTGTTGATCAGTAGGCCTATAGGCCTAATATTAGAATCTATATCTAAATCTAGATAGATCCTAGATATATATATTTTTTTATTATTTATTTTTTTGTCGCAGTTCACCCAAGGCATAAATGATACTTTCTATTGAATAATTTATTCTCGTCAGTATGATATCAAAAGCCATTTTGGGCCTGTTTTGGACATATTAGGGCCTATAAATTAAATAGTTCAATTAACTTTATTTCATATTGAATGTTAGGGCTTTTTACAAACATTTCTTAACTTCAATGCCGCGACACAATAGATCTAGACTAAAGTTAATTTTTCAAACTATAAATAAATGAAATCTTGAAAGTTTCACTTGCTTTTTTTTCCAGAAAGTGCACTTCCTGGTTCTTTTTAGAGCCCGCGCTTAACCCTATTCAGACTGGCATCTTCAGAGGAGATTTTGACTGGGGGGGGGGGGGGGGGGTCAATTTGACCCCCCCTGAGAACTCGGCCGCGGATGGTCCGATTGCCGTGAAATTTTGCACGAACGTCGCCTGCACATGTAAAGGGTGTCGCTGATATGTTTTTTTTTGAAAAAAATTTCACATATTTAATTTATGCTAATTTATGCATACTCACGTATGCAAATTAGATGCTTTTTATTGAAATCGTTAATATTTCATTAATAAATATAGTTAATGAAGCCCAAATTTTTTCTAAAAGTTGCTGAGTAGCATAGACAACAGTATTGAATTGACAAATTCAGAAATTTCAAATTAATTCTTTTGTATTCCTATTGTTTTATGAATTTCTTATGTATTCTATTGTTTTTATTTCTTATGTATTCTTTGTTTTTGTAATTTTTATGCTTGAGAAATGTATTTTGATCAATATAAAGACATTTAATTAATCAAAAGGCTCAGAAGACACATTATCAGTGTTATAAAGCAATTTAGAAAAAAAGCAGTATTTTGTACACAAACGCATGCAAAATGACGATTTTCGTTCAATTTTGGCCTGACATGCGATTACATAATGGCGTAACGCAACAACGGAGTGTCCGATTTTTTCGAACTTGGTGTCAAAAGTTGCGGGACACTTGAAAGAAAAAGTCATAAAGCGCCGGGTTGCGATTCGCAGCGGTTGCGCGGCAGTCGCGGATTTTGTTCAGGGGGGGTCAAATTGACCCCCCCCAGTCTGAATAGGGTTAAAAAGACATTAATTAATTGAGCCCTTCATTTTTTTTTTTTTTTAGTGGTACGGGCCACAAATTCATAAAACTTGTGGCAACCTAACTGTCATTTGGCAACCTAAAAACCTTGATTGGTTGCCCGGCCGGCAACCAAAGAAAAAGTTAAGCGAGAGCCCTGATTTAGCTAATGAACACTTTTTGCGAGAGTGATCACACATTTCCTTGTTGACCATATAGTATGATGGCAAACAAATGAATACCCTCTAGCGATTATTAACAACGAATCCTTCACTATTGTGTTTCAATTATATTATTCTGTTTCTTATACAATTTCCCCCTTTCAGAAACCAATAATGGTCAGAAGTTTGATGGAGAAGATGGGGCTGGTCAAAGGCAAAGGTCTTGGGTCAAGAGGATGGAAATGTTTCACATGTCAAGTTTCTCTCAAGAACAACAACTTGGGTAAGTTGGCGAACATCTTTTAGTCAAAGAGGACAGAAACACATCTCATATGTACAACCTCAGGACAATAAAACTTTTGCGTGAGCTGCCAAAGGTCCTGGGGTCAAAGGACAATGTTTCATTGTTGAAAAGGTCAGAAATGTGTCAACTGTCATTCCCCGTCAAAGAGAAACAATTTTGGCAAGTTAGACAGTAACTACCTAATGACTCAAAACCTGCCATTAATAAAAAATATTCCAAAATATCTTGTTCTTGGTTTCTAAACATTTTACCTGAAACTGAGCTCTTAAGCTTTTAATTGCCTGTTAGAATATTGAGAGGGTACTCATATGTAAGGATCAGGGAATGATCTCTTTATAGATAATTGAATGAAATATGAAACAACCCAAGTCCATCCTGCGGCCAAATTGAATAAATCATGGAAAGGTTGTTGTTCATATAAGTCCATCTTTGTGTAGCACTGAATCCTGTCCAGAAATGCCTTACAAAATTGAAAAAACAATCCCAAATCCCCATTGAACACAAATAAAAAAAATAATTCAGTTTTTCTTGTTACTTCAAATAAACTGCATGGACTTGGGTTTTTTTTACGTGTACATATATATTTTCTTATATATTCAATTGGATATGTCCTCAAATGGTAGAAAGTTCTGTAATTTTATGTAACATTTTAAATAAAGATTCCTTCTGGAATTCTGAAGCTTGTCCAAGGCTTGCCCGACATATATAAACGATTCTTAGGCAAACTGGTTTTCCAAATATTTTGTAGTTCATTCTGTAACAAAGGTTTGAATACCTCGTCACTATGTCCCAGGGAAGAAACATCCATAAATTTATAATACTTAACAAATTGGTCTATTACCATTCATTGAAATCATTTCGTGTTTTGTACATGCACAGGTGTTGGATGTAAAGCTAGTCAAGAGGATAACTGGATTCGCTCATCAGACGACTTCAATGACCTTCTAAGCACTCTCAATCAAGGTCATAACGCCCTCTATGTCCATCGAGAGAGAGGCTCTGAGCCTGGAAGAACGCTCCAGCAATCTCGGGGAAGGTTCGGTAAGTCATGGCACGTGTTTTTTAGGCAGATTACGGCTTGTTATAAGCAGGATATGGCTTGTTATTAAGAGTTCTGAAGCCTTGAAGAAAATTTTGAACACCCTAATCAGGCAGGGAGGGGGGGGGGGTTTGTCAACCCCCCTCGACATTTCCCGCTACCCCATACCGGCTGCGCGAATTTTTTACTGCGCCGCTCAATGCCTTTTTACTTTTAAGTCTTGCGCATCTTTGATACCATTTTCCGCGAAATCGTCATACGGTTATGACGCTCTGCATGATTTCAAAAATATCTGTCATACCGAAACCGCTCAAAACATGATTTTTGTACAGAAGTCAAATGCAAATAGAGTTGTCTCACCTAATTCACAAAAATATGATTATTTTCACTTTCAATAGCTAAAATTTATTTATTTTAGCAATGCTTTAAAACATTCTGCAATCAATTTGCACCAAAAAACAGAAAAACAAAAGGTCAAAAAACAAGAAATACATAAGAAATTCGAAAACAATAAAATACTAAGGAAAATAATTTTTGTACAGAATTTTGTTTCAAGTTACAATTGTTAGGAAATGCTACAAAGAATATTAAGACCAAAAATTTAGCATTCTACGAGCTTTATTTAGTAAATTACAGCAAAAAGTATGAGTTATGCATAAATTAGCGTAATAATTAATATAAAATAAAATCACAATATTTCAGGAAAATTAACTATACTAACTTGAAGATAACATCGCACACCTAACCATTGTGCAAATTTTTTGCGGCGCTCGTGCTATCGGCGGTCGAGAGTCTCGGGGGGGGGGGGGGTTGAATTCAACCCCATAAGGAGAGCCAAAAGCCCGGCCTGATTAAGGTCAAGACAGGGTTTTGTACATCTTTACACTTGACAAAACCACTTTGTATGCTTTACATGGCAATAAAAACATAAAAGTGAGTTGAATTAAATTGAATACTCTGTGGGAAGTTAGTGATTCGGGGACCTAAATCATTGTGTTGTATTTGAAGGATTTTGCAAATCTGATAGTGTAGTTCTCAAACTAGTTCCTCTAACAATCCTTCCTCTCTGATTACAGTTTACAGAAAGTTCACTTCGTAGGCAAGGATCTTACCAAGTATGGCAAGGAAGGCATGGACAGCATCCTGGGTAGACGCCTGATAAGTTCTGCCTCGGTCACACCACAAACAACAATCGGTAAGACATGTCAAACCAGTTTATATGCTTGTCATAAGTTTGTACACTTGGCTTGAGCTCAATAGTGTACCAGAGAACACTGTCATAAGAAACAATTCTTGATGAGATGTGTGATTTATTATGTAGAATACAGGCACAATTGAGTAAAAAAAATTTAGAAATGGTGACATAAACTTTCATTTGCACATAAAGTAATAACTTTGAGTAAGTTTTGGGTAATAAACAGTTGTTTGAAGAAAAAAAAAAACAAACTTTCTTTTCATGTGACAGCTCATGCAATCATGTATGAAATGTATGCCAAAGAACTAGAATATAGGACGTGTTGAGTTCTGCCTCGAGTGAATTTTCTTAAAAGGAGCCATTTTAGATTTCCTAGCAGCTGAAAATGAACGTGCAATCAGGAACACACACCGATATGAAGAATTGGAAAAGTAATGTAAAAAAATCTTTGGAATTTCGTATTCCAGTGTGATATAGATCAGGTAGCTTAAAATAGGAAATAATGCTTCGAATTTGTTCATGTCTCAGCCTGCAACTTACGTGCCAATTTAAAACCTGTTTAGACACTTCCATTTTTGTGTTGTGACAAATCAAAGGTCATATACAAGATTTCTTTTTCTGATACAGGTTGAGAACTCTGAGGAGGAGATGAAGAAGAGAGCAAAGACAAAGAGCTCACCCACGTGGGTAGTCACCATCAAGAGCTCTTGCAGCGTCGGAGAATATTCGCACAGAAGATGAGCGCCCTCAGGAGGCCAAAGAGGAGACTGGAGAGCGAGTTCACATTCCGACACAGAGCTTGAAGCACTAGGTGCGGCTTTGGCTTCAGGGAACCCCTAGAACAGGGTCAAAGGTCAAGACGCAGAGGGGAGCAGGGCCATCAAGGGCATTGGGAATGAGGATGGAGGGAACGAGGAAGAAGAGGAGGGGAGAGAGAGAGTGAGGAAGGAGGGGGAGGATCACAAGAGAAATCGCAACAAGAAAAGAAGAAGCGAAAGAAAGAAGAAAGCATCTGCCAGATTGATCTGAGGAGGCGAGCAGATCGAGGTCCGCGCTGAAGCGATATCGAGGAAGATGAGGGCATTGACTTGGGTCGGAAGAAAAAGAAAAACAAGAAGAAGAAGCGGCTCGTCGACGAAAGCAAGTCGGAGAGCGCCAGCGAACACAATGAGAACTATGAGAAGAAAAGAAAGAAGAAGACAAAGAATCTAAGAAAGATAAGAACAGAGAAGAGCCGGGTTGCTCTCCACGATGATGAACCTGCTGAATGCAGTGAAGAAAGGTCAAGTGGTGAAACTAGTAAACGAAAGAGGGTTAGCAGTGAAGAGGTTCTGGATGAGGATAGGGCTGAGACTAGCTCTGGGAAAAAGAAGAGAAGAAGACAAGTAGAGATGAAGATGCAGACAGTTTAGAAGGGCCTAGTACTAGTTCAAAGAACAAAAGAAAAAAGAACATAAAATGTGATGCAGGTCTTTCTACATATATTACAGTCTACTCTTGTTATAACAAGCACTGATTACTCTATAAGCCAATTTCTTCACGTCCAGAATTTTTTTTTATTTTGGACTATATGTAGTTGGGGAAATTCATGAGAGCACAATTTCGTGATTTTGGTGATAACTTCATTACTATAAAGCCTTGTACTGAAGTGGACATTTTCGCGATGAACCGACTCGTGAAATATGCGAAAATAAACACTTATGCAGTAAGCCAGATTTCACTGTATCGAGTTGATATTTCTGATCCCAATTTCAACGTGCACGTTATGTCTGCGTGCCAAGAAATTGTAATTTATTACTAAGTTTCTTCTTGAACTCCTCCTTATAATGAGAGTGGACTGTAGCTAGATAAAGAAATAGAGAGATAGAATGGTAATCCATTCTAGTATTTGAGAATATTCTGCTGTTTTGGAGGAATGTGTTCCTCGTAAATAGGCCAGTTTTATTATATTATTCATCTGCCTGACATAGCTACAACGAATTCATGTAAATAACTGGATTCCAATATTGTACATGTGTAGTTCATTCTTATAACTTTTTCTTTAAAATAACCTCATTACTACTGTATGTGAAATTTAAGGTGCGTGAATATAAAACCGGCCTACTGGCACAGTTATATTTTTCTTCACTCAATGGATCTTGACCTATAAAAGTAATGGCTCTATTGAATAAAGAACTATAGCACAAAAAAAATAAAAAATATATAAATTAAAAATCTAATTTATCATGAAAATAGTAAATAATAGATTCCTAAGCACTGTGACAAGACACGACTGCTTTGGATTATGGTAATTTTGTATATTTTACATTGTTATATTTTTGCATTTCTTTTTATTTTACATTTTTCATATATTATACTATCAAGGAGTTTATCGATGAAGAGAAAGACATTCACTTTCTGTTAACCAGTTTGTAACCTATACTCCCACATACAATGCATTCAAAGGGTGCTGCAAGGTCACCAAATATTTCCCTTGCTAGTACAGTAATCGTGGAACTATTTGCGGTCATTAATTTTCGCGGATTTTGCACGAAGAGGTAGGCGCGAATTTAAAAACGCGCATATAATGAGCATGCTTTTTTATGCATCGTATAGTGTGCTTTCAAATTGCGTGCTTACGAAAATGCAGCGCAAATTCAAGAACCTGTGAACATTCTTTGAGGCCGCTCACCGCGCGAAAATTAATCGCACAAAAAAATAAACAGCGAATACCTTTGACACAGGTGAGACCTTCTCAGAACAATAGCATGAAGTGTCAAGAACTCAAGTTTAGCAGTCATTTTAAAGACAGGGAAGTCTTCAGCTTCCATGGGTAATTTGACCACGCAATGGATGTGTTTACCACAGTAACAGGTGTTTTCCATCACTGACACTGGAGAACCTATGTAATGCATTGTAATTCCACCCATCCCTCCCATCTGGTAAGTCATTAAATCTCAGTTATCCTGGCCGATCATGCCCGAAGCTCTCCGGGGTGGGACAGATTGTTTTGTTGTGGTCCAGAATTTTGCTTCAAGACTGTTATTTTCAGTGCTTTACCAAGTCTGGGATCAGCAATTTTGATCCACTCCCCATGAAAGCTGAAGATTTCCCGTTTTATAAAGTCTGTCTACAGCCGATTCAAGGATGGAATCAATCACTAAGATCTTTATTTTTATGATTTCTTTTTTATGTTTTAGAACATGTCTGAGAGTTTTACTACTGAAACAAGCCTTTATTTAACATTAAACAGGTTGTAGAAGCAATGTACGAAAATCTGTATCAGTATTCATGCAAAATGTCAATTTTTGTTTAATTTTGGTAGAACATGCAGAGCGGAGAATCTGATCCTTTAAAAACTTCAGCAGTACTTGATAATAATATTAAGTCCGATCTTGATATATAACAAGCATGAACACAAAATGTGCAAACCTATCAGATGCTTGATGAATTCAGTATATAAACATTCATTCATTCATTCATTATATTCATTTATTTCCACATTAAAATCATTTAACATATGATTTGTCATATTTCTTTTAACATAGTATGGAGGATTATAAAAAAGCTCAAAGAAGGCGTGTTGAAAATAATCCCATAAGTTACAAAAAGTACATGTTTACAAACCATTCAATAATACAGGTATACTAGTGAATCATGCAATAACAAATATACATTGTAAAAACATTTCTTTATAACAGGTAAATGTAATTTACTTGGTTCTATGAAATCACCTAATGGGAGTTGACTCTTCTACAATGCAATAATGCTATTTAGCTTCAGATCTACATGTCTGTGTACTTGTATGTTCACATAACTTAAAGCTAATCTAGTGTTGTAGTCATGAGATTGAATTGGAAGAAACTGTCTCAAAGAGATAGGAAAGTGAAACAATGCACCTAAGAATGTTTATTGATGTGAGGATTTGTTACCAAGAAATTATAAGAAAATTTACCAAATTAATGTTACATGCACAGGACTCAAAAGTGCATGTAGGGACTACATGTACACGTGCTCGCATGTTTTCGGGACCGAACATATCGGCTTTTTTGGTCATATTATCATTATGGAAGGCATTTGAAGAGCTATCATTTTCAATGGAACTTTCTAATGAAATCCTCCTGAATACTTGAAAATAATTTGAAGCTCACAATTATTTTCTTGACCCATGGGTTCACTTTTCCCACTACACTAGATTCTCTTAAATAACAATGAAAAAGTTTGTTTATACAGTGGAAACTATTTATAAAAAGGCCATATAGGACATTTTTTTCTTGTTATAATTATTGTG
>CALNVZ010003433.1:45727304-45768241 GCA_940671915.1 Paracentrotus lividus
CACTTTTGGATACACATGACAACAAGGGAACTTGATATATAATTGTTGATCAGTAGGCCTATAGGCCTAATATTAGAATCTATCTAAAAATCTAGATAGATCCTAGATATATATATATTTTTTTATTCATTTATTTTTTTGTCGCAGTTCACCCAAGGCATAATGATACTTTCTAATTGAATAATTTTATTCTTCGTCAGTATGATATCAAAAGCCATTTTGGGCCCTTTTTGGACATATTAGGCCTATAAATTAAATAGTTCAATTAACTTTATTTCATATTGAATGTTAGGGACTTTTTACAAATCATTCTTACTTCAATGCCCGACACAATAGATCTAGACTAAAGTTAATTTTTTCCAAACTATAAATAAAATGAAATCTTGAAAGTTTCACTTGCATTTTTTTCCAGAAAGTGCCACTTCCTGGTTCTTTTTAAGCCCCGCTCCTTAACCCTATTCAACTGGCATCTTCAAGAGGAGATTTTGACTGGGGGGGGGGGGGGGTCAATTTGACCCCCCCTGAGAACTCGGCCGCGGATGGTCCGATTGCCGTGAAATTTTGCACGAACGTCGCTGCACATGTAAAGGGTGTCGCTGATATGTTTTTTTTTGAAAAAAATTTCACATATTTAATTTATGCTAATTTATGCATACTCACGTATGCAAATTAGATGCTTTTTTTTGAAATCGTTAATATTTCATTAATAAATATAGTTATGAAGCCCAAATTTTTTCTAAAAGTTGCTGAGTAGCATAGACAACAGTATTGAATTGACAAATTCAGAAATTTCAAATTAATTCTTTTGTATTCTATTGTTTTATGAATTTCTTATGTATTCTATTGTTTTTATTTCTTATGTATTTCTTTGTTTTTGTAATTTTTTATGCTTGAGAATGTATTTTGATCAATATAAAGACCAATTTAATTAATCAAAAGGCTCAGAAGACACAATTATCAGTGTTAAAAGCAATTTAGAAAAAAAGCAGTATTTTGTACACAAACGCATGCAAAATGACGATTTTCGTTCAATTTTGGCCTGACATGCGATTACATAATGTGCGTAACGCAACAACGGAGTGTCCGATTTTTTCGAACTTGGTGTCAAAGTTGCGGACACTTGAAAGAAAAAGTCATAAAGCGCCGGGTTGCGATTCGCAGCGGTTGCGCGGCAGTCGCGGATTTTGTTCAGGGGGGGTCAAATTGACCCCCCCAGTCTGAATAGGGTTAAAAAGACATTAATTAATTGAGCCCTTCATTTTTTTTTTTTTTATGTGGTACGGGCCACAAATTCATAAAACTTGTGGCAACCTAAACTGTCATTTGGCAACCTAAAAAACTTGATTGGTTGCCCGGCCGGCAACCAAAGAAAAAAGTTAAGCGAGAGCCCTGAATTTAGCTAATGAACACTTTTTGCGAGAGTGATCACAAATTTCCTTGTTGACCATATAGTAGATGGCAAGACAAATGAATACCCTCTAGCGATTATTAACAACTGAATCCTTCACTATTGTGTTTCAATTATATTATTCTGTTTCTTATACATTTTCCCCCTTTCAGATACAACCAAATATGGTCAGAAGTTGATGGAGAAGATGGGCTGGTCAAAGGGCAAAGGTCTTGGGGTCAAAGAGGATGGAAATGTTTCACATGTCAAAGTTTCTCTCAAGAACAACAACTTGGGTAAGTTGGCGAACATCTTTTAGTCAAAGAGGACAGAAACACATCTCATATGTTACAACCTCAGGACAATAAAACTTTTGCGTGAGCTGCCAAAGGTCTGGGGTCAAAGGACAAATGTTTCATTGTTGAAAAGGTCAGAAATGTGTCAACTGTCATTCCCCCTCAAAGAGAACAATTTTGGCAAGTTAGACAGTACATACCTAATGACTCAAAACCTGCCATTAATAAAAAATATTCCAAAATATCTTGTTCTTGGTTTCTAAACATTTTACCTGAAACTAGAGCTCTTAAGCTTTTAATTGCTGTTAGAATATTGAGAGGGTACTCATATGTAAGGGAATCAGGGGAATGAACTCTTTATAGATAATTGAATGAAATATGAAACAACCCAAGTCCATCCTGCGGCCAAATTGAATAAATCATGGAAGGTTGTTGTTCATATAAGTCCATCTTGTGTGTAGCACTGAATCCTGTCCAGAAATGCCTTACAAAATTGAAAAACAATCCCAAATCCCCATTGAACACACATAAAAAAAATAATTCAGTTTTTCTTGATTTACTCAAAATAAACTGTCATGGACTTGGGTTGTTTTTACGTGTACATATATATTTTCTTATATATTCAATTGGATATGTCCTCAAATGGTAGAAAGTTCTGTAATTTTATGTAACATTTTAAATAAAGATTCTTCTGGAATTCTTGAAAGCTTGTCCAAGGCTTGCCCGACATATATAAACGATTCTTAGGCAAACTGGTTTCCAAATATTTTGTAGTTCATTCTGTAACAAAAGGTTTGAATACCTCGTCACTATGTCCCCCAGGGAAGAAACATCCATAAATTATAATAACTTAACAAATTGGTCTATTAACCATTCATGAAATCATTTCTGTGTTTTGTACATGCACAGGTGTTGGATGTAAAGCTAGTCAAGAGGATAACTGGATCGCTCATCAAGACGACTTCAATGACCTTCTAAGCACTCTCAATCAAGGTCATACGCCCTCTATGTCCATCGAGAGAGAGGCTCTGAGCCTGGAAGAACGCTCCCAGCAATCTCGGGGGAAGGTTCGGTAAGTCATGGCACGTGTTTTTAGCAGATTACGGCTTGTTATAAGCAGGATATGGCTTGTTATTAGAAGTTCTGAGCCTTGAAGAAAATTTTGAACAACCCTAATCAGGCCAGGGAGGGGGGGGGGGGTTTGAATCAACCCCCCCTCGACATTTTCCCGCTACCATACCGCTGCGCGAAATTTTTTTACTGCGCCGCTCAATGCCTTTTTACTTTTAAGTCTTGCGCATCTTTTGATACCATTTTCGCGAAAATCGGTCATACGGTTATGACGCTGCATGATTTTCAAAAATATCTGTCATACCGAAAACCGCTCAAAAACATGATTTTGTGTACAAAGTCAATGCAAATAGAGTTTTCTCACCTAATTCACAAAAATATGATTATTTTCACTTTCAATAGCTAAAATTTATTTATTTTAGCAATGCTTTAAAAACATTCTGCAATCAATTTTGACCAAAAAACAGAAAAACAAAAGGTCAAAAAACAAAGAAATACATAAGAAATTCGAAAAACAATAAAATACGTAAGAAAATAATTTTTGTACAGAATTTTGTTTCAAGTACAATTGTTAGGAATGCTACAAAGAATATTAAGACCAAAATTTAGCATTCTACGAGCTTTATTTAGTAAATTACAGCAAAAAGTATGAGTTATGCATAAATTAGCGTAATTAATTAATATAAAATAAAATCACAATATTTCAGGAAAATTAACTATACTAACTTGAAGATAACATCGCACACTACCATTGTGCAAATTTTTGCGGCGCTCGTGCTATCGGCGGTCGAATTCTCGGGGGGGGGGGGGGTTGATTCAACCCCCATAGGAGAGCCAAAAAAGCCCGGCCTGATTAAGGTCAAGACAGGGTTTTGTACATCTTTACACATTGACAAAACCACTTTGTATGCTTTACATGGCAATAAAAACATAAAAGTGAGTTGAATTAAATTGAATACTCTGTGGGAAGTTAGTGATTCGGGGACCTAAATCATTGTGTTGTATTTGAAGGATTTTGCAAATCTGATAGTGTAGTTCCAAACTAGTTCCTCAAACAATCTTCCTCTCTGATTACAGTTACAAGAAGTTCACTCGAGGCAAGGATCTTACCAAGTATGGCAAGGAAGGCATGGACAGCATCCTGGGTAGACGCCTGATAAGTTCTGCTCCGGTCACACCACAAACACAATCGGTAAGACATGTCAAACCAGTTTTAATGCTTGTCATAAGTTTGTAACTTGGCTTGAGCTCAAATAGTGTACCAGAGAACACTGTCATAAGAAACAATTTCCTTGATGAGATGTGTGATTTTATTATGTAGAATACAGGCACAATTGAGTAAAAAAAATTTAGAAAATGGTGACATCAAACTTTCATTTGCACATACAAGTAATAACTTTGAGTAAGTTTTGGGTAATAAACAGTTGTTTGAAGAAAAAAAAATCAAACTTTCTTTTTCATGTGACAGCTCATGCTAACATGTATGAATGTATGCCAAAGAACTAGAATATAGGACGTTTGAGTTCTGCCTCGAGTGAATTGTTTAAAAAGGAGCCATTTAGATTTCCTAGCAGCTGAAAATGAACGTGCAATCAGGAACACACACCGATATGAAGATTGGAAAAGTAATGTAAAAAAATCTTTGGAATTTCGTATTCCAGTGTGATATAATCAGGTAGCTTAAAATAGGAGATAATGCTTCGAATTTGTTCATGTTCTCAGCCTGCAAACCTTACGTGCCAATTTATAAACCTGTTTAGACACTTCCATTTGTGTTGTGACAAATCAAAGGTCATATACAAGATTTCTTTTTCTGATACAGGTTGAGAACTCTGAGGAGGAAGATGAAGAAGAGAGCAAAGACAAAGAGCTCACCCACGGGGTAGTCACCATCAAGAGCTCTTGCAGCGTCGGAGAATACTTCGCACAGAAGATGAGCGCCCTCAGGAGGCCAAAGAGGAGACTGGAGAGCGAGTCACATTCCGACACAGAGCTTGAAGCACCTAGGTGCGGCTTTGGCTTCAGGGAACCCCTAGAACAGGGTCAAAGGTCAGACGCAGAGGGAGCAGGGCCATCAAGGGCATTGGGGAATGAGGATGGAGGGAACGAGGAAGAAGAGGAGGGGGAGAGAGAGAGTGAGGAAGGAGGGGGAGGATCACAGAGAAATCGCAACAAGAAAAAGAAGAAGCGAAAGAAGAAGAAAGCATCTGCCAGAGATTCTGATGAGGACGAGCAGATCGAGGTCCGCGCTGAAAGCGATATCGAGGAAGATGAGGGCATTGACTTGGGTCGGAAGAAAAAGAAAAACAAGAAGAAGAAGCGGCTCGTCGACGAAAGCAAGTCGGAGAGCGCCAGCGAACACAATGAGAACTATGAGAAGAAAAAGAAGAAGAAGACAAAGAAATCTAAGAAAGATAAGAACAGAGAAGAGCCGGGTTGCTCTCACGATGATGACACTGCTGAATGCAGTGAAGAAAGGTCTAGTGGTGAAACTAGTAAACGAAAGAGGGATAGCAGTGAAGAGGTTCTGGATGAGGATAGGGCTGAGACTAGCTCTGGGAAAAAGAAGAGAAAGAAGACAAATAGAGATGAAGATGCAGACAGTTTAGAAGGGCCTAGTACTAGTTCAAAGAACAAAAAGAAAAAGAAGCATAAAATGTGATGCAGTCTTTCTACATATATTACAGTCTACTCTTGTTATAACAAGCACTGATTACTCTATAAGCCAATTTTCTCACGTCCAGATATTTTTTTTATTTTGGACTATATGTAGTTGGGGAAATTCATGAGAGCACAATTTCGTGATTTTGGTGATGACTTCATTACTATAAATAGCCTTGTACTGAAGTGGACATTTTCGCGATGACCGACTCGTGAAATATGCGAAAATAAACACTTATGCAGTAAGCCAGATTTCACTGTATCGAGTTGATATTTCTGATCCCAATTTCAACGTGCACGTTTATGTCTGCGTGCCCAAGATATTGTAATTTACTAAGTTTCTTCTTGAACTCCTCCTTATAATGAGAGTGGACTGTAGCTAGATAAAGAAATAGAGAGATAGAATTGTAATCCATTCTAAGTATTTGAGAATATTCTGCTGTTTTGGAGGAATATGTTTCCTCGTCAAATAGGCCAGTTTTTATTATATTATTCATTGCCTGACATAGCTACAACGAATTCATGTAAATAACTGGATTCCAAATATTGTACATGTGTAGTTCATTCTTTAATAACTTTTTCTTTAAAATAACCTCATTACTACTGTATGTGAAATTTAAAGGTGCGTGAATATAAAACCGGCCTACTGGCACCAGTTATATTTTTCTTCACTCAATGGATCTTGACCTATAAAAGTAATGGCTCTATTGAATAAAGAACTATAGCACAAAAAAAATAAAAATAAATAAATAAAAATCTAATTTATCCATGAAAATAGTAAATAATGAATTCCTAAGCACTGTGACAAGACACGACTGCTTTGGATTATGGTAATTTTGTATATTTTACATTGTATATTTTTTGCATTTCTTTTTATTTTACATATCTTGCTCAATATATACTATCAAGGAGTTTACGATGAAGAGAAAGACATTCACTTTCTGTTAACCAGTTTGTAACCTATACTCCCACATACAATTGCATTCAAAGGGTGCTGCAAGGTCACCAAATATTTCCTTGCCTAGTACAGTAATCGTGGAACTATTTGCGGTACATTAATTTTCGCGGATTTTGCACGAAGATCGGTAGGCGCGAATTTAAAAACGCGCAAATATATGAGCATGCTTTTTTATGCATGTATAGTGTGCTTTCAATTGCGTGCTTACGAAAATGCAGCGCAAATTCAAGAACCTGTGAACATTCTTTGAGGCCGCTCACCGCGAAAAATTAATCGCACAAAAATAACAGCGAATACCTTTGACACAGGTGAGACCTTCTCAGAACAATAGCATGACAGTGTCAAGACTCAAGTTAGCAGTCATTTTAAAGACAGGGAATCTTCAGCTTCCATGGGTAATTTGACACCATGGATGTTTACCCAGTAACAGGTGTTTTCCATCACCTGACCACTGGCAGACCTATGTAATGCATTGTATATTCCACCCATCCCTCCATCTGGTAAAGTCATTAAATCTCAGTTATCCTGGCCGATCATGCCCGAAGCTCTCCGGGGTGGGACAGATTGTTTTGTTGTGGTCCAGAAATTTTGCTTCAAGACTGTTATTTTCAGTGCTTTTACCAAGTCTGGGATCAGCAAATTTTGATCCACTCCCCATGAAAGCTGAAGATTTCCCGTCTTTAAAGTCTGTCTACAGCCGATTCAAGGATGGGATCAATCACTAAGATCTTTATTTTTATGATTTCTTTTTATGTTTTAGAAACATGTCTTGAGAGTTTTACTACTGGAACAAGCCTTTTATTTAACATTAAACAGGGTTGTAGAAGCAATGTACGAAAATCTGTATCAGTATTCATGCAAAATGTCAATTTTTGTTTAATTTTGGTAGAACATGCAGAGCGGAGAATCTGATCCTTTAAAAACTTCAGCAGTACTTGATAATAATAATTAAGTCCGATCTTGATATATAACAAGCATGAACACAAAATGTGCAAACCTATCAGATGCTTGATGAATTCAGTATATAAACAATTCATTCATTCATTCATTCATTCATTTATTTCCACATTAAAATCATTTTACATATGATTTGTCATATTTCTTTAACATAGTAGTGGAGGGATTATAAAAAAAGCTCAAAGAAGGCGTGTTGAAAATAATCCCATAAGTTACAAAAGTACATGTTTACAAACCATTCAATAATACAGGTAATACTAGTAATATGCAATAACAAATATAACATTGTAAAAACATTTCTTTATAACAAGGTAAATGTAATTTACTTGGTTCTATGAAATCACCTAATGGGAGTTGACTCTTCTACAATGCATAATGCTATTTAGCTTCAGATCTTACATGTCGTTGTACTTGTATGTTCACTAACTTAAAGCTAATCTAGTGTTGTAGTCATGAGATTGAATTGTGGAAGAAACTGTCTCAAAGAGATAGGAAAGGTTGATAACAATGCACCTAAGAATTGTTTATTGATGTGAGGATTTGTTACCAAGAAAATTATAAGAAATTTACCAAATTATGTTACATGCACAGGACTCAAAAGTGCATGTATGGGACTACATGTACACGTGCTCGCATGTTCGGGACCCGAACATATCGGCTTTTTTGGTCATATTATCATTATGAAGGCATTTGAAGAGCTATCATTTTCAATGGAACTTTCTACAATGAAATCCTTCCTGAATACCTTGAAAATAATTTGAAAGCTCACAATTATTTTCTTGACCCATGGTTCACTTTTCCCACTACACTAGATTCTCTTAAATAACAATGAAAAAGTTGGTTTATACAGTGGAAACTATTTTATAACAAGGGCCATAGGACCATTTTTTTCTTGTTATATTATTTGTCAATAAACAAAAGAAAAATAACAAATTTATTTTAATGTCATTGGAGAAACAGCTAGTTGTATCAGGTATTTTGTTAAATCTCGTTATACCGAGTCTCCATTGTACAGCGCCTTTTCCCAATGATGCAATGTAACTATTTACTTGGGATAGATTTTCAATTAACTGATTGTAAATGTTTGATATATGAAACATGTTTGTATGTATTAAATCTTATTGGAAATTAAAAGATGATATTGGATTGTTGTATGATAATGACACTGGGTAGTAATAGGACAAAATATAATTTTATTTAATTTGACGACCCTGTAAGAGCAAAGTTTTCAAAATGCAACTATTTGAAAAATTTTGTTTTAAAGCGAGAGCGAACTGAACACTCTAATTGACTGTGTGTTATAAATAGCTAGTCTAAAAGTATACCTTTTGAGATAACCATTAACAAAATGGTATTTAACTTAACCTACAATTTAATTTGTATTGGGAAACTAAACTGTTTTGAGGGGAAAAGTATGTGACTTGCTACTTGGCAACGTAATTATCACGGTGTAAATTCATTGAGAAGTGAAAAGGTATGTTTTCATTCAAAGAGCCTGAATTATAAGACTACACTATCATGATGTTGCATTATGGGTTAGGAATCAGGGCAGAATTGGGTAGTTGAGGACTTGAGGCGGTGCTATACGAGGCTGTTAGTTCGTACTGGCTTTAAGTAATGATTAGAAATTCATATGGGAAAAATCCATGGTAACTGAACTACAAAACACAACAAAGACACACAGAGAGTAAGATAAGAGTATCAGTAAGAGAGATCTAAAGAGTACTGGTACGAGAAATTGAAAGTAAGATTATGAGAGTAACTGTAAGTGACCAATAGAGAGAATTTGAGGGAAATATCTTGAGAGAGAGAGAGAGGGGGAGAGAAAGGTGGGGTCTATGGGAGGAGATACATATTTTTCGGTCTATACAGAGAACACCCATTTCCCATTTTTTTATTTCCATTATTTTAATGTCTCTTTCTCTCTCTCTCTGTCTCTCAGTCATCATTCCACCATCATTCTCTCTTCTCTCACAATCTCTCTCTTATTTCTAAATCGGCTTTTTTATTCGACTCAACTTCATTTCACTATCTCTCTATCTCTCTCTCTTCGCCAAATAGCATTAATCATTTTCCCAGGAGATAATTCAAATGAACGACTTCAGGAAAGAGATCTGTCTTAATTTTTGGTTGCTTCGCAATGGTGTCACCAGTGAGGAAAGGGGCATGCCATAGTGTAATGTGATGAAACCTCCAATTCATTACAACTATACAGTCTACAAAACTTCCATTCACATTTCCATGATTAGTTTATTTCTTCATATCAATTCATATGGATTTATCTTTACATACAATAAAAAACATACCGGTCTCAGTGGTTGCCTCTCTCTAAAGGTAACCCTCCTATAATGACCAACTATATTGGCTCTCACAAGAAAAATATCATGAATGTTTTATAGAATATGTCTTTAAAGGCCATCTGTTTATAGTGGTTACATTTTGTGTTTGTCATACATGGTCTTTAAATACAGGTTTGACTGTAGATATAAGATTAAAGATTCTTTCATGACAAGTTTCATAATTGCCAATATCTTAATTTGTTTACCCAGCCACATGCTAGCTAAAAAATAAATTCACCATAAAGAAAGTAATGCATGGAATTTAACAAAACACAAATATATTGTACTAAAATAAATATACAAAAAAAGTATTTAGAAATACCTTGTAGTCTAAAAAGGCAGTAGAAACTTAGAAGCCTCTTTCTAACATTACTGCATGGGGGAAACATTGTATACTGTACATGGACCAAAGTTATAGGCAAGTTTTTCTATGAGAAAACAAATTCTTCATGTTTTGTGGAAAGGGGGTATTTTGGTAAGATTCCTCCTCCAAAAATGATATGATGCATTCAGATAGCAAATAACTCCTTATAACAAAAATAAATACATGGAAAGGAAAGTGCACAAGTTTCAACCAGTTGTGTCATAATAAATAAATATGAAAAATACATGTGCATGAGTTTCAACCACTTATGTCATAATGAATGAATGAATATGAAAGTGTTTTGTATTAGTACCAATTCATGTCGGAATACATTGTACATGTAACAAATGCAGCCATATGTACCATATGTTATAAATGCAGTTATCATAAACATTATTTCTTTACATAACATCAATAAATAATAGCACATTCACAGGGGAACTTATTACCAGATCATATTACTCCCAAGACAATATTTTACATGTTTCCCTATAGTGTCATGTTGAGAGACAAGAAAGACAAATTCAGCCAAAAACAGACCTATTCATGCATAAATATAGAAAACATATTGCCATTTATATACCCTACAAACCCTGTATAACAAACAATGAAAGTGAAAACAAGAACCATGATAATAACAATTGGCCAAAAAAGCAAATTGTGCTTGTGACAATTCGGGCGATTTGCTATACAAAAGTTGATTGATACTGTTCGATACTATTGATATTATCTCCAAATTTTACGGGTCAAATGTCAAATGGTTGACAGTTCCACTTCCGCTAGGTGCAACAGCATGCGTATCGGCCATTGGCTGAAATTCCTAGTTGTTTTTTTACCTTAAACTTGTACCATTACTGGAGTCCTAAGGTGCGCAGAATTTCTTATGTACATGTACGTCCTACTTACGTCTTTGATAGGCCGATAGAAAAAAAAAGGAAGAAATTTGACTAAACAAATTCCTCTTGATGCAGGCCGAATGCAGGATGTCTCGTTCCCGATTATCAACAATTTGCTTGGTTACTAGTAGGCCTATGCGTAATACGCAGGCGCACAGATAGCCGTGCTTACATATTTTGAGACGGAAGTTGAGTTGTCAACCGTGTCGCGATGCCTTTTGGGTAATCTAACCTATTGGCACTATATCGGGTCGCTCGAATTGCACCTGCTACAATTGCTCTACTGTCAATCTTCAATAGAAGGGAGCTTTCGCAAATCAATCACGGACTCACTCAAAGACGAAAAATGGTCAAGATTGACTGCAGTTTAACTCGTCCTTGGTCCTCCTTATCTACTGTTTGGCACATTCAAGAACGAACGGTTTGCATGACGTAACAAAGGCTGCTGATGGCATTACCCACAAGCGTTTAATTTCAAAAGGAAATAAAGAAATCCTATCTTCCCTGATATGACACAACAATAAAGGGGGCGCAGGTCTTAAGCTTACAGCGTAACTTATGCACAAGCGCATCACCGATAAAAAAAAACACGCAGATTTGCTGATCTACTTCTTACTGTTGCTAAAATCAAGAATGTGAAATTAGCCACAAACCGTTCTTGATTTTGAAGCCAGACGAGCAATTACAAAATGAGCATGCGCAGATTCAATATTCATCGTCCTTCGTCTTTGAGTGCGTCCGCGATTGATTTTGAACTACTAACTACTAATCAAATGACTACCTTCAGCCCTGGACTTAATACCATACCTCATCTTAAACCTAAAATAAAACCCTATAAAACTACGTATTAGACGAATTAAAGTCTAGAGGAATTGTCGCAGGAGAAAAAATTGGGTCACCGTATCATAATCCTGGCCCTTTTTTCTTCTTTTCTCTTTTTCAGCCGGTTGGTCACATATTTTCAATCAATGAAGCTAAGGTTTAGATACATATTTTGCATATTGATGACATAATTTTACAACCTTGTATGGGATCACTTTGTAACCTAACTGACATACCATATACCTCTTAAATGTAGGGGAAAACGCCCTTTCTGTATCATAACATGCAAAATAAATCTCTTTAATATCACTTTACACATTGAAAAAAGCCACTACATGCCGAGTGACCCTTCAGTTTGACGGAGGTTTATGTTGCAAGCAGGCTTTCCGAAAAGGATATTGAATATGGGTTGTTTTGCGATCAGAGTACACCATTTTGTCTCACCGGACCCCCCCAAAAAAAGTTGTTTTGTTTTCCGTCAATTTTTGTGTATGTGTTCTACACAAGTAAAATGATATTGCTTTTAAATTTGGAGGCATGAGGTCACCAAATTATTATTCTTTAGGGGTTCAAATTTTTTATTACACGTAAAGTCAATTGCTTCATTTTTCGGAGAGGACGTTTTTGACAGAACGTGATTTGACAACATTGTAATGTGAACTGTCTGAAAAATAAATGGATGTGGTTGAAGTAAACATTATAAGTTTGTGGCATATATACAAGTGTTCTTACAGACAAAAACATTTTTCATCAAGTGATGTCTAACTATGCGTAAAAGCACCGCATTCGGAGAGGACATTTATTGACAGAATTGGCACCCCATTTTTAGTTAATGGTCACAAAAAAATCAAATTAACTGTAGCTTCTGGGGTTTTCAGTTTTTAAACAATCGAATTTCAGTAGTCAATTCTGATTGGAAAAACAATCCTAATGATTGCTAATAATCAAGATGCTCAGGCTAAAAATTAGAAAAAATAATATGAGACAGTAATTTTGCCCCAAAATGCCATATAATGGTCAATTTTTAGGAGTAAATGTCCATTTCAATAATTTATTTTTCTCCTGGAGGTTGCTCTAACAGTGCCCAATATCTTGCCATCGTAGATTTGATATTACAGTACCTCTATTTCTTTTTATGGTGCACAGAAAGCCATTTTTTGACAGTGTACCCTGATCGTAAAACAACCCATATACATTGTTTCTTTTGTTACTGCTGGACTCGTGACGGAAGAATTAGATGACTTTGAGCTTCTTTCCGACATCGATGAACGCCTCCACGCACTGGTCAATCTCTGCTTCCGTGTGAGCTGCAGAAATCTGAACCCTTATCCTTGCTAGACCTTGAGATAGAGAGAGATAGAGAGAAAGAAAGAGAGAGAGATGTTCGCATTTCATATTGACTTGGCAGTAGGGCTTCAATTCAAAGCTTCACCTCGAAACCTGGATTAGGGCAAGTCCACGCTATTTTGCAATGTAACAAACGGGACATTCAGAGACAAAAATAGGCTTTTTTGATAAATCTTAAATTGAAATCCCAATCCTTAGGTATATTTTTGAAGGTAATAAGAACCTTAAACAAAATCATAAACAATAATTGAAATAACTCGATTCATATTTAATTTATGATAATTTATTCATTCGTAACACATGCGACCAGAAAAAAAAATGGTATTTTCAAATTTTTAATTTGTTCACATGATACTAGGAATTTAAAAAGCAGATAATAAATTGCACAGTCACATCCTCTTAACCATGTAATAAACTTTGTAAATACATATTTTAATGTCAATACAGGCTTTTCAAGAGGAGATTTTGACTGGGGGCACGGAGAAAAGTCTACCATTCCGCTTTTACAGAAATAGAGAACAATGCATTCTGATTGTTGGGCGCTCTGATTAGCTACCAGGTAGCTATCGCGAGGAGCTCCGCCTCCTGGTTGCGATGACTGAAGTGCGTTGACCGTAACTGAACAACGCGATTCAGCTGTTCCCGATAAAGACCGCTTTGTCGTGCGCGCTGTCAATCATAACCAAAGTGGACCCATTTCGCAAGAAAAACTGCAAGACTCGACTTCACAAAAGGTTAAGCGTAGACCCACTCTTTCAATACTTTTTAGAATAAAGAAGAGAAATATAAAAAGGAACTTCAACGAATCCGCTGTCGGACTACGCCCAACATTTGAAAACGTATAAAGAAATGAGGACTTACCAAAAAAATAAATGACGAATCTAAATTTTATCGTGACTATTGTTCATTGGAAGGCACAATGGTAGTGTATTTCATATGCTAAACGTGATCATTCTCGGCCTTGGATGGTCCGATCGCCGCGAAATTTTGCATGAACGTCGCTGCACATGTAAAGGGTATCGCTGCTATATTTTTTTTTGAAAAAAAATTCACATATTTAATTTATGCTAATTTATGTATACTCATGTATGCAAATTAGATGCTTTTTTTTATTAAAATCATTAATATTTCATTAATAAACATAGTTATGAAGCGCAATTTTTTTCTAAAAGTTGCTGAGTAGCAAACTCAACAGTATTGAATTGACAAATTCAGAAATTTAAAATTAATTCTTTTGTATTCTATTGTTTTGTGAATTTCTTATTTATTCTATTGTTTTTATTTTTTATGTATTTCTTTGTTTTTTAAATTTTTTATGCATGAGAAATGTTTCTAGATCAATATAAAGACAAATTTAATCAATGAAAAGGCTCAGAAGGCAGAATTATCGGTGTTATCAAGCAATTTAAGAAAAGCAGTATATTGTACACAAACGCATGGAAAATGACGATTTTCGTTCAATTGTGGCCTGACATGCGATTACATAATGATGGGTAATGCGACAACTGAGTGTCCGATTTTTTTCGAACTTGGTGTCAAAAGTTGCGGGACACTTGAAAGAAAAAGTAATAGAGCGCCGGGTCGCGATTTACAGCGGTTGCGCGGCAGTCACGGATTTTGTACATGGGGGAGGGGGGGGTCAAATTGACCCCCCCCCCCCCAGTCAGAATAGGGTTAAATATTTGATGTAGCCAAGGCGTAACAACATGTTGTGTAAAAAAATCCCACTGATAAAACAAAAGAACCATAAAACAACACATTACTGTAAAAAGTAAATATTTTGTTTCATTACTTGAGGTGGGAGGGCGAGTAATAAAACAATATTATTTTACAACAGCTCAGTAACTTTTGTGAGACTACTACTGAGACATGAATACTTTAAGAATAAAAATATGGAAAGTTATGTGCTAGGTTTGTGATATTTCACCAGAGGAAGCCAAAATGATATTGAAACAGAAAATATGTACTTTTTGGTTGTATTACTAGAACAAACCCTAGATAATAACAAGTGGATTAGTAAATTACGCGATGCGTAATATATGTCCCCGCCGATAATGTAAAATTCCCATTATATCACGATCGTTGGGCTAGATCACATAAGGCAAACAGAATCGAAAATCGGGTAAAAAATGGTTGAAGAAGTAGCATTTTGTAGCCAATGTACAATATGATATAGTGCTATATCATAAAGCAAACAAAATCCGAAATCGGATAAAAATGTGCGAAGGAGTAGCATTTTGTAACCAATGTACAAATATAGGTCAAAAATCAAGCGTCAGAGGTCAAGGGTCAAAAAGTCAAAATTCCGTTGAGGAAGTTTTGTAGTCCTCACCTAGTGCTATATCATTAAGCAAACAAAATCGAAATTGGATGAAAAAATGGCGAGAGGAGTAGCATTTTTGTAACCAATGTACAATATAGGTCAAAAATCAAGGTCAAAGGGTTCAAAAGTCAAAATTCCGTGAGGGAGTTTTGTAGTCCACACCTAGTGCTTATTCATAAAGCAAACAAAATCGAAATCGGATGGAAAAATGGCGAAGGGGAGTAGCATTTTGTAACCAATGTACAATATAGTCAAAAAAAATCAAGGTCAAAGGTCAAAGGGGTTCAAAAGTCAGAAATTCCGTGAGGAAGTTTTGTAGTCCTCACCTAGTGCTATATTCATAAAGCAAATACAAAATCGAAATCGGATGAAAATGATGCGCGAGGATAGCATTTTGTAACCAATGTACAATATAGGGTCAAAAATCAAGTTCAAAAGGTCAAAGGGGTCAAAGTCAAAATTCCGTGAGGAAGTTTTGTAGTCCACACCTAGTGCTATATCATAAAGCAAACAAAATCGAAATCGGATGAAAAATGGCGAAGGAGTAGCATTTTGTAACCAATGTAGAATTATAGGTCAAAAATCAAGGTCAAAGGTCAAAGGGGTCAAAAGTCATAAATCCGTTGAGGAAGTTTTGTAGTCCTCACCTAGTGCTATATCATAAAGCAAACAAAATCGAAGGATCGACCATGAAAAAGGCGAAGGAGTAGACACTTTTGTAACCAATGTACAATATAGGTCCAAAATCAAGTGTCAAGGTCAAAGGGGTCAAAAGTCGAAATTCCGTGAGGAAGTTTTGTAGTCCTCACGTTAGTGCGATATCATAAAGCAAACAAATCGAAATCGGATGAAAAATGGCGAAGGAGTAGCATTTTGTAACCAATGTAACAATATTAGGTCCAAAAAATCAAGTCAAGGTCAAAGGCGGTCAAAAGTCAAATTTCCGTGAGGAAGTTTTGTTAGTCCTCACCTAGTGCTTATATCATAAGCAAACATAAATCGAAATCGATGAAAAATGGCGAAGAAGTAGCATTTGTAACCAATGTACAATAAAGGTCAAAAATCAGGGGTCAAAGGTCAAAGGTCAATAATTTTGTGAGGAAGTTTAGAAGCCATCACCTAGTGCTATCATATAAAGCTAAACGGAATCGAATCGGATGAAAAATGCTGAAGGTTAGATAGCAAATGCAAGATTTTGTACATACCAAGCTGAAGTTATAAGATCACGGACGGACGGCAAGGATGGACGACGGATGGACGGAGGACGATGGACGGACACACACACACACGTACGGAGCCCGTTTCATAGTCCCTCTGCCGAACACGTTCGGGCGGGACACATAATGGTTGAAAATAGCATTTTTAATGCATTTTATCATTTTTTTTTCATGAATATTAATGAGCCTTGTGACATCATATGACCTTTAAAATGACTTTTGACCTCATTGTGTATTAAGTTTATTTCATACACTTTGTGGTGATATATGATGACATTATATGTACTTTTAAAACCTTACTGACACATAAAAAGGTCGAAAAGTTGAAAAAATCACCACCTCGGGAACAAATAGCTTGGACTTGCCCATTAAATAAAAATTATATGTGACCCATCACATCAAAATTAGACACAAGTCGCCAGAAAAGAGTCAAGATAATCCCAAACAGAAACAAATCCATTTTTTAAAGGCTTTCCCCTAATCATTTCTATTCATCTTTTTACAGATCATACAAGAAACATTGAAAATTCAGAAAAATCAGAAATATTTCCCCCCAAATCAATAATAATAAGAATATTTATATTGCGCAAACAAATCCATCCAGAGGATGCTTGAGGCGCTTACAAAAATTGATACAATATAAGACAGTTTTTTGATAAATTTTGCCGATTTTCCTCGGACACTGTGCTTTAATTTGCTTGGCGACTTGTGTCTGATTTCGATGTGATGCATCACATATATGAAGCTTGTTAGCCTAGGGGGCTACATAAAAACTAAAATGCAGCATGACAATAGGGACTAGGTGTGAATTTCTGGGGCTTTTGCTGTCCAACATTTTATTATTATCAAAATTACAGCCATGGGGGGTGGGGGGGTGCTGATGATCCACAGCATTTATATTGCACCATATTTCTGAAGGGGTATGTCCATTCACTTGGTAGGCCATCCATAATTTGTTTTCTTTCTTTTTCTTTTTTTTTTCTTTTTATTTTTTTTACTTTTTTACTTTTTTAATGTTAGGTCGAGGGGGGGGGATGGCCAAAGTCCAAATTCCAATTTATGGGCATTTTCTCTCAAAATTAAGGTCGGGGGGGGGGGGGGAGGAAGGCCCTCATGCCCCCCCCCCCCCCGATCCATGCCGGAATAAAATTCAATGACATATATATTTATATATATTTATATATTAAATGCAAAACCAACCTTTCCGAGTGTATCAGGGGTGATATTCCCTCTTGAAAAAAAAATAGACTTCTTAGCGAGGGAGCAAAGCGAACCGAGGCGGGAAGGGTGTGGGAGGTGGGTGTCCCCGCTCACAAGGTAGGGACTTTTTGCATTTTGGGACTTAAAATTGTGCAATTTTGTGCATACCTGGAGAAAAAAAAAAAAAAAAAATCAGAATTCCGATTTAAATTGGAGGAATATCACCCCTGGTGTATTAACATTTGTGAAGTCGCTTCCTTCATATTAGGAAAAACTGAAACCAAGATGAATCTTAGTATTAAGAACGACAGGAAAAAAATGAAGCCAACACCAACATTACCTTTTGGAACTACAGGAAAGCTAAATCCAATGACATAGATACCCCTTTCTAGCATCTCTTCTGCAAATCTTCCTGCTAAACTAGCCTCTCCCAACATGATGGCACAGATAGGATGTGTTGTACCCTAATAAAGGAAAGAAAAAATAACCAGAAACCTTAGGAAAAAAAGTTAGATTGTGTGTAACAGAACAGATAGGTGAAAGTTTGAGAAAAATTTAATAAACGATAAGAAAGTTACAAGTCAGAGATGATACAAAAACTTTCCATAGGCGAAAAAAAACACAAAAAAACACAACACAACACAACACAGTCACATTTTTTTTTCTTCACATAACTCTCCTATTCTGTTCATAGAAAATCATACAAAAGAGAAGATTGAACAGAAAAGCTATTTTTTGCTCATTCATATTATCGTATGAGCTAATCATGATTTATACCTAGAACTTAAAATTATGGGTAAAGAGTTAAGTTGTTTTTTTTAAATTGAAATCGAACTACAGGAAAAGAGTCGTCTAAAAAAAATTTTAAAAACCAAATTCCAGGTTCACAAATATTTTTCTTCTTCTTCCTACATATATATCTGTTACAATCCACCGCCAGTTTATTATCGTACCATGAATAATATTGATGCTCTGTTCTTTAATACTGAAGGAAACATATATTTCCCTCTTTGCCTACTATTGCACAATGCTCAAAAGAGGATATGAAATAAAATTTCCAGTCATGCTATATACAGTGTGCATTGAAATAAAAAGGCAATCTATCTTTAGAGGGGCTAATCCCATGCCCATCTATTTTGGCTATTCATATGTAATTGAAGACAAACTCTTCACCTTCATAATGATACATGTACCTTTTTTTTAATCATGAATGTAACGCATAAGAATGTAAAGTGCAAATTAATGTGACATGTACATAATCCATTTTTTGCAAGTATTTGTCAAAGGATGAAAGACTTTCACTGGTGTCATACATCATCACACACAATCCTATTCAATTCTATTTGACAGCAAGGACAGCATTCACTCAGTCTTGTTTAATTTTCTCAAAATTAGCGAAAAAATGGACTCTGTACCTGTCACCTTCTTTTGCAAGTTCCTTGCTTACGCGTTCATTTACGATTCAAGAAAGGTATCACTGCAAGTTAAATGTGAAGAGTTCATCTTTAATCATACATGTATGTCACATAATCATAGCCAAAATAAATGAGTTTGGAATATGATCCCTCTAAAAAATGGATTACCTTTTTTTTTAAACGCACTGTATTAGCATTAAGAATTCTATTAACATTCGCTATACTTCGTCATTATTATTATTATTTCAACAGCTCACCCAGACAGTGAATCCAGCATCTTTCATCTGTTTTCTGAATCTCTGTGTATTGCTATCGACCTTTAACACCAGCGAATTATCTCTCATGATGATATCAAATACCTGTCAATCAAAAACACAGAATCAGAGGTATTAATTACTGTCAATCATCATCAATAGCAATAATAATCAAGGCATTTATGGTTGCACGGATAAGTCGCAAACTCTAGATCACAACGTATGGTACACGGTTCGAGTCCTGGGAAGATGTCCTTTGGCAAGGCATTAATTCTGCACATTTGACACACTTAACTCAAGTGAGGTAAATAGACTGTACCAGTATGAACAAATTCCTTGTAAACTTAAAACATGGGGGTGTAACACAAAGACTTACGATTGATTAAAAGTTACGATTGATTTTTTCTCGGTGCCCTCATTTGGAAACCAGGTACAATCATGGATTAGGATTTTGATATGATTAATAGTAGGGTTAGGGCTAGAGTTAGGATTAAGATCATCAACTTTGTAGCATCCTGTCCATGATGAGGCCAATGAGAAAAAATAAATCGTAACTTTTAATCAATCATAAGTCTTTGTGTTACACCCCACATATCTTCAGGGCTACTAGGGCACCTGTAGGTGTACATTAGCCAGACCCTTCAAAAGCAACATACTTGAAACATTTGTTTTGTTGGTTGGTAGCTCACCTCGCTTCATGAACATAAGGTCATGAGTATGATTCCGGGCCGAGTCATAACAAAAACTTACAAAAATGGTACCTGCCCTCTAGCAAGGTCTTTGTGGTAATATCTTAATATATCATGTTGTGCAGGGTCTGCTAGAAAAAACAGTTGCCAGAAATGAAGTGAATATCCTGGGCAAATAAAACCAGAAGAGGAAACGATTTGAATGGCGTAATGTTTACAATTTACAATCAAATTATTTCCAAGTGTACTTGCAATAGATTGGAGAGGGAGGGTGGTAAAGCAGCTTGGCTTTTTTTAATAACATATTTTGGGGCACTTCACTTGCTACCAACGAGAGAAACACCCATCACCATTAATCTGCATTGATTTGCTAAAGTTATAACAAAAAGTAGCACATGAATTAAGCTTTTCAACTTCAACTTGCCAGAGTCAAATGCAACAGTAGACAGAAAATGAATTAAACAAATGAAACAACTTTTGGCACAAAAAATGCAATGAGTTTACCTACCTTAGAAGCAATGGCTACGACGGGTGGCGGGAGGGAATTTGAAAAGAGGTATGGCCTTGATTTCTGTCTCAACATATCAATCAATGGTTTTGGGCCGCTTGTATAGCCACCTACAGAAACAAATACAGAGAAATAAACATACAAGTAGAGAGTATGCGTTGACATCTGCTCCAGTTACAGTTGCTACGGGTAGAATTATGCCAAATATGTAGGGCTATGGTTATTCTTTACTACCTGAGGTATGAGGAGCATTCTAGCCAGGCACCATCAAAAAAGGTCAATCCTAACCTTGTCATTCGACAAGGCAAAGTATTTTTACTTTTTCTCTCATTCTAGAACTCAATACTATTAACTCATATCTAAAGCAATCGGGTGGTCCATACATGTATTTGGGCAAGTCCAAGCTATTTGTTCCTGAGGTGGTGATTTTTCAGCTTTTCGATCATTTTTGTGTCAAGTGTGTCAGTGGGTGCGTAAAGGTACATATCATGGGTCATATATCACAATAAAGGGTAAGAAATGAACTTTATGCAGACGAGGTCAAAAAGTCATTTCAAAATCATATGACGTCACAAGGCTCATTAATATTCATGAGAAAAATAATAAAATGCATTAAAAATGCTATTTTCAACCATTCTTTAAAAACGTTTGTCCTAAGATTGCAACCAAAAAGTATTTTCTGTTTCAATATAATCTTTGCTACATCTGGTGAGAATATCAGGAACGTAGCAAATAGCTTTCCATTCTTTTAGTGTTAAAGTATTCATGTCTCAGAAATAGTGTCACAAAAGTTACCAAGCTGATGCATAATAATGCAGATTTATTACTCTCCCTCAAACTTTTAGTAATGAAACAAAACAAGTATTTTTCATTTTTGCGTGTTGTCTTATGTTTCTTTTGTTTTATCAAAGGGATTTTTTTTCTACACAAGATGTTGCTATGCCTCTGCTACACCAAATGTTTAATGAAAAATATTTCAGGGAATAATTTTCCTGTGTGTTACCTGTCCCATTTGTTACCCATTTGTTTGTGACATACTTTTTAAAACTTGACCTTGCCAGAAAACTTGACGTTGTATTCACGTTAAAAAATGTGTTCTTACAATGTTTATAACATGTTTAAGAGGATATGACTATACAAGTATATATTTGCTTTTTAAATTCAGAGTATCATGTGAACATAATCAAAATTTGAAAACATTAATTAATTTTAATTTGAAAGATCACAGTAATTTTGTTCAACTTTCCAGCCACACTACATTCTTGTTAAATAATGAATATCTTACCGGCTGCTCCCCCTAACGCCTTTCCTAGAGTAGAGTTGATGATATGACACGACCCTTCAATGCCAAGATGTTCCTCTGTACCCCGTCCAGTCGCACCAAGAAACCCTGTAGCATGGCACTCATCAATGAACACTAGAGCATTGTACTTCTTTGATAGGTCAACTATCTCCCTGTAATAACAAGAAAAAAATAGAGATATGAACTCTCAAAAGTCCAAACTTGACACACATACTATTGACAATTAGTCTAACCCTATACAGTTGGTACAGTTGTGAAAAAAATGATTTAGGTGTGAAATATTTTCATATAATGTGTGTATCTGGTATTAAATTAAAGCCAAAATATTTTTCTTGCTGATGCGCTTTGTTCTGTATAATTTGCTTTCATAAAACAAAAGTTATGCTTAGTTTTGTGTAACGAGGAACAAATCGAAATTACGCACTTCTACTGTTCTGGAGCGCTCAATTCATGGCCATTATGCGAAACCTATACACAAAGGCATGGGACGGCGTGCGAAAACTGGATTTTTCTGGATTGTAGAAAACTAGTCATATCTCAAAAATTCCAGCACCAAATGTGATGAAAAAAATTGCAGATGAAATTCTGATTTTCCTGCTTCATGAAAATACCAAACAATACCAGGTTGTGATTTATCTTCATACTATAAAAAAAATGTTTTCCACCTCCACCATTTTATTTTACACAGACTGTAGTACCTTGTTGGTGTAATGTAAGGTCTTACATGTATATCCCTATCCATACTAAACATGTTATGTGACAATCTGTCACACACTATATGTATATCATACATGTACCTTAAGGTGCTGTCAGGCATGTCTCAAAACGAAACATACAAGAAACAATTTATGTGGATTTCATAATTAAGGCATTAAATGGATGTCAATTTTTTTGCATCGGTTGATATCTATTAGAGAGACCGGAAAACTTTGTGCATTTTTATTTTTGACGCTGACGCTCAACGTGAGTCAAACGTTAAGGTGACATGAACCGCATTTTTAACAGATAACAACCCATGTCAAAATCGGCATGTATTCCTTTAGTGTGAAAACCACATAACGGATGTTTATGTTAATGTTTTATAGTACATTGGACATACCGGCCATTATGAGAGCCGCATAATGGCTAAACTATACAGAAACATCCATTTCTTGTACGTTTTCTTATCCAGCCATGTGTGACGAGCAACATACGTGGTGATATGTCAGTTAAAACTTGCGATGAGTCTTACCTTAGTGGTGCTATATCCCCATCCATACTGAACACACCATCTGTTACAATAAGTCTCATTCTACAGTCCATGGATTCTTTCAGCTGAGACTCCAAATCTAATCAAACAAAATATACAGCGGAGTGTTAATTGCATTGTCAAAATAAACTAACGATTGAAATGGAAAAATATATTTCCATACAATAATTTTTGCTAATTATTAACCTTGAACCTTAAAGAACTACACTACCAAAACACAGATGCTGTTCTGGAGAAGGCAGTGCAAATCAATCCTTCACGATGTTGAACTACCCAAGACGTTAAAGTCAAGAAAGAGCTTTCTACAATCTGTCCAACCCCTGACTGAACCCCCTCAGTGGCCAGATCAGACTTTGGGAAGAGAGACGCAACATAAGTCACCATAATGGCAAGCTCCCTCTCCCTACTAAGAAAGCTGCCCTAGGCCAACGTCAAGATTGGGGACGTGGAAGTCCCTAATCGACTTCGCACAGAGTAGGTCGATGTAAAGCTAACTTGCGAAGTGGGGTTACACTCTAAGACGATAACATAAATTGCGATTGTGGTATGCCGCAAACTATGGGACACCTCCTTCAATGTCCAAATAGAGAACATTGCAACCAGGTGATCTGATGGCTGCAAATGAGAGGGCAGTACTATGTGCAAAGTCGTGGCCAAATATATAATTTGTTAGGGTTATATAACATGTACATATATTCATATTATACTTAATGTTGTAAATGGTGGACACGAAAGAAGAAGTGCAAATCAATAGAAAACAGTTGTTTAACTTCTGTTTGTGATTTCTTTTTCTCTGCCTTGTATACACCCGGTGGAGAGTGGCAAACTAGATTAATGTCTCCAAGGAAAATAGTCTGCACAAAGGTATGTCTTTTGCTGCAGTGTCAAAACTAATATTGTTCAACTTGAATGAATTGCTCCTTTCTCTCTGCTCTGCTGTTTCCAATATCTAACTGTGCAAAGTAACAGAGCTTTGAGATTGATATGAAGCCATCACAATTTGATTTGCGATCAATCACAAAGTTTATCTTATGGGGCCCAGCACTTTGTTTCTCTGTTATTATTATAACAGAGCAGTATTTGAAGAACTTACACACAAAAGGGAAAAATCCACTTTTATAACTTCAGAGGAAATGGCATTTGTTTCCAGATTTTATACATGTGTCTATGGAAAGGATATTACAAATGCATTTTCTTACAACATTTAAGAAAATCCTTTTCAAAGATGGTATGTACAATGTATGTACATGGGTGATCATCTTCAAAAAAAAATAGACATACGTACTAAAGCGAGGGAGCGAAGCGACCGAGGGGTGAGGGTGTCCCACGGTAGGCACTTTTTGCATTTGGGGACTTTAAATTGTGCAATTTCGTGCATACCCGGAGGAAAAAAAAAAAAAAAATCTGAATTTCAATTTTAATAAAGGACTCATCCGGGCTGGAGTTGCATTATAAGAAAAATAAAATTAAAAAAAGCACAACACTGAAAATTTCATCAAATCGGATAAGAAATGGCAAAGTTATGAATTTTCTTAGTTTTGAATTTTTAAGGAAACAGTTCTTCAAATTGCAAACTGATGATGTCTCAGTCCCCCTACTTTTTTGTATTTTATTGTATGAAATACCAATTATCAAGATTTCTGCCCCAAGGATATAAAAAACACGGATTAATCTTGTGGAATGTTCAAGGTTACAAGTGCTTTTACTTATTTCAGTATGAGGGACAGATTTTCTGTATACGCAATATATGAAAAAATGAGATAAATAGGATTTCATATAATAAAATACACAAGAAGTAGGGGGACTGTGACATCATCAGTTTGCTAATTTGAATATTCAAATGAGACAATGAGACAATTGCCGAATGTTTTACAAAAAAAATCAAGACCTAAAAAATGCATAACTTTGTTATTCATACGATTTTTGAATGAAATTTTCTGTGTTGTGCTTGATGAATTTTACTTAATTTTACAAAACTTTTTCATTTCAGCCCGGACTCCTCCTTTTTAACAATGGCCTGATATCAATAACTCAATTTTCATCACGAGTGGATTTAGTTCCTTTTGCATGTAAGATCTTCATTTATTTACCCTCCATATTTATGTGTTTATAGCGGTGTCTGCGAGCTTTGCACAGCCTGATACCATCAATGATAGAAGCATGGTTAAGCTCGTCAGACAGAACAGCGTCCTCTGGTGTTAGCATAGCTTCAAATAACCCTGCATTTGCGTCGAAGCAGCTTGCATAGAGGATAGTGTCTTCATGGCCATGAAAGATTGATATCTTCTCTTCTAATTCTTTGTGTATGTCCTGTGAACAAAGAAAAATACAATTCAGATTTTGAATTCGAAATTAGTTTTGATTTGTATTTCCAAAATTGCATTCCAATTGCAAAATTACATGCCACTTTCAAAAGAATGTTAAGTTTCAATTTAAATTCCAATTTTCTTGTTTACATCCCAGTATTTGCATCACAAAAGCTTAGAGGCATACAGTGATATCTTCTCAACAATAAAAGATTAATCTTCTCTAATTCATTGTGTGTAGTTTCAAAATTCAATTTCTATTTACAACCTTTGGATTGAATAGGATTGCATTATGAATTTACTGAACCTTTGCAAAAGAAAATGACAAATACCATATAATATATCATCTTTTCCTTCTTCAAAATAATGATGAAAGAAGTTCTAACCTGGGTCCCGCATATAAATCTGGCTGAACTTAGCCCAGCACCATACCTATCCAACGCACGCTTGGCCGCATCAACTACTTCAGGGTGGCTCTGTAGAGAAAACAAAACAGGAAAAAAATAGGGTTCCATTTGTTAGGACTATAGTTGAGGTAAAAAAACAATTTATTGCATTGTCTCAATATAATGAAATGTGTTTTTTCTTCTTCTTATTTTAGGGCGACTCAAAACAAGAAAGAAAGAAAAAAAAAAAACACAACCCAAAAATGATAATGATAATGATAATATGTGGTTTTAGGACAACTACCACGTAGACAACTACCCCCGCCAAATTCTACCTCCTAACCTGAACTCTATTTCTTGGGGATATTTGTCCTGAGGGTTGTTGTTCTAATGCATGTATATCATCTTGCAAAAATATGAATTTTAGTTAAGAATCATTCATTCAAGGTAACAATTTGTATAATTTGCAAGAAACATTGACAATGCATTGTATTTGATTGATATTTTTAGACACATTGTTCTTGTTTTTCATAAGCAAGTTCAAGCTATTTGTTTCCAAGGTGGTGATTTTTCGACTTTTTCACCATTTTTGTGTCAAGTGTGTCAGTGGGTTGTAAAGGTATACATAATGTGTCATATATCACCATAAATTAATTTTATTCATTTGTCTCCAACGGTTGAAACCATGCAACCGTTGGAGACAAATAAATAAAATGAATTGTCTAAAATAAGTGTTTTTTACATTTGCGTGATATCTTATGTTTCTATGCCTTGGCTACACCAATTGTTTAATAAAAAATATTACAGGGAATAATTGTCCCGTGTGTTACTTGTTCCGTGTGTTACCTGACATATTTTTTAAAACTTGACCTTGCCAGAAAACTCGAAGTTGTATTAACATTAAAATGTATCCTTACAATCTTTATTACATATTTAAGAGGATAAGACTTTCCAAGTTTAGATCTACTTTTTAAATTCAGAGTAATATGTGAACAAAGTCAAAATTTGAAAACACAATTTTTTTCTGGTCCCGTTTGTTACCAATGAGTGAATGATCATAAATTAATTATGAATTTAGTTATTTCAATTATTTTTTATGTTTTTGTTGAAGATTCTGAGAACCTTCAAGAATATACCTGAGGATTGAGATTTCATTTAAGATTTTTCAAACAAGCCTTATTTTTGGCTCTAAATGTCCCATTTGTTACTGCGCAAAATAGCTTGGGCTTGCACTCATGCTAACTTACAGAGTCAGAGATTCCTTGTTTGTACACGAGTTGAAGAATTTTCTGGAATGAATCCTGATACTTTCTAAGAATACCCTGAAAAACCTCTGTGATTGTTTGCAAGAAAATATGAGATTTTTTTCTTCTTTTTTGTGATGATCAACCAGTTCAGGATACTATGTGATTATTTGCTTTTAGATTGTAAATATTTCTCAGAAAAGTTGAAAATTAGCCATCATTTCAAAGATTGTTACCATTTTCTCATAATAACTTACAGAGAGTCCTAGGAATGTGTTTGAACAAAATTTTAAAAGAGAGCCATCATTAAAGCTTTTGTATAGTTTTGGTAACACATTGCAGATATATGTGTGAGAGATCTTTTGATATTCCTTACATAATTTCCGGTAAATTTCAATCAAAATGTTTGAAAGAAACATAATGTAATGGTTGTGTCGGGAATTGATATTTTCCATAAGTAATTAATTGGAAGCCAGGTGAATTTCATAGCATTAAAGATTTTTTTCCTTTAAAATTGTCTCTTTCTGTTTACATTTCCGGACGTCCACAAATAACTCATAGTTATCTAGAGAATTCCATGTCTTGGCAGCTTGCCAGATACCTTAAAGATAGGAAAGTGGGTATTGTATTGGTGTAGGACTATGTCTATCACCTGTGAGTGTTATTTTGATGGGTTTAAATACTCTTGTCTTTTGTTTTGAAAGTCCGTACGAGATTTTTGGTACCGATGGCATGATGGGATAGACAGTACAGTCGACTAATGCTTGGGTGAAACATGATGTTCTTACGACTTAAAAAGTAGTTCTATTTTATAGTAGAAATTTGAAGAGTAACACCTGTTAAAGGTATTCTTTTGGGTTCAGAAGAATTTAGGAATTTTAAATGTTATGGTTATGCGGAGTAATCTTACTTTTGGGTGTGGCTGGGTTGACGCGTTAGGTGTATAAGGAGAGTATCGAGAAGGAATGATTCACTTGTCATCCCGTCTACACTCCGAACCTCATCTCTAACTCCGTTTGCCATGAAGTTACGCTTCAACTTGCAGTATTTGCTCGTAGCCGAGTAGTTTGGGCGAACTACAAATGTAGAAGGGTTTTTCAGCCAGAAACTTTAGCTGGCAACCCTGATAGAGTTTCCCGATTTCCTGCCGGTGATTTTCCAGTAGCCAGTGATGCTGGTGTCTTTTCTTTGTTGACCTTAGGGCTTCTTTTTGCCTTTTGGCTCTTTTGGCTTTTGCCTTTTGGCTTTTGCTTGTGCATTGAATGATGACCAATAAAGTTACTTAACCGTACATCGGACTGAAGAGTCTTTATTTGGAGTGCTAACTACCCTCCCCCAACCCACGACAGTTGTTTTAGACCTTTGCTGTGATGGACGCTCGCCGGAGCTTACCGCATGAACGGTGCATAACGTTATGTGTGTATCACCCACACAAGAGAATCCCCATTGGTTTTCCACGTGAACGCCGAGTCGACTCTCGCAAAAGCGAAAAAGGTGTCTGGTCCCCGACTTTCCATGTTTCATACTATTGTGAGATAAAGACACTTAAACAAGATTTCAAGTAATATAATTTTCTTTTTTAGTCTCTGATCCAATCTTTCATATTATCTTCCTGTGAATCCAAATTGAATTTTTCCTTCTCCCAAAACTATACACCAGCTTTAACATTTGAAAAAAATGTTATAATTCGCTCATGGGAACCTCCTACTTTCTTTTCTTCTACCTTCTAGCTGTTTGAACAAAACTTTTAAAAAAAATATCACTTTCCCAATTACAAAAATGCCTACATTGTAGATGGTTGTTTGAACAAAAGTTGAAAATATATCCATTATTTACAAGACTGTTATCATTTTTTTGGGGTAACTTACAGAGAGTCCAAGGTAGTTGTTTGCACAAAAGTTGAGAATCGTCTTGGACGATCCTGCCACTCTAATGTCTGCAGCTTGTCTGGTAGTGATCACTCTTTCTGGTTTATAGGTCCCTGCCTCGTGAATGGAATCCATCACTTCTTGCATACTTGTGTTCAGTACCGCTGCAGGAACTGAACTCTGAGAACGGATACCAATCTTCTGCCATAGAGCCCTGGCGAGCATCCATCTTCCTATTCGCTGAGCTGAAGAGTGCATTAAAAAAAGCAGGAAAAACAGCTATTAAAGCTAAGAAATAAACTGGAGACAAATCCACATAATTTCATATTCATCTAAAATGTTATAAAGTATAAAGGATGTTGGACAAAGTTTGCAACGCTCTGCTCTGTGCATGCTAATTGCTCTTTTGTCTTTGACATTAACAGGCTGTTCAATGCTTCTTTTGTTCGTTAGTTTAAATATTGCAGACGACACATAGAAGGTCTAGGTATGCTGTGCATGTCCATCATGAACAAATTCTGTGGTCAAACTCAACTTTCTCAAGTACAACATTCTTCACTGGTACTTTACATCATAATCTTACACAAGAAAATTAAATTTACTATTTAGCTCATGTGACTTTTGAGTCTAACTTTAATAGTAACTTTAATTTCAAAGTTACCAGAGTCTAATCTATCTAATGTAAGATCTAGGCTAACCCACTCATAGCACAATGCAATACATTAGTATTGACCTCGTAGACCAAACTGCAATATTTTGGTGGAAATTTTGCAACCTGATCAATGCTTTTTTTTCTTCTTTTTTTAAAACAGTTTTTCTCCTTTTTGCAAAAGCTCTCAGCTCCAAAATTAAGTAGACACAGAGAATAGGTTTTGCATAAATTTTAATCAGAATCATTAAAACCAAAATAAATAAATAAAAAACATAACTGACTTTTTTCTTCCCCACCAGAAACATGGCGGGGAACTTGTCAAAAATTTAAATTAAAATTCATCCAAGAAGAGAGAAAGAAAATTAAAAACATCAGAGTATAGGTGAAAGGAACATCCAAACACTCAGTTATTGAAGAAAGGTAATGAAAATGTTACTCAAAAGTAGAAAATTAAGTTTGTCTTCTGAAAATTTTCTTCTTGAATCTTGTCATTATTAGTCCACATGGCTTAGGTGAAATGAGCAGTCCCAAATTTTTTCCACACAACTTTGGAATTAATTTTTCATGTGAAAGTGAGATGTTCAAGATTTAATATTTCCGGCATGGTTCAAACAAAGAAGGTTTTGGACTTTTCACTTTTTGACAATCAGAGTACTAGCTTAAATCATTACATTTTATTTACATTTTGAATCTAAATAACCTAGCACGTTGAAATTTTTACTCCACAAATATGCACGACGCTCGAATGATCACGTTAGCATATGAACACACTACCATTGTCTTCCAATGAACAATAGTCACGATAAAATTTAGACTCGTCGTTTATTTTGTGGTAAATCCTCATTTTTTCATACATTTTCAACTGTCCGGCGGAAGTTTGACAGTGGATTCGTTGAAGTTCCTATTTATATTTCTCTTTTTTATTCTATTTATATTTCTCTTCTTTATTCTACGAAGTATTGAAAGAGTGGCTTTCCGGCGCACTTTTGTGAAGTCGAGTCTTGCAGTTTTTCTTGCGAAATGGGTCCACTTTGGTTAAGATTGACAGCACGCACGATAAAAGCGGTCTTTCGGGGAACAGCTGAATCGCGTTGTTCAGTTACGGTCAACGCACTTCGAGTCATCGCAACCAGGAGGCGGAGCTTTACGCGATAGCCAATCAAGCACCCAACAATCAAAATGCATTGTCCTCTAACGTTAGGCTCTAGCTCTGTACAACGAACTTGGGGACATTTCGATGTGCCTAGATCTAGATCTAGAAAAAAAAAACTAGATATTATTTTCACAGCTTTTGTATCAAAATGGATTGTTGACATTATTGGAATTGGAAATTGATTTTGTTACTAAATTAATTAGATCTAGTTGGGTGTTTTGTCTAAAATCTCCCAACATTTAATTTACGTGGATTGCATTTGCAAAGCCAGGCATTCTGTCATTCTGTGTCTGCGATTAACAACAAAGCAGAAATAGCTTTTCAGTCTCCGAGTCCTGTAAATAATTGCCACATCAATGAGCCGATGAGTCACGGTAAGAAAGCTACAGCCCCTCTTATAAATCTCAACTCGGGCTCCATCTCGTGGCATATTGATAAATGATATGACGATGTCAGGCGCTGTATATTGTAGGCCTACCCCTGCCTAGACTGACCAGTTCCCGTCGCGAAGCTGTCTATAGTTAACCCCTGCCCAGCAGACGTGTTCTAGCCAGCGCGCTCCGCTGCAAGCCTGCCTACCCCGACGCGACACTTCGTTTGACTGCGCAGCCGATCCGAGTCCGCAGTTTAATAGTAATACGTACTGACGACATCAGTTTTGCAAGCTGTATTCTGAATTAAATACAAAGCAATCGTGAGTTTAATGGCCAGTTTAATTTCCCTTTACTTGCTCTCTTCTTTATCGATTACTATACATTATATATTTAAGCACACAATAACCTTGAATTTAGTATGAAACAGGGAAAATACTTACGAAACATTTTGACCAATCAATGACGTGTAATAGACAAGCCTCCGACATACCCAAATTGTATGGCATCTCTGAGATAGAAATTACAATTGAAAATATTAAGAGTATTTCTATCGGGCCTACTAAAAGTTTTTAAAATGAAACAGGACTTGACTGTTCACGGCACACGACAGAAAAAAATGAATAAATAGATATGAAGGTGATGCCAGAAAATGAAACAGATATTTGAATTTCAAATGGGGGGGGGGAAGAAAGAAACTAAGCAATACTCTGATATAGAATTTGAAAACTGAAAATAGTTATAAGTATAAGCCCCGTCCTCAATCAGGCGGTCAATCATACACGTATACTCGTTCCGGATTCTTAGAGATACCCCCTACTAGGCCTACAATGTTTGAAAGGCAAGCCGTGTCAAAACTACTCCACTATAGGAGGGGTAGTTGCCAATTATCCCCAGTCCGGCTTTTAGACGGGGAGCCATAAAATTACCCCATTTCACAGGTTGTTGGACCATATTCGGGACCTATTTCAGATTTTTTCTCCAAGAATTGCAAAACTACGGAGGGGGGGGAATGCTAAAAGACTCATATTTCAATAATTTTGGATTTTTTTTTTTTTTTTTTTCATTTTACCTTGCGACAAGGTTGTATAAACGGTAACCATTGTTATAATTATTGTGATACTTAATTGGCTGAGATTCACATAAATTTTTATGTTCATAGATTAATTGAATCAGTTTCGGAGCCCTAGTTTAAAAAAATATAAATGTTGGGTTGGGGGAATACAGAGGCCGCTGGAAGCGAGAAAAGATAGTGGGGGAAAGTTCACTCTTAAAGGAGTGAATATTCAAATTTCTCGAATCTCAATTTAAATAATTTTTTTTTTCTAAAATTCACCGTCTAGAGTAAAATATTTACCCCTATTTTGAGGTAGAGAGAGGAGAGAGAGAGAGAGATTGAGAGAGTTAAAAAGAGGGCGGGGGGGGGAACAGAGGAAATCAAATTAAATGATGCGCGCATAAAAGATAAACATAATCATGTCCCTATACAGTGTGTTCCTAAAAAAAGATAATCGAAGTTCAGAGGTCACTCATTTCAAAAGTACATGGTTTATTTTTGTGATTTGTTTACTAAAATACTAAGTAACTCATCAGCTTTAATATGATACATTTTTTATGTCCAAACTGTAATGGGTCACAGAGTTTAGGGTCCTTTGAAGGTGATAGGTACAAAACCATTTTTCGTTTTTAGAGTATGAACCAACTTTTTATAAAATTTTCGTTTCATAGTTTTGGGGTTTTTGTCACACAAAGTTTCAATGAAATCGCAGGGGCCGCGGAGCGTTTTTGAAAGTGGAGGCTGAGCGAAAGTGGGGGGGGGCTGAACAGGCTAAAAATCACAAATGTATGGTCATTTTTGCGTTTTTGTACACGTTGGCTGAAAAAAGTGGGAGGGTGGGGGGCTGCAGCCCCCCCAGCCCCCCAGCTCCGCGGCCCCTGATTAATGCAATCTCATTTGTCGAAAAACCTATCTCACTGGTAATTACATGGGTTCTCGATTATTCATGAGTCTCTGGAGCTCGGAGAGGTCGCCCCGACGTCTCTTGATTCTGAGAATCGCGAGAAAATCAAACAAATGTCAAACATGCCAAATCTTTTAGTAGACTTCTTTAATACGCGAGCAAGTCTCTGTGACGTCTTTGCGGGGTTGCCGCGACGCCCTTAAGTATATCCACGATGTCGCAGAGACGTTGTGGGAACTTAATTGCTATAACGATTAAAATAAATCGAACGGGCTAATAATTTTACTTGCTGGCGTCTTAAAGAAGTCTAGGCCTAATAAAAGATTGAACAAGTTTGACTTTTGTTCCATTTCCCTCGACGCCCTGAAGTCTTAGGAAACGTCACCACGACGTCTCCACGACTCATGAGACTCATAATTGCAACCCATCTCATTGCCACTGACATAAGTCCTTTGACAAATGAGATTGCATTTTATTGAAACTTTGTGTGACAAAACCTCCCAAAACTATGAAACCAAAATTATATAAAAAGTTGGTTTCATACCCTTAAAACGAAAAACTTGGAAAAAAAATGGGTTTTGTACCTATCACCTTCAAAGGACCCTAACTATATGACCCATTACAGTTTGACAAAAAAATGTTTCTCAAATTAAGGCTGATGAGTTAATTAGTATTTTAGTAAACAAATCACAAATATAAACCATATACTGTTGAAATGAGTGACCTTTGAACTTCGATTACCTTTTTTAGGAACACACTGTATATCGCTCCGAAATTGGGGTAGGTGTTCCAATTTTTTTCGTAGGATCGTATTCAGCACTAGGGGCCCGCCCCCCCCCAGAATACGCGCATGAGAACCGTCTCAAAGCCGTCTCCATTAGTCCAAATTCGTCTCCGCGAAATAAGAAGCCAACCCCCTATCAATTTTCAAATCTTCTAACTTGTAGTAAATTACGACCAAGATCTGTGGCCTGGAATAAAATGTGATCCTCATTACATGTCACTGAATTGGCGTTCAAAACTCTTTTATATACTTGTTAATTTTTATTGTGCATGTCCACTCTTATTCAATCTCTGTTCTGTAAATACGTTCTTCAGTTTTTTGTTGTTGTTGTGTTCGTATTTGTGTGTGCATGTGTGTGTGTTTTTTTTTCAATAATTTTATTCTTAAACTCTCATTATTAGTCCTCGGAATTTTGAAGAAATTTTAATAGAACCAAATGAAAGAATTGAATGATAAATTGTAATTAAGTGATAGGGTACGCATTCATTTTGGAAGTTTTTGTCAAATTTCAAAGACTGCTTTTACTTCTGTCACTCATCATCGAAACACACACGTTTATAGATATAGGGCAGCACAAGCATTAACCATGATTTTCCTACATGCATTGGCCCATTGGTGGGCGATCCCGGGGGGGGGCGGGGGACGTGTCCCCCCACTCGATTTTTTTTTTTTCTGGGGGGGATCGTTCCCCTCCCCTCATTTTTAAGCTTAACATATTTTTATGTAGTGATTAGCTTGTGAAGCTAATAAAGAGGTAAAATGTATGTCAAATACAATCCTAAATGTTATTATAAGGCAAAATTTTCGGCTCGCGCTTCGCGCTCGCAAACATTTTCATTAGTTTCTGTATAACGTGGCGAAGTATGCGAAATTTTAAGTGTATTATTTTTTTCACTTTCGGTGTTTCCGCCCCCCCCCCCAGTCGTGACATGAAATCGCCGCGCTTTGCATTGGCCATTAAGCTTACTTAGTGTCGTTTCATTTTCTTTAAACGACACCGAGTTTAATTATAATATTATGAAAACTCAGCAAAAACTGGATTTTGACCTGTCACCTTCATTAGCAAACAACTCGTTATGGGTTGATTGCGAGGGTGATGAGTTCATATTTTAATTGCCATGGGATTGCAATGTAGCCAGTGGCGGATCCAGGATTTCGATCAGCCACTTGTCACCATGCTGTAAGGTCCTTAATTCTTTCCCGCCTTGACTATTGTATACGGACTTCTTTCCTCTCTTCCCCAAGATTCATATAAACCGTCTCCAGCGCCTACAAAACTGGGCAGCACGTCTTGTGTTTGAAATTGGTAGAAGTCACTCTGCACCACCACTAATCAAATCCCTCCACTGGCTTCCCATCCAACAGCGAATAACATTTAATTACTTGTACATGTCTATAAATCATGGGGGGTGGGGGGGGGGGGGGGGTAGGTGGTAGGTGGTTTTTTGTTGTTTTTTTTTTGGCCTTCGGCCATCAAAGAGGTCATCATCTCAGCCATAGCGGGAAGGTTTGGGGTCAATCGGCCCGCGCTATCTATTTTTACTACGCTTTTTTCTTTTTTCTTTTGATAGGGGGGGGGGGCCGGGCCCGTCGGCCCCCTGGATCCGCGCCTTGTAGCCCCTCTATAAATGGATCACCTTATATATATAATATATAAATGTTTAAGTAGAAAGGTCTAGGAGAGGCAGACGGAGCTTGACTTTTAAATCTTTATATTAATGCATCGGGCCAATTCGACTTTCTCCTTCTTCAAGATTTCTGTAGAAAAAAAAAATCTTAACAAGACAAAAACCATCGTTAAATCATCCAAACAAAAAAATCAGGCATCAACATAAATATCTCCTGGACAAACGTCGCCATGTTAACTAAGTTGAGCCTCATCCACTTATATATGATATAAACAACTTTATTCATATATTTCCCCACTCGAAGAACCATTTTATATTTCTATTTCGGTAACCATTTCAAAAGTGTTATAGTTCTATTTCGGCGACAGCTAGAAACAACACACAGGCCTATAACCTCGCCCGAACAGATCGAAATCGATTTTAGACATCGATCGTCTTAACAGTACAAGGAACAATAGAATGAGGTTTGAATATCGACGAATGCTTGCGATGCCGATATGAACCGCAGATTGGAAAGCCTAAGATCTTTTTCAATATCCCTAAGAAAACGGTGTAAATAGACGTCGAGGTAAACCACCTTGGTCCTGCATATGTCTATTTTTCAATAATACTCAATGTGATTGGCTAACCATATATTTTTTGTAACAATCCTCTGGGGAAACGCACAGTAAAAACCACTTATCTCCCCTGTTACTACACTAGTACTCACAATTTGTGCAACATTCTAGCGCTTCGGGGATACGACTTTAACAGGTGAAAGTGATTTCTTCATGTTTGTCTCCGGAGAGACAACAAACAATGCAGGAGGTATAGCTAAGGTGGTAACTGAAACAAAATGAATTTTTAACCTAATTCGATCATAATACTTTCTTTTTAAATTTTTTTTTTAACGATATTTAAAAGTATTTAAGTACAAAAACGAATTTTTATGTTCACCCCACGATATGTTTTTTTGCAACTTTTCTAGGCCTTCATAATGTATGATGCCGACATTTCAACTTAAATGTAACGTTTACTGTAGGACTATCGATTATAGTAATTTGACAATGACAGACCATTGCCAAAAAGACATTATTATGTTATAATATAATAATAATAATAGTTACTTATTTACCCAGGTTAGCCACTTCAGCTTCTTAATGACTGTCTCCCGCGGGCCCTGCATAACATAATGTATTTATTACCCCTTCTCCATTCCAAATACGAGCGCCTGGCTAGTTCAGTTCAGTCAGGTCAGTTTATTTACATATTCCAATCAAACAATAATAAGAAACAACAAAAAAAAAAAAAAACAATTATTTGTCTTTCAAAACTATACATTATTGATAAATTCATAAAACGAATACATCAGGCATAAAAAGAAAGAAATATGAAGAGCCATAAGTTTAAAGCTAAGCTTGTTACATTATTAGGCTCCTTTGTGAAGATGATGGTATAAAATACATAAAAAAATAAATAAATACAAAGATATATAAATAGGAGTAACGAAAAATGTGCATTAACATATACATTTTTATTTTTAAATATATATAGAACTACCTTCTGTACGCAATGGGTATGAGGCGTAACCGGATTGACGTAATCATTAATTTTTGATGCTGTTAATGACGCACATCATCGTCGGCACTACATTATAATCATACATTACATTATTATACGCAAATGGAAAAAGTGAGCAGGTACGAGATGATGTCGATTTGTTGCTACAATGACGACAGGCATCTCGGCACTGAATTATAAACACTAACGATCAATATTTGAGATAACCAACATGTTTATGGAACTTATAAAAAACAATTGCTCTGTGCTCATTTCCGCTGTGTTTTGTAACCCTTTAATAAATGACATTTTTAGCTTACATTTAAACCAGTATGCAAAGAGGTCTGATTCATTATTGTTTTGGGGCGAGGTCAGACCATAACTTAGGACCCAGTTATATATAACAGTTTTGGGCAAAAAAGAGTTCGTGTACGTTGGTAGATGATAATAAAATTGTACGTTGATCGTTGTGGGGTTGAGCTGAACTGAGCTGTTTCTTTTCAAAAAGTGTTGGCATATTTCCGCAGGTATTTCGTTACAGACAGTTGTTGCATTGAATATTCCTAAGTTGTAAATATAAATATCGTCGATACGGAAGCAATTATTTTTAAGAAACAATGTTCTTGATGAGAAAAGGAATCCAGCATGGTTAATGTTTTCTAGTGCTTCGTTTTTGAATCATTAAAGAATTCTCCTGTTGAGTTTTAGTCCATTTACCCCAGGGCAAGAATGCCGTAATTGGAGAATGGCAAAATTAAAGTCGTGTATAATGAAATAAGGATTCGAGTGGAAATCATGCTTTAATTTATTATAAATGCCAGTATTTCTAGAGAGTAGTTTACACAAATAGTCAAAATGCCATCTTCATGGGGGGAACAGGTTCGAGTCAATATAATACCAAGGAATTTGGTGGATTCAACCTGACTTTAGTGTAAGTATATTTATTCAGACATTTTCCAGGTAGCGCATTTTAATTTATTACTAATAAACATTAATGGGTTATTACACTTTCAAAGATAATTTGTTAGCATTGATCCAGTTTTGAAACCCCGATTTCATTTCATTATTTACAATGTGAGAAGAGATGCGGATTTTGATGAGATAGAAATATTAGAATCGTCGCGAAAAGAAATAAAGACATTGATTTCAGAAGTAATATTGGAAGTCATTTATATATATGATGAATAAACAGCGGACCTAATAGTGAACCCTGGGGTACACCGCTTGAATTTGCTTTTTCATAAGAGTCTTGGCTGTTTATACTAACATATTTGCTTTTCTATCTGCAAGATAATTGTCGAACCACTCCAAGGCCTTTCCTCGAATCCCATAATGAGGATAATTTTTGCCAGTAGTATTTTATGGTTAATAGTATCAATGGCCTTTGGAGAAGTCGAGAAATATTCCTATATGTGGAGTTTATTGTCATGAATGAAAGCTACTTTATCTAAAAATTTGAGAAATTGCGTGAGTTTGGAATTGTTTTTGCCTAAAACCAAAATTGAGTTCCTGACAGATTATAAATTCAGTAGAAAGTCAAGTTCGTTTTGTAAATAAGTTTTTTCAAGAATTTTAGAAAAGGACGTTAAAAGCGATATGGGACGAAATTTCCAACATTCTTCAGCATTTCCCTTTTTAAAAACAGGTATTACTTTGGCAATTTTCATCTTAGTGGCGAACGATACCATTTGTAATTGATATAGTTAATATATGTGTGAGGGGAGATATTATTTCTGTTATAATTTTTTTTAGTAGAAGAAGTTCGTGATTGCAGTTCGTATCCAGGGCTTTTTATTTATTTTCAAATGTTACTATATCGTAAAACTTCCATGCTCTAGAATTTGGGTTCAGGAATTGGGTTCAGGAACATGGACATGTGGCTAGCAGCAGAGGTCCCATTTTTAAGTCTGGTATCGAACCGACCGGGATCGAAACCCACGGCTCCATTCATGAGGCAGACGCTCTACTGCAGTTGCGCCAACACGTCCGGTAGTTCAGTATAGAAGTAGGCATGTGTGACTCTACCTCTACCTCTACCTCTGATCCGCCGCCCATGTTATAAGGGGCACAACAAATAATTAATAACGAGGGACAGGGGCACGTAGCGTTTAATATTTTTTTTATAGCCGGCGGGGGGGGGACTATACGTACAAAGAACATAGACTGCGTATACATTTTTTTCGCGTTTGTTTCTACAGAAAAAGTAAGGGGAACGGACGGTTGAAAGCCGCAGTCCCGGGTCCATGCCCCCTGTCATCCTGTGGCAGATAAAAACACTTTTCCATGTTGTTTAACTCATGTGCGGCGGATCAGAGTAGAATTGATCATGGGGGGGGGGAGGCTCTATGTATTTACATTTTAGACACCCTAAAACTTACTCTTTTTATAAGAAAATGGAATTGTCCACTTTTTGAATTTTGAAATTTAAAGGGAGGTCGATTTATGAAAAGAAAACATTTCCTTTTGAGATCCCAGGAATCCCTCTTTCAAAATTGGACACTTTTTATACTTTACATAAAATACTTTGAACTTGATAATTATGGAAACTAAATAATGTTGGAGAATGTAACGAGCGTATATATAAAATGATTATAATCTATATTTAAACTTGTTATTGACTCGTTTAGGCCTATCTATAGGCTATTTAACCACCACAAATAATAGACTTAAAGACTCATAATATAAATGAACTGAAATGAATATGATTTTAATCTCTATTAAATATTACATTTGCAGATGATGTTCAACACATTGTAATATAACAACATTAATTCAAAAGTATGGGAAATCAAAGGTTGATTCTTCTTAGTTTATCAAAAGCAGGATCAAACAAATAATTAAACAAAAAGAGTTCAATGTTCATATCAAACGAACGCGGACGGGACGATATGGCCAACGCGACAAAACAGTCCACAGCGAATAAAAGTAGAATGTTGCTTTCGAAGATGATGATCTCCGGAGCTAAGATTGCGACCACGAAGATGCGACTACGAAGATGACGTCTTCAGCGATTTCAGTGACTCGACGACTTCGAGAGACTGAAGGTTAATGTCGTCTCGACGATCGATGTGTATGAGATTACAACTTGGTAATTCTAGAACCTTGTCCAGCAGTCATTCCCTGGAATTGCCATCGACTTCTTTGATGGTGACATTTATTTAAATCGGTATTACATTCGTAGACGTATAGTACTATATATCAGATATAAAATACTATGTATTACATTTGATTCTATATAAACAGGACATGGAGTAATATTCTCAAATTGCGCATCATAAATATTAAATCCTATCACATAAGTTCACAGTGAAATATTTAAGATAATTGATATCAAATACTTCTTCTGAAAACGACCGTTCCTAAATTACATGAATTAACATTGTTAAAATAGGACTTCCTTTACTTCACATAAAATATTCTGCATGTCTTTAAAAATGAACATATTCAAATTAAAACCCTCAAAAAATGTCTTGCAATTCAAAACGTTGAGCCCTCATATCTTTTTTATTTGATTGTATGATGTAAATTTGATATTCATTGGAAAGTTGATTTATTCCTGTGTCACATTTATCCCCATTTGCTTGATGGTTATGTTATGCTTGAATGCACATACTCGCATAACTTCGAATGAATCAGAAAAGGAAAGTTGCCAAATTGAATGGCTATTGCTTTACATCGAGTTTTCTTAACTGTTATAAACAAGTTTTGGTGTGTTGTTTGTGCGTTAGGCGCTCAATACCAATGTTGATACTCTTGGTTGAATGTCAAATTAATGTTCAGATCTCTCTT
>CALNVZ010003433.1:45779811-45858270 GCA_940671915.1 Paracentrotus lividus
CCAAAGCCGACTATGAGCGCATTGCTCCACCTCATTCTTTCATCCATCTCGATGATTTCAAAACTGTCCAGGAATTCGTAGACTTTATCAGCCTCCTTGACCGAAATGATGAGATGTATCTACAATATTACTCCTGGAGAAGGTTAGGGCACGTGATGAAAGGGTCATCCATATTGACTAATCGCCTGCAGGGTAAAAGAACACTTTGTTACGTCGTTAAAACATTAATCTTGAAATCATTTTACCCTGAGGATTATCCGTGGCAGGCGAAACATCCAAACTTTTACGATTGGTGGTATGGAATGTGTAGGGACGACACGCAAAAAAGACGTGTCTTGGATATTGATGTGTAAACATGGTAATGAATATGAATATACGTGGAAAAACATATCGTGGAGCTATCATTTTTCCTTCGTCTATAAGCTGCACGCACAGGTTCCAGAAACCCTCGAGGCAACCACCCCTAGTATAAGCCTTTAATAGGATAATGTCCGTTTGGGACAACTACTCCTTATACATGCAACTACCACAGAACACTAACCCCGGGACAATTACGGACAACTACTCCTAAACGTAACCATAACACTAGACCTGGGGTAGACACCATACTGGCAATAATTAATAAGTCACCTCCTAAACAAAATATTACAAGCCTTTCTGTATATTTAATATCGTCGGCTTGGAGCCAGAAGGGCGCTATTATTGCAGATCAAGGATGTTCCATTGGGAGCCAGAAGGGCGCTATTACCATTGACTTTGTACAGTAATAGCGCCCTTCTGGCTCTCAACGGAACATCTATCAGATGCAATAACGCCCTTCTGGCTCCCAACAGACGATATGTTTCTTATTTTCCACGTTATACTTTATCATGAAATAATTGTTATTTTGTCACCATGCTTTATCTTACTGATTTCATGAAATGTTATTTTGTATTTTTGGGGGAATGTGAAACAATAAATCAAAATCAGATCAAAATCAAATATTGTTTTATTTTATCCTTGCACATAGTTTCGACGACCATTTTTGTATCATCTGAAAGGGGAAGGTTGGCCCTTTCTATTCCGGAAAATAGATTGTGACCAGACCCGGCTTTTTTTTTACCAAAAAGGAGAGCAGAATAAAAAAAATTCTCCTAAAATTAAATTTTTTGAGGTTGTAATTATCAGAGGAAAACAATTATAAAGATTTTTTAAAAATTATTTTCCAAAAACTGTTAAACGTTGCGTTTATACTTCACGTAATGAAAAAAAAAATGGCTACAAGGTGCCAATACAAGGGCAAAATCTGAGACCGTAATTATCTAGCAAAGTATGATAAATGTGTGAAAAAAAATCACATTCTGCAGTAAATATTGCAATATATTCACCTCCAGGAACCGACTAAAATTGTGGCATATTGGTGGGCATACGGCAGAAAATAGAAACATCTCTGCAATACAGGGCAAAATACTCCTTTGAAACAGCACAGCACAAATCTTTGGTCTTTGCACCTTATGGCCATTATTTCTTTAGGAAAAGTATAAACGAAACATTTGAACAGTTTGCATCTGGCTAGAATAATCATTTGTATTTTATTTACATTTAATTGCAAATAGCATATGATGAGGGCTAAATGAAGAGGATTTTAATTGTGGGTGTGTGTGTTTGTGTGTATGTAAGTGTGGAGTGTGTGTGTGTGTGTGTGTGTGTGTGTGTGTGTGTGTGTGTGTGTGTGTGTGTGTGTGTGTGTGTGTGTGTGTGTATGTGTGTAACCCACAGCCTACCATGCTGGACTGATAATTTTAGGAAGATAAAGATAGGTGCCGGTATTCTTGAAGGGTGACTAGAATTAGAATTAAGGCCTACTACAGGGTTCCCACAGAAATTTGGAAACACAATGCATGATTTTTCCATGACTTTTCCATGACTAAAGTGCTGCTTCCTTTCTGACACGTTATGATGGCATCCACCTTCCCTCACAGCCATCCAAGGGTTCCCACAGAAATTTGAAAACAGAATTGCATGGCTTTCCATGACTTTTCACAAATTTTCCAAATTCCCTGACTTTTCCCTGACTTTCCATGACCACAATTTTTCCAGGATTTTCCAGGATTTTCCATGACTGTGGGAACCCTGCTACTAACGTACGTAGTCACCCTCCGAGAATACCGGCCGTCATGATTACCCGTTATAAAAAAAAATGGTGATTGTAGGACACGAAGTAGGTCTACATGTCAAACAAGGATTGAAAGAGTGTGATTTTGCAAAGCCAATTATATTCTATTAAAATTGCAATTTGAATTAAAAGTTAAAAGTGAATATTTTTGATCTATTTTTAGTAATCTTATGCTTTCAAATATTAATTGGTGACGGGTGAAAACATGTGTGCAGAGCCATTTACGAGCGATGCGTATACATCATGTACATATCTGGCTTGGAAGGATGCAACAATCGATACAATAAACATCCACACCCACACCCACACCCACATCTTCAGAGGTGTATGTTATGGTACCCATAACCCTTTGCAGGGCTGTTTCAAGTACCCCCTCGACTTGGAGGGGAGGGGCAGCCCCCTAATTGGGACAATATCGTATAAAGTAAAATGCTTTGATTTTATTTATTAAATAAATAATAATAATTAATAATTAATTATTAATAATTGGTTTCCATATAAGATTTATATAAAATGATATACATACATCTGTTACAACATTAATAATTAATCTTGAATGTAGTCAAGAGATAAGAAGCGTAGAATTATGCGGTCGGATTAATATAAACCGTAAGTGACGCGTGATTAGCTAACACACCATAAACTAAACTTTACATATTAATATTTGAGAAACGATAAAATAGGATGTTTAACTTGCCTTATGAGAGAGAAGAACAAGAAGCGACTGAATAGATGGGGGAAATGTTGACAATATCAGCCATCGCACAATGGAGTAAAACTATTTGAAGCCAATCATTGCATTCATTAATCGAAATATGCTCAGTATACATTGTACAATTATGACAAAATTAATAAATAAAACAACAAAGCGAAAGAGGGAAAGTCAGCTGATTACATTATTATTTCATCGTCAATTTATTAGTAACTGTAATTAGGTAGCATTTTTTTCTTTTCAAATCAACTTTTATTCGATATTGCTTCCGACTGACATTACATAACATAACATAAAAATTAAATTAAATTAAATAATGACGAAAATAGTTAACAGCAGAATAATGGTCTTCCATCGGTTAGGTAGCAGGTTACATCAGGGTGCCGTTGTATAAATTTTGTTATAATAAATATTAACTTTACCAAGATTGTCTTCATCACTGGCGTAAATCCCGGGGAGGGGACGGGGGGATAGGCCTACACACCCCAGTTTTTGTGGAGGGGGATGGCCTGTACAAACATCCCCCAACTTTTCAATAAAGAAATGAAAATGAAAAATACACCAGATAATTGTGTAACTGGTTAAAATAGCGCTCTCAATACTAAAAAGTGCCTCTTTTTAACTCCCAAAACCCCAAAATTTTCCTGCTCGGTCGCTGTGCGACCTCGCACTAAGTAACAAACAGTAGTAGTATAAAAAGGTTGGATCCAATGCCTTTGTCTGGGGACAAACCTTAGGAAAGGGTGTTGTCGACAATAAAAAAAACATTACTGTAGTTGTGTGAGGGCTAGATTGGTGGTGGAGGGCTTGGTGCATGCAGTCCACACAATTTTCATAGCAAAGATTGTGGATTTGTTTTATATCGCTGTTATTTAACAAATCATGCACGTTTAACTCAAACTCTGAGCTTAACATTTTCGGTCATGACCCTGACTTTTAAATCATTTCATTTCATTTCCGCGCTCGCGGATATATAGGATCTATAATGCAGAAATATTTCAAATTTCAGCTTAAAATTTTCGGCTCGCGCTTCGCGCTCGCTGATACTTAATAGGAAATATAATGCACAAATATCTCAAATTTTTAGCTTCAATTTTCGGCTCGTGCTTCGCGCTCGCATTACTTTTTTCCAATACCAAAATAAACCGTAATCAAGGCAGCCAAAAGCTGAAAAAAATGGGAGGAATTATTAGACAAAAAGAACAAATTAACTGGAATTTGATATGGCATATTAATCTACAGGCTATGAAAGAAAACAAGATCATAGAATTCAACTATAAGTTGTTACATAATCTAATACCGCATAAATACAATTTGTATTAACGGAAAATAAATAATAATCCTTTGTGTAGTTTCGACGGTGAAATACACGACACTGTTCATGAATTTGTAAACTGTAGACAGACGAAGCTGTTTTGGTTAAGATTTAGTAACATTGTACATATACTCTACAAGATAAGATTTTTGTTCATAAAATCTACTTTAATTGAAGGCTATAATTTAGACAACAAACGTTTTAAAACCCTATAATTATGCAAAATATGCAATAATTTCATCTTTTGTTCAGGCAGAAAACAAAAAGATTATTTTCAAACACAAAAATGGTACATGTCATGAATATAGAACATAACGTGAAAGTGAAAGTCATAAGAGGAGGCATATAGATAACATAAAGTGTTATTAAAGTACTTATAAATTCATAATGTTAAACAATAGTACTTGTCACAATATAAGTGTTTTAAAATTTGCAAAACAAACGATCTCTCTGATCACCTGACGATATCAGGCATTGAAACACATGCATTTCGCTGTCTTTTGCAGACGTACCTCATAGGCCTATTATAATTTCGTATTAAGTTGTCCAGTAGGCGCTGATCCGGGGGGGGGAGTTGGTGCGGGCGCCACAGTAAGGTTGGGGGGGGTAATATAAAATGCTTTTCTTTGTAGGCCTACATGGATTTTTAAATTTTATTTCGTGTGCCCTTCCCCTCCCCGTAAGATTCTCAGAACCTTTTGTTGTTGTTGTTGTTGTTTTATTATTATTATTATTTTTTTTTTTTGCTTGTCAATTTCTTCTGGGCCGTTCGAGCGACTCACCCTACCTTATAGGTAATATATGGTGACATTCTTAAAGGCTGACGCCGAATATTTAACTCTCTCTAAATTTATATATCTTATAATTAACGATACAATGCAATATAGGCCTAGTTGTTAATATTATTATTGCTTCGAGCTTGTAATTAAACATAAATTATCTCTTGAATAACACTACCATGTGGCTGATATGAACTTATTTATAGCCGATTCGAAAATAAGGTAAAAAAAACAATACAACTACAATTTGACTGTACAGAAATCTGAATTTGGGCACTGGATCCACCACTGTGTTAAAATCGGAAACATTTCAGAAGCGCCCCCTTTCTGATATTATGTGGTCCATATATTAAATTATCCGCCACTATCTCATGCATTGTTTGTTTTTTTTTTCTGTTTTTTGTTTTGTTTTCCTTGCCCGCCCCCTTAATTCTCCACGATAATTTCCTCTTTATTTTGCTTAGTTGAGGACACACTTTCCTTTGGCAACATTTCAGAATTTGTGACAAGAAAGGGTTGAATATGGCTGCTGCTACAGGAAATAAGTCTGTTTTATTTGTATGTCTTGGTAAGTCTTATTCTAGCATCACTTGTTCTGTGAAAATGAATGATCTCAAAGTATAGATCTAGAGCTTGTAAATGTAAACCGACTTTAGTTCTAATTTCAATGTTATTTTCGGTCCACTAACCTTGTTTTTTGTTTGTGGAATGGGTGAAATACACTGCTGTACTTACATATAGGGATCGCAGCCGCTTCGCGTTTATGACATCTTCCTATCTATCGCCGTGTTAAATTCACGCAGTTATTTCCCCTTTTTCTTGAAGATCAATCATTTTTAAATGAAAAATAGGTCTTACATGATGTTCCGAAACTAGTACAAATTGATATATTTTACCATGCATGGAACTTTGATTCACTCTTTTAATTGTATAATCTTACATTTACGGAGACAATCCCGTCACTCTTTAGCTGTTGAAACTGCCGCATCGTAGAAATATCGTCATGCGCAAGATTTGACTTCCGGGTTTAATTTTCGTCCTCATGCACTTGCAAATGTCGGAAAAGCATAATTTTTTTCAAGAAATTAATGCTTGCAAACTCAAGATTCATCCCATGAGGAAAGTTTGACAATCGGTATTAAATTGTCTTTATCACATCATTCTTTGAATCAAATTGATTTGTGAAATTCTTCTCGATTTTCTACTGTAAAATATCATCATATATCACCGGCGCCGTTCCATTCCCATGGATAAATGGATTCGCGAAGAGTTTTTTCTTCACAATTACTATTCGGCAAGTTGCAAATGTGTCTCATTTTACCTCAAAGACCAAACGCAAAGCAATGTCCGATATAAAAAATCATCGATTTGATTTAGTTGCCATTTGGCTCTTGTTAATGTATGTAAATTTAATGCATGATTTTAACAATACCTGAGAATAATCCGCATTGACTTCGCAGCTGCGGGCCTCCACTCTCTATTCACATCTCGGGCGTTGCTGGTCACGAACATAGCAATGCATGCTAGCTACTGCTGCAATGGCTTTCTTCTCTTTCGTTAGGCACTGCATATGGTGACTTCTTAGTAAAATATGTTTCTCAATTTTTCTTCATAGTTATATATTTATTTTATTTATTCATTTTATCACATCTCTTTATTTTTTCCCCGACATTTTTTGTTCCTCTGACTTTAAATATATTCTCATTGCCAATATTTTTTTCAGTTCTTTTCATTTTTTATATGTAATCTAGATAATTATTTCTTTTTTATTTTCAAGTTTCATAATCCTGACACAACCCTTTTTTCATCATTTTTTTTGTTTAATTTTTTTTTTTTTTTTTTTAGATAGGTCTCGACATTGTTGTTCTTTTTTTCTCTTCTCTCTCATTGCCCTCCCACTTTTCCAAATAATCTTTTAATATAATTTTTTGTGATTGTTTGTTTTTTCTTGTTCTTCTCATTTCTTTTTTTTTTTCAATCTGACCCTCATTTTAAGTTCCAGAACCTAGATGTACAACCCTTATACCATCATCATTGTTTTATTTAAAAATAATTTATTAGACATCAAAAAAATGAACAAGTACAAGATAGTTTGTCTACAAAACATTCATCTCTATATTACACTTATTGAAAGCATAGACATATGATAAAATAATTTGGTTATTTCCTTTTAACATTCGATCATAGGTTACAATAAACATTAAAATATTTCTTGGAAATTAAACATAAGAACTCATAAATTTCACATATATGTTATAAATGTATATGCCCTACTTTGAGAAAGAGATCAATGAATTATTTTCGTATCATATTCAATTCAATTCAAGTTAAAAAATGGTTCATTCATTAAAAAAAAAATTAAAAAAGCCAGAAGCTGAATAAAAACATATGTAAAATAAATGTAACACTTAATTTTACAAATATTTTATATTTAATTCCAAAGATATCATTAAATTAATGACATAGACAAATAATAATAAATCAACATTAATAATACAAGTTACATAATGGAACAATTATTAATTCCACTCAAAAGCAAAGACAAATGCAAAATATGTTTAAATGCCAACATAATCTTATACAAATCATTATTCATGAAAGTTTTCCAGCGTAAAAATATATATACAATACATTTTGCTCTTTATTTACATGACTTTTTTCACTCACCTTCATTTTGTCATATTAAGGTTAGAATCATGCATGCATCTCATTTCGTATAACAAAAAATATTCAATGGGAAAAAAATGAAATGAGAAAAAAAAAGAAAGAAGAACATAGATCTAAATTATTATTTAAAAATGATATATAGGAAAATAGTATTCCTTTTTTTTACCAAATAAATTGTTGAGACTATCAGAGAAGGTATTTATTTAACCAAATATACATTATTGGAGGCCATATAAAGTTAATTGGAATATCTTCTTCTTGGGTCAAGTAGTTTTTTCTCCATACCTCTTGATCGATCCTGGCTCGGTTAACAGCTTCCTCTTAATTAGAATGATAAAAGAAAGTATAGATCATTATTTTATTTCGAGAGGTCTCCATAAAAGCAAATAAATTCCCTATTACACTCTGTCCTAAAATTGAATTAAGATGCATTCACTTGAAGCGTGAACCCAGTCATCAGGTCATGGGGTGGGGTGTCGTGTTGACTAGATCGTTATTATTTGAGGGCATTGACAGCTCTTTAGTTGAATTTATTTATTTATTCATTCATTTCTGTGTGATTAACAAAATACGTGCAATAATATGATCATTATCTCAAAAGAAATATCAATAAACAGTTTACATGTAAAAACGACCATTATAAGTTTTATAACACTTACAATTGTGAGTATATGGCGTACACACAGAGGTTTGGCAACATAAGCTTGTAGCTTGAGGCATTGCCAAACCTTTACAATTAATACTGAATGAGTTTTAATAGTACATAAAAAACAAGAACACATTTATATAATAAACAACACACATCACTAACTAATCAACTAATTAAGAAAAAAAATACGAAAAGAAAAAAACAACAACAACAACCTAAAGCAACGTTTAAAAGGATAAAATTGAGGGGAAGAAAGAGGGATTGAGGGATTCCCTTATTGTCTAACGAAATCTTTTGAGTGTCAATGTTCATGGGAAGTATCTTAAAAGCCGAATTAAGAGTGATTTAATAAACAAAAAACTGAATTTGATCACATCCTTGAGGTAAGCATATGCTTAACTGATTTCTTGAAGGAATGTATGGTTACAAGGTTACGAGTATCAATTGGTAATGAATTCCAAACATCTGGACCATTGTGCCTACTGATTTATGAGCCAATGCAGTCCTTGGATTGCATAGATGTATATTGGTTGCCTGTCTCGTAGGATATGTATGAAATTCATTATTTCGAGAAAATAGATGAGAAAAAAAATTGGCAGAAGATTGAGATTTTGACGGTACATAACAGGGAGGTTTGCAGAAAATTATGTCACTTACTGTCAGCGTCTTAGTTTAACAAATAGAGGCTGTGTATGATCAAGGAAACCAGCTCCAGCACATATACGTTTGCTTCTTTTGCAACAAGAATCGGGTCTGTAAAACTTTTATGGTTGCCACGAGAACATTGCAATAGGAGATGTAGGGTAGAATCAAGTCATTATATATCATAAGTAATATATTTTATCAGGTACAAAAGTTTCACTCTATATAATATGCCTATGTTTTCGAGAAATGGGCATTCCTAATGTGTTTCAGATGGTCATTCAGTTAAGGTGTTCATTAATGTGGAACCCCAAGAAACTTAGTACAAGTCTTCTTTCCAATGGACATTGTCAAGTTTTACTTCAAGATTGTATTGGTTACAAGACTTTTTTACCTTTGAAGTGGATGTAATTGGTCTTTTGTAAATGAGCGAAGCATATTACTTCTAAACCATTGAGATAATTTGGCAGCTCTACATTAATTGTATTCTCGAGTGTATGAATATTTCGATGAGATAAAAAAACACTGTGTCATCTGCAAATAATATGTAATTTAAAACAGTGGATACATTACAAATATCATTAATATATATCAGGAATAGAAGAGGACCTAATATCGATCCTTGCGGTACACCACAAGCTAAGGACATTGTATTTGAATTGACATTGTTGTTGTAGCATGTTTACTGCCTTCTAGATGAAATGTAACTCTTAAACCAATCTAATGAAACACCCTTACACCATAATGTTCTAGTTTATGTAGGAGAATTTTATGATTAAGTGTATCAAATGCTTTGCTTAGTCCATGAAAACTCCAATAACATGTTCACGGGGAAGCTAAGGCATCAGACACATTGTCATAAAAATTCAACAAAGCAAGGTCTGTTGAGTGAGATTTTCTGAATCCATATTGGTTGGGGTTAGGAGATAATTTTTTGTCAAGAAACTATATAGCCTGTTATACACGATCCTCTCAACACTTTAGATAAACTAGGCAGAATTGATATGGTCTATAATTAGTAAAGGTTGAAGTGTCATCTTTTTATGAACAGGTATACCTTAGCTAGTTTGAAAGAAGAGGGAAACACACAGTCGACAACGAGATGTTGCAAATATATTATATATAAAGTATATATACATCTAGCAAAAAGAATATATATTGTGTTAGGAAACAAATAATAGTAATGATAGGCAAATTTTCACTGAGATTGGCGAGTCAACATTCAACAACCCAGATCTCAAGAGATGAATGAGTGACTGACCCCCTCCCCCCCCCCCCCCCCCCCCCCCGGCCAGACCTATAGGGCCTAACTAGGCTGTATATTCATAATAAATTTACATTATTTGCGTAATTATCTTTCTTATTGTACTCATCTTACCAAGAAGTTTAACTTGAGTATATAGCTTGCCCCTGATAGGGAGTTCTGCTCACAATAACGGATCCTCAAAAATATGCGGTAGAATGTGTATTTGAAGTTGCATGTTTGAATCGCCATAACTCCATAACGAAATGGTCGGATTTCTTTTTTTTTTGCTTTGAATTTCTCTGATCAATACCTTTAATTTGAGGTATCATTTGTTTACTGTATTTATTGTTTTAATTTTGGGGTAATATAGCTATACATAATCGATTCGGGATTCTCTGTTGAAAACCAGTGAAGTGAGACCAATTAAATATTTACACAAGTGATAAAATGAAATAGGCTTTCAACATATGAATATCAAATTAGGAAATATACGGCTATATCCTCCAATTTGTCTCCTCTCTGCTCGCTCACTGACTGTAGGATGGGGGGTTAGGTCTCTGGACACTTAACAAAAAGTAAGCCTTGTTTTTGGTCTCAGGATTAAGCCAAAAATATATGCTGAATACTTCTTATCATCATCAATATTTGTTCTCCACAATATTTTCTAACATTTTGTGCTAAAAAACTAAAAAGACTTTGCTTGTAAACCCTTTTAAATGGCTGGTTAAAAATGAATGTCCGGACACCCAACCCGTCCGGACAACCAATAACTGGGTATACAAAGTCAATGGCATGGTGTCTCCGCCACTGACGAAATGAATGGGAGTGAATGGACTGGTGACTTATAACCAGATTATGCCTACTTTATTTTAAAATCAATTTAGATCTAGTGCCCAATCAGAGGGATACTTTTTTGGGGATGCGCTGTAATAACTGTATGTTTTAAACTTGTTTAAAAGTTAATATTATGAGCATTGCAGCATTTTTAATTCTTATATATTTACTGCTTAAGTTTTTTTCTTAATGATGTGCACCAGGTAATATCTGCCGATCTGTTACTAGCGAGGCACTCTTTAGGCAGATTGCTGAAGAGAAGGGATTTGCCTCGGAGTGGAAAATTGACAGTGCAGCGACCTCTACCTATCAGATCGGAGATGAGCCAGACTCAAGGACAAACAAGACTCTGCAAAAGAACGGACGTAAACGCAGCAGGCATATTGCCAGACAGGTATGGTAAGGTGCCCCAAGTCTGCGCAGTGCCTATGTCTGCGCACCCACGTAAATGCGCGATTTTCATAGAACAAAACATCAAAACTGACACCAATTTTCAATCTTACCTCAACAATCCATTTTGAAACCAAAAAATGCGAAAATAATTGATTAAAAATGAGTTTCAGCAAGTTTGATTTGTTACCCTGAAAATTTCAATCATTGTCAAAAAGAAAAGTCCGAAACTTCACTGCGCTTGAATTGCGTGCAAAATGAGTGACTGCGCAGACATGGGCACTATTCAGTTTTGCTACACAAAATGACAAGCCTGTCTGAAAATCGTAAAAAACATTGTTCTTGTGAATAATTTTCTTGAAATTTTTTTTTCATTGATCATTAGAATATGATGAACGAAATAACATTGATGATTCTCAAAATAATATTTATACTTTGTAATAAATCGAGATCGAATTTTAGGTGCGGCAGACTCGGCACCGCCATCATACATGTACCACTAGAACACTAATAAAAAGAGAATTAGATTGCGATGTTTCAGGTGATAACTACAAAAATAAAGACGGGAAAAGGCCCTTATTATGTGAGAAGAAAATTCAAATAGATAAAATAATGGAAAATAGACTTCAAGATAATGGAGATTATGCAATTTATGTTAACTACAGAAAATGAAGTACTTTTTGTCTATGAAAATAGTGGAGGAATAAAGACAGCCCATGATTATAGAAACTTTAGAAGTAGAAATGTAGGGGAGACTGGGGTAATTATGCCCTTTGTCTTTGAGAGCTTATAACTCTTTGCTGCTTAACAATGATAATTTAATTTTACACATGCCTAGCTAAACTCTTCCTACTATCATATGAGAAAAATAAGCCATTACATGAAATTTTGTGCTTAGGGGAGCCTAAAATGTACGGCAGTTACAATTCTGTTCGTTGGAAAGTGCAAGTTGCTTTTTTTATGTGGGGTGTGATATCATTAATTAAAATCATTTAAGATGAAATTTTGATTGAAACTGAAACAATAGGAAGTAAAAAACACAACAGAAAAACTTCCACCTGAATATCTTCAATAGTAGAGCTGTAAAGGGGGATCAAATTGAAAATGTCATTTGGGTAATTATGGCCCCAATGCATAAACAGTGTATAAGCGCAGATAAGCGTAGATGGGGACATTAACTTGTATGATTTTGTACATAAATATGTGGTATTGCTTTGATTGCGAAATTTCAACATTTTGGCTTAACAATTATTGACTAAATATTGTTGGTGGTTGATAGATGAATTAGGAATACCAACAACAATTTATTATAACATTACCATCATTAATTAGCATAATATCTTTGAATTCATACAGTCATTACATAGGGGCCATAAATACCCCAACCCGTGGGGTAATTATGGCCCCTCAAAGTTGTTAACATAATGGTAATTAATATGCAAATGAGAAGTAGCAGGTTTATACTTTCTTTTGTATATTACAGGTATATAGATTGACTGTATTTTTACATAATTAGAATATCATTGGACTCTTCATTAATGGTAGTAATAGGAATGTGAAATAGGGGGCCATAATTACCCCAGTCTCCCTATATCTACAATCTACAGAATTAATCAAAAGAAAGGTGTTAATGCAATACAAAAACATTTGAATAATGTCACATCAGAAATGTACTTAGATTTTGTGCAACCGTAGAGATTGGTGAAGTAGGTGAAATACATGTAGATCTGCACGAGGATAATTTAGTATTTGGAATTCATATAGTCCAGTAATGTTTGCAAGATGGAGCATTCACTATTTATTATAGTAAATACACCCAAAGATCTTTGACTGAACCTAATCTGGTTTTATCTTTGCCAAAATTTTGGTGCTCATTTAGCCATTATGACGAAGATTGTTGCTCCGCGTATCCATTGTTATAAGCTGCTGTGCGCACCATTTTACTGTTATTACGCGCTTGCAATGAAATAAACGCACCTGGCAATCGATATAATCGATACACTCCCCATTCATTTAACACAGACTTTCCCGTCCAAGAACTGAAAGTTATATTGTATATAAGTTATATTGTACATATGTACAATATAACAAATTGAAGGTAGGTCACATGTTACTGATCTATCCAATCCCAACGCGTATTTTTCTACCATTATTTACTATATATATAATATTTTAGTCTTCAAAATTTCGGGGGGGGGGGAAGTATTTAGAAAATTTGGTCACGCTAGGATTGAAGCCCTGCATTTAGGCCTTATCAGGTTATTTAGAAGAGTAATCATTTACATGAACATAAAACTGCATATATACACTGGCCAAGCAATGCAAGGAATTTTATGTTCTTTGTATCGCTTTTTTAATTCACATTTTGGTTTATTGCAGATTACCAAGCAAGACTTCAAGGATTTTCACTATATATTTGGTTTTGATGGGAGTAATATAAGGTAAGTTTAATGTTAAATGGAAGTGCAAGCCTTAAGAAATGGGATTTGTTCCTATAATCATAATTTATGACGTAGTTTAGGCCAGCTAAATGTTAGGCCAATGAAAATCAATTCTGATTTTCCTATTTCATGCCAGCATTATGAATTTAAGGCCACGTTAAGGCTGTAAGTCTGTATTCTAACATCATTTTCATCAACTTTTCAGTTGATTGTAACATTTCAACTTTATAATTATGCTGCATGGTTATGTTGGCTCATTTATGTCAGCTCATCAGTATACATGTTTTTATACACCTGCACAAAAGAAACAATAGTAATGCTCCACATGTACACATTAACTGCAGTGAGATTATCTTCAATATCTTGGAACAGCACTTCCACTGGAAGAAGAAGGAGAAGATTTGATTTTAGTGTAAAACAATAACACAGACTCAAGCCCGTAAAGTATAATTCTTAGTTTTCAAAGGATTTAAAAGCTATTTTTGTATCTTTGAATTCATGACAGCAATATAAAGAGAGTGCAACCAAAGAATAGCAACTCAAATATTCTCTTGATGGGGGCATATGGAAAGAATGGAGACGAGATTGTTGAAGACCCATATTATGTGAGTAATGAAGAATAGCCTCTACTGTTACAAACTGCTACAAACTACCCCTGCTCCTACTTCTACTGCTACTAGTACCACTACTATTACAGTTCACTCCCATTATAATGAACACAGAATAAGGTTTTGTTATAGCAAGGTGATTCTTCCAGTATCAGTTTCAAACATGTACACAAGTGGCTACATGTATGTGCCTATTTGTTCAGTTAAACATCTCATAATAAGCGGACTGTACTACTGCTAAGACAAACAAGTACAACTTAATGATCTGTTTTCACTACCAATTATTGTTACAGGTCCATGTGTCCTATAAATCTGTATTCAAAATTGGTATAGGGCAAGTCCAAGCTATTTGTTCCCGAGGTGGTGATTTTTCAACTTTTCGACCATTTTTGTGTCAAGTGTGTCAGTAAGGTTTTAAAAGTACATATAATGTATTATATATCACCACAAAGTGTATGAAATAAACTTAATGCAAATGAGGTCGAAAAGCTATTTCAAGGTCATATGACGTTACAAGGCTCATTAATATTCATGAAAAAAATGATAAAATGCATTAAAAATGCTATTTTTAACCATTATTTCAAAAGGTTTGTTATAGGAATACAACCAAAAAGTACATATTTTCTGTTTCAATATCATCTTGGCTTCCTCTGGTGAAAATTTCACAAACCTAGCACATAACTTTCTATATTTTTATTCTTAAAGTATTCATGTCTCAGTAGTAGTCTAATAAAAGTTACTGAGCTGATGTAAAATAATATAGTTTTATTAGTCGCCCTCCCACCTCAAGTTATGAAACAAAATATTTACTTTTTTACAGTGATTTGTTGTATTATGGTTCTTTTGTTTTATCAGTGGGATTTTTTTACACAACATGTGGCCGCGCCTTGGCTACACCAAATATTTAATGGAAAATATTTCATGGAATAATTGTCCCATGTGTTACGTGTCCCATGTGTTACATGTCATATTTTATAAAACTTGACCTTGCCAGAAAACATGAGGCTGTATTGACACTAAAATATGTATTTACAAAGCTTATTACATGATTAAGAGGATGTGACTATGCAAGTTTTTATCTGCTTTTTGAATTCCTAGTATCATGAGAACAAATTCAAAATTTAAAAACACCATTTTTTTCTGGTCCCATGTGTTACGAACGAATAAATTATCATAAATTAAATATGAATTGAGTTATTTCAATTATTGTTTATGATTTTGTTGAAGGTTCTTAGTACCTTCAAAAATATACCTAAGGATTGGGATTTCAATTTAAGATTTATCAAAAAAAGCTTATTTTTGGCTCTGAATGTCCCGTTTGTTACATTGCAAAATAGCGTGGACTTGCCCTATAATTAAAAAATCTTATTGTTGGGAGATTTATGTCTGTATTCAAAATAAAATAAAACATCAAATTATCATCTTACATGTAATTTCATTTTATTATTGTAACAAGTACATACAATTTTTAGTAACATCAAACAAAATAAAAATAACTTTATATGACTTTGTAGGTTCATTTTCATTTTTATCAAAGGTACTTCTCATTCAAAAATGAATGTCAATCATAATTTTTCATTTTTTCATTTAGGTTTTGTTCACTAGGATTTATATCTTTTTCATTTACAGCATGATATGGCAGCATTTGACAGGATGTATGAACAATGTGATCGATGTGTACGAGCTTTCATCGCCGAAGTGGAACCAGGAAAGTAAATTATTGCTGATTCATTTCTATGTTCCGTCTCCACACTGTTCCTGAACCTACTACAAATCTATAGGCCCTGTGTATTGCCAAGAATCTTGTCTGTAATTTATCATATTTTTTGCTGACATATGCTTAGGCTTATATTTTGGCAATGAGATGAGAGGTTAGGGTTAATTAAGGTCAAAGTTAAGGGTTCAAGGAAGGAGTTCTGGCAATCTTTGAGACAGTGTTGCCAATTTAAGTGTAAATTTTCTATCAAGTACAACCCTTGCAAATGCATGGACGATTCCATAATCTGATACCATTGACACCTTTACTCTTAGCCTAATCCTAAAGTTTAGTGTTTAAGATGTCTGGGATGTCAGTGTGCGTGATTATAAAAGACCCAAAGTGCATAAACATCATGATTATGGAAGAAAAAATGTAGCCCCAAAATTTTAAGAGAAGGTACAATTTTTTAGCACTTTGCCTCTTAAAGGGATGGGGTAATTTTAAAAAACAAGAGCAATTAGATCAAGATTAATAAAATTATATTGTTCCAACAGTAAAAACAAACTACTGAAAGTTTCAGATCAAATGGAAGTCATTTACTACCTTAAAACAGTGTAACAAACAATGCAAAGCATACAGCCCAACACCAGTGCCCTCTGTTGCTGGCTCACCAGGCCACTAGGGACGGGGACTATAACAACAGAAATGGGTGTATGTTGTGCTATGTGGAAAAGCACATAGTTTTATAAACCATCCGGGGTTGGTTTATAAGATTTGAGTATGAAATCATTGATATCTTGAAGGTAAAGCTAGCATTCAGTTTGCAATTTTGAAGAGATACCAGACTGACCTAAGTGTTTGTAATTATGTTGGCAAAGTAAGCTAAATCGAATAAAATGTGATTTGAATATCATTCAATTTTACTGCATCCATTTAAGTAAATTAGATTTGTATCAATACAATTTATAAAGTGTACTGTTTATGACAGCCCCCCAAAATATATTTATAGTTTATTATACTATAAATTTCTTGTCATTTTCAAATATATACATATAGAGTGGCTCCCCATCAAACATACCTCTCATGAAAATATGGCACCCCCCAAACCAACCTGCTTGTCATTAAAGGCAAACATGGATTTCTTATCGCCGTTTTGCGGTAATATTGAAAGAAGTATTTTTCAGTGCTAAAAGTATTGCTAAATGATCATGAGTACGTTTATACAATTTATATATAGCTGAAAGCATGAACGGCACAAATTTGGTTGTGTGTGTGTGTTAACTTGCTCTGTTTAATGAATGCCAAATTAAATTATATGATAATTTGAAAACAAAATGTAATTTTCGTATAAGTTTTCATTATTTATATCTGCCCTGTTTAGTTTACATTTTCTTATAATAATCATAGACACAATGAGATTTCATTAAAACAAGGCAATTATGAATTATAAATTATAAAAATTTTACATTAAAGGAGGTCTCAAGACTGAAATTGAGATGTTTTGAAAAGTACAGTAGGATACTTTATAGAATGAAATACACAAGAAATGGTGGAGCTGTGACATCACCAGCTTTCTCATTGAATATGCATGAAACTATGTCAAAAAATATCTTATGAATAAATTCAAATCATCAGAAATATATAACTTTGTTATTTTTCATCCAAGTTTGATGAAAAATTCAGTGTTGTGCTTGTAAAATTTTACTCTGCTTTTCAAAACATACTAATATCAGCCTGGAGTTCACCTTTAATGGCAATTTTATCATCAGTGGTCAACTTCCATGGAATCCTTGAATTTGATTGGCTATTTATCAGTTTAATTTACCATTGTAGTTACTTTTGATAGCAGAGGGTCCGGTAATAATGTTGAACATTTCAATGTGTCAACACATGTTCGTTTAGTTAGTATAACAAGATTGCTTCATGACGAGATAAATAATTAGCTTGGTGTTGAGTACCTGGTAGCAGGAGTGTACTGTAATTAGCTTGGTGTTGAGTACCTTGTAGCAGGAGTGTACCGTAATTGGCTTGGTGTTGAGCACCTTGTAGCAGGACTGTACTGTAATTGGCTTGGTGTTGAGCACATTGTAGCAGGAGTGTACTGTAATTGGCTTGGTGTTGAGTACCTGGTAGCAGGAGTGATACTGTAATGGCTTCAGGTGTGAGTACCTTTAGCCAGGTAGTGTACCTATTTGGCTTGGTGTTGAGACCTCATGAGCAGACACCCTAGATTGTACCTTAATTGGCTTTGTGTTGAACCATGTAGCAGGAGTGTGCCGGTAATTGGGCTGGTGTTTGAGTACTGGTAGCAGGTTGTACTGTAATTGGTTGGTGACTAATGTAAGTGTTGAGCACTTGTAGCAGGAGTGTACTTAATGGCTTGGTTTGAAGCTAGTACAGGAGTGTACTGTAATTGCTTGGTGGTGTGCAGCATGTAGTAGCAGAGTTGTACTTTAATTTGGCTTGGTGTTGAGCCTTTGTTAGCAGAAGTGTACTGTAATTGTTTTGGTAATAGCTAGTACATTGTGCAGGAGTGTAGTAATTGCTTGGTGTTGAGTACCTGGTAGCGAGGACAGTAGTGGTACGTGTTAATTGTTGTTGGTGTTGAGCACCTGTAGCAGGAGTGTACTGTAATGGCTTGTGTTGAGACCTAGTAGGCGAGTGTACCTGTAATTGGCTTGGTGTTGCATTGTCAGTTAGCAGGAGTGTACTGTTAATTGCTTGGTTTGAGCCCTTGGTGAGTGTCTTAGCGTGAGCCTTGTAGCTTGGTTACTGTAATAGCTTGGTGTTTAGCACTTGGCAGGAGTGTTCTGTAATTGGCTTGTGTGTTGAGCCTCTGTAATGGAGCAGGTGTTGTACGTAATTGGCTTGGTGTTGAGCACCTGTGTAGCGGAGTGTACTGTTAATTGCTTGTGTTGGAACCTTTATAGACCAGGAGTGTACTGTAATTGTTTGGTGTTGAGCACCTTGTTAGGCAGGAGTGTACTGTAATTGGCTTGGTGTGAGAACCTGTTCAGTACATGATCTACGTAATTGCTTGGGTTTGAGCACGGTAGCAGGAGTGTACTGTAATTGGCTTGGTGTTGGGCACCTTGTAGCTGGAGTGTACTGTATAAGCTTTTTGTTGAGCACCTTGGAGCAGGAGTGTACTGTAATTGGCTGGTGTTGAGACCTGTAGCAGGAGTGTACTGTAATTGCTTGGTGTTGAGCCTTGTAGCAGGAGTGTACTGTAATGGCTGTGGTGTTGTAGCCTTGTAGCAGGAGTGTACTGTAATTGGCTTGGTGTTTGAGCACCTTGTAGCAGGAGTGTACTGTAATTGCTGGTGTTGAGCACCTTTTGCAGGATGTACTGTAATGGCGTTGGTGTTGAGCACCTTGTAGCAGGAGTGTACTGTAATTGCTTTGGTGTGAGCACCTCTGTTAGCAGCGTGTGTACTGTAATTGGCTTGGTGTTGAGCACCTTGTAGCAGGAGTGTACTGTAATTGGCTTTGTGTTGAAGCACTATGTACAGGAATGTTACTGTAATTGGCTGGTGTTGAGCCCTTAGTAGCAGGAGTGTACTGTAATGAGCTTGGTTGAGCACCTTGTAAGCAGGAGTGTACTGTAATTGGCTTTGTGAGTACCTTGTAGCAGGAGTGTACGTAATGTCTGTGTTAGCACCTTAGCAGAGTGTACTGTAATTGGCTTGTGCTTGAGGACCTTGAGCAGGGTGTACACTGTAATTGCTTGTGTTGAGACCTTTGAGCTGGAGTGTACTGTAATGCTTGGTGTTTGGTCACCTTGAGCAGGAGTGTACTTAATTGGCTTGGTTTGAGACCGTTTGTAGCAGGTGTGTACTGTAATTGGCTGGTGTTGAGACCATGTTAGCAGGAGTTGTACTGTAATTGGCCTGGTGTTGAGCACCTTGTTAGCAGGATGTACTGTAATTGGCTCGTGTTGAAACCTGTTGTAGCAGGAGTGTACTGTAATTGCTTTGGTGTTGAGCACCTTTATAGCAGTGAGTATTGTGTGACTGTAATTGGCTGGTGTTGAGCACCTTGTAGCAGAGACAGTCTGTACTTGTACTTGTCTTGCGTGTGTTGAGCATCCTTGGATGCAGGGTTATGTTAATTGGCTTGGTGTTGACACTGTCGTGTAGCAGGTGTGTGTGTGACTGAATTGGCTGGTGTGAGCACCTTGTAGCAGGACTGTACTGTAATTGGCTTGGTGTTGAGCACCTTGTAGTAGCAGGAGTGTACTGTAATTGGCTTGACGTTAAGCACCTTGTAGCAGGAGTGTACTGTAATTGGCTTAGTGTTGAGTACCTTGTAGCAGGAGTGTACTGTAATTGGTTTGGTGTTGAGCACCTAGTAACAGCAGTGTACTGTAATTGGCTTGGTGTTGAGCCCCTTGTAGCAGGACTGTACTGTAATTGGCTTGGTGTTGAGTACCTTGTAGCAGGAGTGTACTGTAATTGGCTTGGTGTTAAGCACCTTGGAGCAGGAGTGTACTGTAATTGGCTTGGTGTTGAGCACATTGTAGCAGGAGTCTACTGTAATTGGCTTGGTGTTAAGTACCTAGTATCAAGAGTGTACTGTCATTGGCTTGGTGTTGAGCAATTTGTAGCAGGAGTGTACTGTAATTGGCTAGATTATGAGCACTATGTAGTAGGAGTATACTTTAATTGGCTTAAGGATTAGTGCGCAAGCCAAAACGTTCCTTGTTCGCTCAAGCATGAACGGAACTTTTTTTTCTTTAATGGCATTTGAAAGATAAGACTTCAGAGCATCTATTAACATAAAAAAATAGACATAACTTGTAACGAAATTTTGACAGACTTTTAAAAACTGTCCCTTTATTTTTGTTGTTGTTGTTGTTGTTGTTTTTTTTTTGTTTTATATATAAACTGTATTTTAAATGTCGTTGCTATCTTTTTTTTCCTACTCGGTTTATGCTTTTTGTGCGAGAGAAATAGGAAGAAATATATTATTCCATGTATTTAGCCCCTATCCAATTTCTTCCCCATTGTTTATGGTAAGGGCTCCATAATTATGTAACCACCCCCCCCCCGAACCCCATGTTACCCGTCTTAAAGACCGTGGGCAGAGTAAATACAACCTTACATCGATTGAAAGCTTAGTAGGTGTATAACATAAATAACCCCCAAAATACTCAATTTTCATAACAGTATTCATAAAAAAGGTGATCGAACCTCAACCAGGCCATCCCTCCCAAATACTCGAAAAGTTACCCCTATTTTAAAGGCGCGGTTGATGACGTCAAAGAATGTTAAGGGAATGCTACGGCCAGGCATGATTGGATTTCGCCTTAAGAAAACACGTTTGTATTGCTATGTCAGAACAATGTGTGCTAGAATTCTATTGTTATGAAATAAAAAGGCAAATTCATTCAGCATTTAGCATGTAGCATTTCCGTTAACATCTTTTGACGTCATCAGCCGTGTCATTGAAATAGGGGTACTTTTTCGAGTATTTGGGAGGGATGGCCTGGTTGAGGTTCGATCACCTTTTTGATGAAATACTTTGTACATGGACAATAAAAATGCTTAAATTGGGAATTGTCGTATTATGAAAAAGTATTAGCTTTCGTTTTATTTGTAATTTTGGTTTTCATTTCTCAGTCCGGTCAGGGACTTTAAAGCCAATATGAAGTTTCTTCATGCTTCACCGCTTCTCTATAAGCTCCCTCTTCTCGCAACGTGTTAAGACGGTGCTTGATCGATATTATTGATTGCTCCCCAAAACTCTCCACAGCTGGTATGATCCCATGCCCGTTCATACGGGTCCCTTCTTAATCGTTTTGAGTATGTCTTTCGCTGGACGGAGGACGGGAAGAGATAAACAAATTACCAATTAAAGTAAGTACCTTTTAAGTTTTTTTTTATTGCTTTACATTGATATCACTTTTTTTAATATTATAGTTTTATACAGGAAGAAACTGACGTATTTTTTCATATTTTATATAGGCCTAATGAATACAAAGTGTGCGTTCCCAGAGTCTGATCAAATAATCTTTGGACAAAGGGTGGAAAATATGTCTGAGATAAACGAAATTACTGTGTGCATGTAGTCCCAAGCCTAAACTTCAAGAGTTGTATTGTTTCACATCATTTTTGTAAGTTTGTATAATAGAATAAGGTAATTTAGAATAAAACACAATAATAAACCAATTATATGTGAAATATACGTCTACAAAAGGGGCTAAATTTACATTTCAAGTTGCTGAATGTTTTACTTTTATATGAATCAGAAGAGTTTTACAGAGAATTATAGAGCTGAAGCATACACTCTCAAAAATACCTTGTTAAAAACAATTAACGGTGATTTTTTTTTCTGTCAATAGTTCTTTTGCTAGTTCAAACCCATTTCCCCAAGTTTTGGGTTTGTCGGGTAAGAAACAAACCTTATTAAAGTAGTTGATGTGATTGGGTCTTTTTCAGCACGTTTCAATGAAGTGTCATCTTCTTTGCTAAAGTGGATTTCTCACTGGTAATGAGATGCGTTATCACTTATTAGTCTCTGGAGTCTCGGAGAGGTCGCCATGACATCTCCTGAGTCTCCAGGAAGTCGCGAAAAAACCAAACAAATATCAAACATGTTCAATAATTTAGTAGTCGATTTGCGGAACTTTTTGTGAGGGGTTTCGTTTGAGACGGGTATAAAACGGGCTTGAGACTAGTCACGGAGACGTCTTGGAGACGTGCCAAAGACGACTTTTGAGTAATCCTCATCGACGTCTCTTGAGTTGCGGGAAAATCGAACATGTTCGTGTTTATATCAAAGAGTTTTTTTCCGTCTTGAAGACGCCGATGAAACGGCCGTCTTGAAGACGTCAATGAAACGGCCCATACACTATTTATCATTATTATTATTTTTTTAAAATCCAATTGATTTTCTTTGTAATCTGTTTTAGCTGACGAGACAGTGATGGGCTACTCCGGATCGCAACGCGCAACTGTTGTACTAGTGACTATCTTACTGCTAATTGTGTGGTTGTGGAGTGGTATGATGACGTCATGGAATAGACCATGGAAAGGGGGCATTGAAGGACTAACCTACAGACACGTGACCTCGGGTAGGATTATGTATTCATTATTTTCATCATTTTGTTTGTTTGATTTTGAGACTTATTAATATTGAAGTGTTCTGTAACAAACTGTAGGCAGCAAGAACTTCGAAGACTCCTTGATTTTATATAGAAATTTGACATCAAAATTATTTTTTTTATTTTTTGGAAGGGGGGCTTGTCATTTGTGCACGTTCATTTACTGAGTATTTTTCTTTCGTGCTATTGATAAATTTCAAGACTGTTTTAAGTCCGATCAGTTATAATAAAAACTAATGTAATAGAATCTCTTATACTATTTTATCTTATTTTATTTGTCTTACATTTCCCAAATGTCCATATTACATCGTCATCGTGTATTGCTGACCGTTCGAAAGAGTTTGGCGGCTATGGACAACTTGCGGTTATTTCGTTTTGGTGTGATCCCTTCATGCTGTAAAAAGAAGGGAGTTATATCTTATTCCGATAAAGAATTATGATGAGCTAAAGTCAGGAACGCAATATAGACAAAAATCAACAATTTGCCCCGTATCGAAGAAGAATCCCATACCCGTACGTGTATTAGAAAAGGCCAATAACATGCGATAGCTTTCAGCAGACAAAACAAGTATCGAAATGTTCCGCATTTTTGGCACTTTTGTTTGCCTACTCACAGCCATCGCATACAATCAGCTTTTCATAATACACGTGCGGGTATTGTGTGATTCTCAGTTGTTGATTTTTGTCTATATTGCGTTCCTGACTTTAGCTCATCATAATTCTTTATCGGAATAAGATATAACTCCCTTCTTTTTACATCATCATTCACATGCACGTAGGTAGTTTTTAGAAAAGTTACAAACATCAATGTTTTATACAACTATTTATTAAAAATTACTGAAAAAAGGAACAAAAAATATTTGCGTAAAAAAAGTGAGAAAAAAACATTTCTTCATCACAACTTTCACTGTTTTCGATTTCAGTCTGATTTCAAAATGACACAAGCGTTAAGACAATGTAATACTCTTTATTTTGACATCAAAGTTAGTGTGTTTAGAAAATGAATTCTGCTATTTTTATTCAAAATAGAATATTTTGTAAAATGGGCACTCATTTTGGACGCCCCCGGCTGTAGGGACCTAATGCAGCAGAGATGCACTGCCAGACGTTGGGTTTAGTAAATGTGGGATTCTTCCCCATATATTTAAATACTTTACTAGTGGTACCTCGTTCAGCTAACCAATCATGAGCTAGCTGCCTGACTATACATGCAGCCTCTCTTTCTTCGACTTCTTGGTGACTGTTTTAATGCTTCATTCTCTGCTTTCTCCTTATACTCTTCTTCTTCATCTCCTTCTAGTCCTACTAAAAACTGAACTACTTCTACTTCTTCTTCATTCACTACCTCGACATGTGCCTCTACAACATCCACCTCCTCCTGAACAGTTTTACATCTCGATCTTTTCGATGATCTTCTTTTGGAAGCCATTTTGGCAGCGAACATTCCAGTGTACGCGTATAAAAATACGACTACGTCCCTTGCATATCGGCGAGAGCGGTAGACGTGCGTAAATAAGTCTGGGGAAGCGTACGAACAGCGTAGCTAACGCGGAAACAGCCCATATCAATTCTACTCCATGTAAAATGTAAAGCTAACGTGTACCATTTCGTAGCATTAAATCGGTACACAATGCGCTTGCGCCAGATGAGTAAGGCGCGTCCATTATTTAAGGAGGGGAGAGCGGGCCGCGGAGAGGAATATGGTTTACGACGTGCGCTGGTGGCGAGAAGCGAGCAGACAAGTAGACGACTGCATGCAGCTAGGTACGTAGGCGACAGTGGTGGATCCAGGATTTCATCACAGTGGGGGGGGGGGGGGGGGGCAAAATCAGAATTTTAGATTTTGGTACATTTTTTGTTTCTGTTACTCCGGCGAGCGAAAATATACACTAAATTTTTCTTCATGTTACGCTGGTCGACCGATAAGGGGGGGGGGGGGGGGGGGGGGGGGGGGGGGGGGGGGGGGGGGGGGGGGGGTAGGTGTTAATTTTTTTGGGCTTCGGCCGTCAAAGAGGTCATCATGCATATTTCAAAATGAACATGCTATGTATAGCCGAAAGCATCTATATAGGTTGATATACTTATTTCATGGTATTTTCGATGAATAATAGCAATTCAGTCTAGTTTTGTTTTTGTTGTTTCTTTAAGACAAAAAAAATGTCATTTTTTTGAAATGTAAACTTAACTGTGGTATTCTGATAATTAACCTAGGTGTAACCCAGTCTTAACTAGAAACTTAGACCACACTTCTATGGAGTACTGTGTTTTCATTATCTTCTATAATCATGGTAGAGCAACCAATTTATTAAAATTCATTGTATTTTCATAACTTTCCCAACTTCTCATCTCATGACACATATGACAACTTTTGCTGCCGGACTAGAAATATTTTACCTGGTTAATGAGTTGACAACTGGCACTCCATAAAAGTGTGGTCTACCTAGGGTTAACTTAACCATGCTTGAGACTACCACCCAACGACGCCCACCATGCCCACAGCAGCGCCAACGCCCATTTCGTTATACACATCCATCCTTAATTTAAGAGCTTTTCTGAAATCCTCAGATAATCCTTTCAGAAATATATGCTTTTATGTATTAGAGGTGTAGTATTTAAAGTAACAAAGATTCAATAAAAACAAATTTCAATGTTGCAAAAAAAGTTCACACGAAACTGGCCCAATTAAAACGCATGGCATGAAAACAATTTGAATTGGTTTTGAGATCATTTGTATTCAGAAGAATATTATATACATCGTAGTATAATAATATTTGAAACGATTTTTTCAAAAAAATTATTGTTCAGGTTTGTTATGTTGGATGTATAAGCATATATATAAACCATAATGTTTATCGATGGATGAAAATAAAATATCACTGGATGGTCAAAGATAATACCCTCATGTTTCTGGCGGGTTTTGGGATATTGAAAGCCAAATGTGTATTGTAGGCCTATTTATATAAAATTTACATATAATTTATATTTGATATAATTGCGTCAGGAAATTATATATAATATATACTTAAAAAGAGAACAAAACTTTGAAATAATGCGGTCGTTCTATCTGGCGGCTACCCCTCCCACCCGATATTGAATTAAATATTGTGATTTAATATTGGGTATGAAAGTTAATGAAACGAATGATGTGGATAGAGAATATACAAATTATTCTGATGGCTTTTGGATGTGTGTGTCGTTAAGCTGCAGTGGCCAAAGTTACATCTAGATTGACTTGTAAGAAAACGCACGTAACGTAGGCTTCGTGCGTGCTATTAAATTAGCGCATTAAAAAAACTCGCGTAAGAAGTACTTCCCCTGCAGTTGAATGGGATCGCCCGTCCGTGAGGAGCAGATACTGCGTGGAGGTGAAAGAAATTTATGAACTTTCTCATGGTTTAATTTAGTAGATGCTTCAGACCAAGATGGAGGAAAAAGACATTTTGGAAAGCCTATAACATGATTGTGCTTAATGTGTATCAAGAACCTGTATTTACATAGATTGATGCTCCAAACCAAGAGATCTCGCCAAGACGCGTTCGCATTATTTTCTATGCGATTGAGTATTGCGTAAACATTGGACCAATCGAGAAAAAATCTCTTATAATAGTTCAAAAGTGACAGGACTTTTTTTAACCAATTGAAATAATATACCATTAATGGAAGCTGAGAATGCAACCTTTTAAAACCGTGTGATCATTAAGTGTAAATAATTATGCGTCATGAGGGAGCAAGACTTGAAGCGCATGAGTGTTCTGGGCTCAAAATTGGCATATTGTACAGGAATATGTTCTGATCAGGCTTTCGAATTGATTCAAGTGACAGGACTTTTTTTTCCCTTTGCAATAAGTTATCCTATTTCTGAAATTCAGACTGTGAACGTTACTCAATCAAATTGATCATTTTTTGCAAGGGTTTGTCGCATCCGCCGACAATAAAAGAATAATACAAGGTGATAAACTGTCTCAAAAAGACAAAGTAAATGGGAGCGTTCGCTTTGAGTAGAATGGTAGCGCCCTCTATCTCTTAAGTTTACAACTAGAATTGATATGTAGTTAAAGCGCGAACGCAGCGTATTGAGAGCGTTGTAGGATGTGGGCTTAATTTAAGACAAGTGTGGAGAACGTAGAGAGAGCGTTGTTAAAACGGGAAGGTCGTGCTTTGATCAGGGAAGAGCGGCACAGAAGCGGGACCACATCGGTTTTTAGTTTACTTCCCGTTCTCGTGCCGCTGTTATTACGCTTACACAGACCTTATTACGCTCATTCCGCTGTGTTTCCGCTGTCATTACGTTCTCACCGCTTGCTTTACGATTAAAAATAGGTCACATTTTGATCGGGGAGATCGGCAAGAAATATTGAACATGTTCAAAATTTCTTGCCGATCTGAAAAAGTGCTAGCTTCTACCCCGTTCTCCCAACGCTGTTGCTACGATGCTTCCGAGCCGTGTACGCTTTCCGCGATCTATCCCGATCTGACAGATCGGGATAGAGCGGGGTCCAGATCGTGATAGTGGAACGGGGGCTTAAAAACTTATCCAACACGCTCCCCTCACCCTTAAAACCCGCCCACACCAATCCTCTTTCATTACCATGTCCTCTTTTTATTCTCCCCCTCTCTCCTTCACACACAAACACACACACACATACACACGCACACACACACACACACACACACACACACACACACACACACACGCAATCACACACATACTTCCCACTCTCCTATTCCACTTCTTCTTTTTGTCTCTCCTTTCTAGACAATGGAAGTTCAGATGGATGCACTGATTATCGGTTTATGCCACCAGGGACGTTTCCTCATATCGCCCTTGCGAGTGTACAAGGTAGTGGAAACACTTGGGTTAGATGGTTACTTCAAAGCTCTACCGGATTTGCAGCTGCCAGCGTCTACAATGAACCATTTACTCAAGGTTTGTCAAACATGCTATTATTGTTTTATTCCTTTTATTTGAAAAACCCTTTTTTTTTCTTGCTTTATGTTTTGACACGCAATAACATTGATATTAATCACCATTTTGATTGCCTTTACTAACATTTGATTTAATTTACACTTTCATATAAACTTTTAAGTGAATATCTTTGTTTTGGTCTTGATGTACCCGGGCCGGCTACATATCTCGCCAGAACTCTTCGTGCGGGCATTCCTTTCTTTTGTAAGTGGGGGGGGGGGGTGGAGTACTCATAATCGGTCGAGCGGGCCGCAATTCTTTTGTTAGTGGAGGGGATGGGCTACGCCAGTAATACACACAAACGCACGGTGCTAAATCCGGCATGTAAATTCACTCATTCACATATAGCACGTGTTCACTGCATTTTATCTTTAGAATGTCAGCTAGACCTCTAATCGATGCTTAGTTTGCTTCTGATTTCTCTCCACAGTTACACAATATCCTGCATATTCCTTTGGTATATAATAAGCCTATTTATTTCATATACTTCATCTTTGGTATTCACGAAGAAAACTGTTTTGCTATTTTTTTTTTTTCATCTCTAACATATTGGAGGCTCGTCCGGCGATATGTTATGATAATATAATAAATGAAACCAATTTTCCTCTCTTTCTTCAAGGTTTTCGGCGTGCAAAATGTTTACCCTGCAATGGGCAAGCTCTTGTAGTGAAGACCCACATTGGCGTAGAAGAACCTATAGACGGGACTATATTCATTATACGCAATCCATACCACGCCCTCATGGCTGAGTTCAACAGAAGAAAATCTAAAAGAGATCACGTAGGCCTTGCTCCGATTGAACTTTTCTCCGGCGCAGGTTAGTCTTTTCCGAAGTAATGTTAATATATGCAGAGTGACCATCAGCCATGGTTTGAATCCCGTCTTGTTTCTACTGATTACATAATTGCAAATCCATACTCGGAATTTAGTCATCGTGTCTTCCTACCACCAACCCCTTAAAAAAATGTGGAAAAACATCGTAAGTGGGTTCAACTTGGTTGATTGGGGTTTGACAGACGTGTAACATGATAATGTATGCTTTGAAAAGCTGACCTATCACCATCAGTGGCGTTACCTAGCCTGAATAGACACAATGAAAACGGGGGGGGGGGGGGGGCGGCACTATTATGCACAAAAAGTAGTTGCGCGCGCCCGTTTTTTTCAATGTTTCTGATTCAGGGCCTTACGTGACCCATGTCACCATCCGTTTAAATAGGTGCTCGACCAACTCCTGGGGGGCATTTCATCAAAGGACTTGTCAGACATTTTATCCGACAAATTTGCCCTCAGCCAATCAGATGCCAGCATTTCAGTAGCTTTTAACAGTTTGTCGGATAAAACGTCTGACAAGTCCTTTCATGAAACGCCCTCCAGAACATGGATCATGTACTGTTTTTTTCTGTTCAAGTGCCTATTGGTTTAGCAGGATTAGAACATACCATAATTGGGATATGAACTCCAAACTAGGCCCTAAGGGGATAGTTTGTATTACCATACGGAGACAATTGATGAGATTTTGGATAAAATAGCCCCAAATATCATGACTTTTAAAATCAAAATCCGCTACGTTTCGACGAGCGCTCTCGTCATTATCGGGCGGTATTTAGAATGAGTCTGCGTCGAGCTTTTGAGATCCATGGCGGGAAGACTTGTCAAGTGTGTGAGAAAGGTTGAACATGTTGAAGCGAAGTCCACGTTTTTTGTGAAGTGTGGGGTTTTCTAGTCTCTCGTTTCTTTAATCCCTTTTCTGGACCAATTTGCTTCCCTGTCCAATATTAACTTTGTTTTTCATACACTCTAAAAACTGAAGTGCTATTTTTAGCACTTCATAGGCTGAAATCAGCACTTTTTAAGAGCTTGTATAGTGACTGCACTCAAAGTGCTGTTTAACTGCACTCCAAGTGTTGTTTTAGCACGTTCACGTGAGCTGAACTTTCAGCAAAAATAGGCAAAAATGGCATGACTTCGTTGTGATTCGAACCTGAGTCCCCCTGGATGGGAAGCGCTTACGAGCACGTTAGACCAATTCACATCTCACGATTGCTAGCAGATCATATTGTTTCATGATAAACTTTCTTTAGAGTTGCCATAATTATCTACTATGCTTTCATAATTCAAGCAAGTAAGGGAGATCTCCGTTGGTCTATTGGTAACGTCAGCGGTACTCTTCCATATCTAGGTGAACCCGTTTCGAATCCTAAACCAACATCTGAATTTTTTTTTTGTTGGTAAATTAGCACTTGGGTAAGGGCTAAAACAGCACTTCAGGTGCTGATTTAGCACTTCAAGTGCAGTCACTATACGAGCACCGATAAATTAGCACTTCAGTTTTTAGAGTGTAAGTCATAGAGGTCAATTTATGATATTCCACGTACTGAGTTCGTTATCACGATATCTCAAGCACCATTTGAGATAATAACTTCAAACTTGGCCATAGTATGTATCACTTTAGGGGAAAAATCGATGCAGATTTATATAAAATTATTGTTTTTAAGGGCGGAGGCATATAAGAGATGCCGTCGCATTTTCTCTTTTTCGGTTTTTCTTTTGTTGTTGTTTTTTATCAATATTATTATTCCTTTATAGATGTATCGCCGGATGTATCGTAACATGTCGCTATCCTATCTTGCTCTTTTTCTTTCTTTGTATACAGATTGGTCAAAGTATGTGACCGGACCTCAAATCAACAAGTTTCTTAAACTACCAGAAATCTACATCGACGAAGGAAGGCCTATTCATATTGTTTTTTATGAAAACCTCAAGAAAGACGTGGAGAAAGAGCTGCGTAAAATGCTTCAATTCTTACAGGTTGACATCAATGAAAAACGTTTGGCATGTACACTTTCGAACACTGAGGGCGTCAATCATCGGAAAACAAACGCAAGTAGAACGTTTGATCCTTTCACAGTGGAGCAGCGTGAAATAGTAGATGACGTCATCAGTAAAATGGACGCCTTATTAAAGGATTATGGTTTACCTAGATTACCAGAGGAATATTGGACATATCCAGGACCATTTTCACGTTGACAATCTCGTGATCAGTGAGATTTCAAGCTATGCTCTCAGTGGTGGATCCAGGTTTTGAAAATGGGTGGGGGCGCCGCGGCCGAAATTTCCCGATTTTCACACGTACAGTCGATGAGGGGTTTTCAAATTATAGGGGAACGAATCCCGTAAGCCCCCGCCTGTATCCGCCACTGTTCTCTTGAATTAAATTTGCCACAGAATCCATGTATAGCATCACATCGATTTTTTTTTTCTGACTAGCAGACAGCCATCTTCGTTTTTATTTGTTATCCATATGTTGTCTTGACATTATGACTATGTTACTTATTCTTCAAAATTAGATTTTTATTATAGGCGATTAATAGTATACAGTGTACAATGAAATATTGCATACATTTTCATATTTTGTATTGACTCTATTTTGATATCTCTTGAAATGTATATTTGTATTTTACATCATATGAACAAAAAAAATCTCCAGATATTATTGTCCGAAACAAAGTCCTAAAAGGTGAAACAGAAGTTTTTTTGCCCAATTAATCGTAGGCACATAAAATTCAGCTCCTACAGCTGCTACACATGAAACCAAGCAATGCTATTTATCATATAGCATATCTGCAACTGTGTTAATATAATTTTCTGACTCAAAATGCATGCTTCACGTAATCTTATGACAACTGCCCACTTGAATGTTAAAAAATGTAGCTAATACTTTTTACATGTACATTAAACTTTACAACTACGAAGTTACAATGGGATTATATTTTTTTTAATAAACAATAAAAGCTAATTCACTTGAAGGGATGTTATTAATCTTCGTGCCAAAATTCGTATTTATGGAGACCACATACTAGTGCATTGAAGTTGATAGTAGCACACACGAAGCGAGCTCGCCCTATTATTATTTTTCTGTGGCATATAAAGGGCTACTTGCTTTAAAGTAGATTACACCTTGAAATGAAGTTGTTTCTGACAAAATCAGATGAATGTATCGGATAAGGTTAAATGATTTTTAGTCAAAAGTTATAATGTCATTAAGATTAATTCAAAACAATTTTTAGAAAAAAATTACAATATAGTTTAGATTGTGATTTGCAGTTCGTTTACCAGACCCCAATATTGTCTTTGAGATAACTATCAATCCTATATCATTTAATCAGAAAATACGACTGTTTTTGCTTGTTTAGGTTTGAGTCATTCCATTATGGAAGTCGTTTAACATTTTAAAATCATTTGATATTTCCTTTTTGGTGAAATACATTATTTTAGTTATACAGAGAGAGTCGGAAAAAATATCCCATAATTCTTCAAGTATGAAAATCCAATCATGGGTATTTATACATGTTATATGTCTTGGAAGAGTCATCCTCCCAGCATCTGTTGATAACCATTTCATTTGGATTTTCGCACGCATGAATGAATAAAAAGCAATATTCAGAAGACTGCAAAATTTCAATCGTGCCAAGTTTATAGGTGAAGATTAAAACAAATTTTGAAATACACTCACACAACCCACACCGACACATCCCGTAACTCACACACCCACATCCCCTCACACGCACCCACAAACTCAGAAAATGATTCATATCGCAGCGTTGTATAACATTTCCCCTTTTCTCATTAAGCATTGATGTTTTGTTTACCAAGAACTTCCTTGAATTTTTTAGTAATAATTTGGTCGTAGTAACTCCCTAACAACTATGTGTGTGTGAGTGTGTGTGTGTGTGTGTTTGTGTATACGTGTATGTTGCTGAATACAGCGAAGGTATGAATGTGTTTGGATGGGTGGGTGATTGTGGGTGTGTGTGTGTGTGTCAATTTCTGTGTGCGTGCACATGAGTAACAATATCTTTTTTTTTTATTCTTCACCCAGCCACTTGGCGTCAGTGAGATTTTGAAGTCATTTAAAGAGTTGCTTCTATTACGTCATGCGTGCAAATATCAAGGGGTGCCGATAAAGATGTAGGTAGGATGACTCTAACAAGACATACCATGAAACTCTTGATTCAAACAAGACGACTTCAAAATGATCGGACGTTTTTTCTGACTCACCCTGTATATATAAAGTAAAAAAACCAAAACATATACAAACATAACAAATAGAACTTTTGACACAAAATTGTGATGTAGCCTAATATTGTATTTGTTTCAGACAAACATGGGATTATTTATTTAAAACACTTAATTGGTGGATGAATATATCATACAAGAGCGCCAAATGAATACAGAAAACATATGGAAATGGAAGCTACTTTGTCTTTGTGTCTAATTACCTTGTATCTCGGAAACATTTACATTATGCATTCATTCTAAGCTCAAGCTTTATAGACTTCACACTTTTCCTCAAAAATATAAAGTACTATGTATGAATTGTGATGATTTGTTCGATCTTGATCAGATTTCGAATAGTTCATGGGAAAGTTCACGTCTTTGGCAGTATTCACAAAAGTGTAATAAGTTCAGCCATATCTTTAATATGCGGTTTATCAAAATGTCTGGTACTGAGACTATTAAAAAGACCTTGGAAAGATAAGTAAGAAAGTTTTCGTAACCATTAAAGGGGAAGTTCACCCTGGAATTTGATTGGTCTTTAAAAATGAAGAAAAAATAATAGTGAAAGTTTGAAGAAAATCGACCAAAAAATAGCGAAGTTATGAATATTTAAAGTTTTGATTGTGTGACGTCACGTGCGAGCAGCTCTCCCATTGGTTGTGTATGTAAACTCCATAAATTTGTCTTTTTGTCATGGTTCTTGATAAAGGAATGGGTCAATTTGATATAGTCATGTATATGAACATATTATGTTTGATGGTATATCGACCACACAGGTGGCATAATTAATTTCTTTTGAAAAAAAAAAATGACATTTTATGGAATTTACACCACATAACACATAGAATATCTGCTTGCATGTGACGTCACAGAATCAAAACTTTAAATATTCATAACTTCATAATTTTTGGGTCGATTTTCTCCAAACCTTCACTCATATTGTTCTTTTATTTTTCTTCATTTTTTAAGACCAATAAAATTCCAGGGTGAACTTCCCCTTTAAAGCACAATTCCAGAATACAATAAACGTGTAAGGAACATAATAACGTAGACAGGGTTGTCACATTTGGCTAAACATAGTTAAATCAAAGATTTTAGATATGGCTTAAGGAGATGAAGTGACATTGAACGAGATTTAAAATGGTGATTTATTTTAAAAGCACTGTTGGCATAAACATGTCAGTCAGAGACCCCTTGAAATTTACATCCAATAATTGTTTTATTATCCAGATATCTTCGAAATCAATCATACGGATGCTTCATTTTAGGCATTATTTTAGGTTTTTCTTTTTGTTTAGAAAAATTTCAAAGTTATTACAACATGACTGTATTAAATATGATATCAAAAGAACTCTTTTCTAACCATTTAACTATCTACATGTACATATATATGGATGTGAATATTTCATAACATATATAATTTTGTTTTTCTTTCTTTATTACATTCTCTAATAAGAACCAATTTATACCGATTATATTCAACTGGTTGCTTACTTCAAATAAGCTGAAAGGAAACTAAGCATGTAGATTATTATGCATGATTATATATATATTCAATTTAAAACAGTATGATTTTAGATATCAGTCGAACGACAAAATGCACGATATAATCCATAATGGACTAATACATTAACCCTCTCAAGATCAATTAAAGATATACTCAAATCTATATAAGAACTTTTGAAAATAAAATAAATTTAAATCGTAATTATAATTACAAGTTATTCTACTTTAGAATAATTGGATTGCTTTGAATAGATTTTTTTTTATTAGTACCATAATTGAATTTTTTTCATTTTCATGACAAAATATGAAATTCATGGACAGTGCTGTGAAAATGAAAAAAATATATAAATATGAAGAGTATGGAAAAATGATATTTAACACAGGATAAATAAACTAAGATAACGCTGAGCTAATCTATAGAAAGTAATGAAATATAGATATAAGACAATATTGGAAGCTGGTTTAAAACTATGTTAAACACATATTTTAAGACAAGTAATGATGCTCTTTAGAAATAAGCATTTTAGAAATCGCCATAATAATTATTCGTTATATAATGTCGCCGTGGAACATTATAATATGCTTCTAGTTAGCATAATCATGATAATGCGGCGGTCACAACTCGTCGTAGGCTACGGGGCATGTGCCATCAACGTAGCCTGCGTTGCATGTGCAATGCACGCACAGGTCCTAATTCAACTTCTGCGATTCCTGCACGTCGTACATGCATTGTACCTGCGAGGTACCTTCGCTGCACGAATTTTCTACGAAATCCATCGTAGGGAGTTGCACGTCGAAGGTACGGCGAGTTGTGACCGCCACATAAGGTTAGAGAAGAAGGAACCCTATTGCTGTTCATGCTGATCGATTTGTTAAAGTTCAGTTCCCTGTTGACTGAAGCACCTTGTTGCGTTTCGATATAGGGTTGTTACCTCTTAAATACCCAATAGCCGTTCTCATCACCGGGCGGTGTATATTGTCTGTAGACAAGAAAACACAATAAAATGGATTTTAGAGTAAACAAACATTTCGAAGCGTTATACAGTGCGTCCCAAATAAAAGTGAACCCAACTTTGACAGACTCATATCAAAATTGTATAACTTATGTGTAATTATCATGACAAAGAGTAACTCATATCCTATCTTGTGATACCAAAATTATACCTGTACTGTCATGGATGACTAAGCACTCAAGTTTTTAATAACTTTGGTCGAAAACACATTGTTCCACCAAGTTTTTCCAAAAGCAATCTGGCTTTCTGATCATTCATTCATTGTTTGAGGTCAGCCTTCCTGAGTCCAATTATTAGGGACAAAGAATTACTTGTCCTATTAAAATGCAAGGGTTGCTTTTGCCTTAAAGGGGAAGTTCACCCTGGAATTTTATTGGTCTTAAAAAATGTAGAAAAATAAAAGAAAAATATGAGTGAAGGTTTGGGGAAAATCGACCAAAATATGATGAAGTTATGAATATTCAAAGTTTTGATTCTGTGACGTCACATGCGAGCAGATCTCCTATGTGTTATGTAGTGTAAATTCCATAAAATGTCATTTTTTTAAAGAAGAATATAATTATGTCACCTGTGCGGTCGATATGCCATCAAACATATGTTCATATACATGACTATATCAAATTGACCCATTCCTTTATCAAGAACCATGACAAAAAGACAAATTTATGGAATTTACATACACAACCAATGGGAGAGCTGCTCGCACGTGACGTCACAGAATCAAAACTTTAAATATTCATAACTTCGCTATTTTTTGGTCGATTTTCTTCAAACTTTCACTAAATATTTTTTTATTATTTTTCTTCATTTTTTAACACCAATAAAATTCCAGGGTGAACTTCCCCTTTAACTTGGAACATTCTAATTTTGATGCTTGTTTTTTAAAGATCCAGTGCTCAGGCGTTAGTCACAGCATATGTATTATGCGGCGGTCACAACTCGTCGTAGGCTACGGGGCACGTGCCATCAACGTAGCCTGCGTTGTATGTGCAATGCACACACAGGTCCTGGGTTAACTTCTGCGATTCCTGCGTTTCTGTAGTAAGGGTATTGGAAAAACTTCCTGCACGTCGTACATGCATTGCACCTGCGAGGTACCTCCGCTGCACGAATTTTCTACGAAATCCATCGTAGGGAGTTGCACGTCGAAGGTACGGCGAGTTGTGACCGCCGCATAAATTTGGTATCATTGAATAGAATATCAGCTACTCTTTATCATGGAATAAACATTAAGGTCACACAAGCTACACAATTCTAATATGAGGCTCTCAAAGTTGGGTTTACTTTTTTTTTCTGGGACGCACTGTATATCAACTTTAAATACGTACTTTCAAATCTTGCTGTTTATTGCTCTTTGATTATTAATTTACCACCAGTTGAAAGTGTGATTTGTGTGAAACCGGAATATCTTATTTAGAGTTTAAACTTTTATTTGCTTTTCACCAAATATCTCTTTAACATATGCCAAAATGTTGCACACTACTAAAGTCAAAGGTTTGAGTACACGTGCTGTCTGAGCTATGTGAAATAAGTTTATACAATTTCTATATCAAGTATTTCCCTCCAAACATTGTTAAAGTACACAAAAAACACATTAGGCAAACAATATATTCGATGAATTTTGAATCTCGCCTCTTTGGAATTTTTGAAATTATTCAAAACATACAAAAATTGCAAGAACATGCCATTGCAGTGATATCTCCGTCAATAACAATCCTATCAACGTGAAATTTTTGTACAGATGTCGAGGCACGTTTAAAACTTGTAACGTGTAAAACTTAGTGCTACAATTTTTGAAAGTATTTTGAAGTATCTATTTGTGAATTAGTGCTACAAATTAGGTGTTTATTTTTACATATCTATTAATAATATTAAAAAAACAACATTGTTATCAAGCCCAATCTCTCATTATTAGTTGCTGTGTATAATAATCAACAACAAATTAGTGGGGGCGCGCTAACATAAGCGGTATTTTCAATTTATATCTGGAATAGTTTGTAAAAGGTCTGGGATCATAAGGACCCCGTAGTGTGAAAACTGGGATAAACGCGCTAACGATTAAGGCTGGAGTAAAAAAAATTAAAAAAAATAAATGAAAATAATAAATAAAAATTAATGAAAACATTCCACGATTATGAATAGCGGTATAGTTATGATACTTACAGTTCATTTCCTCTCCTACTTCCTTTAGAGGTTGTTTCCGAGCGCATCAGCTGGTAGAGCTTCTCAAAGCTGCCATAGCAGGAGAGCTGAAGGATCCTGAGTGATGTCGATTTCTTTGTGGCTTTGATGAAGCTATGGATCGTCCCTTCTGTGACTTCACCGCATGTTTCTTCGACTTCCTCCGAGTAGTGGTGGAGTTGATCACCTGATGGTCCTATCTGGATCTGAGATAGCTTTGGCAACGTCTGGAGAACCTTGGTCAGGATCTGAACCATAATTTCAGAACAGAAGAAGTTGCTAAGCTGAATGCATTCGAGCTGCATGAGTGTACACAGGACAGTCTCCAGACCTTTGAAATTTGTCCTGTGGTCGTCCAATTTCCTTGAATCTTGGTACATCACACAGGACAGACTAAGTGTTTTCAGGTTCGGGTAGTTCCGGCACCATGCAGGGATGTCGATGTACTTCGGGTCTATGTCTGAACCATGGAGTTCTTCAAGGTTTTCTGATGCGTGGAGGTTGGAGATGAAGTCACGAGAGGATAGGATGGAGGAGACCATAAGACATCGAAGATACGGGGTTATGACGTCATCAGAAAGTCTTCTAGAAGCTTCCCTTGATGGACTGAATGTCTTTGGCATTTCAAAGATGAACTCTGGTATTGATGTGAAGTAGCTATTTTGCAAACAAGCCGTGGCGTATTCTATGTGTGCTCGAGATTCGAGCAAGAATTGGACCTTCTGCAGTTTGACAGGATTCTCAGCTTCTCTTACAGAGTTTAAAATGAAATATCTGAAAGAGATGTCCGCCATAAAGCTGTTGGAGAATGCGGAAATATGCAATGATCGCATGCTGAACTGAAGTTCACGGTTCAATCCATCATTGCGATGACACTCAAAGTTACATTTAAGAGCAAGCTCTTGTGCCATCGCTCTTGACCCGGGCTTCTTCCATGCTAAATCGCTTAGAAGTTTCAAAATTCTCTGTGCAGCCTTCAAGCTTTCACCAGAAGCAAACATCAAGACATATTTCATAGACATACACTCTTCAATGGAGCCAATGGCAACTATGATATCTTCAAACCTTTCTGGGTCAGACCGAACGAGTGATGCCAGTTTGATGGCGGCACATTTCTCGTGTACCAGAGGATTTATGAAAGACCACTCTCTCTCTTCTTTGGCAGTAGTGGAATCCTCGTCAGTGGGAGTTGTGCATTGGATTAAGCCAACTCTTTCAGCCAATTCTGCACACTCTCGCTCATTGTCATCTGATAGGTCCTTTGTTTTGAATGAAAGCTGGAGCACCGGTTGTATAAGGGTCTCTAGTGCCAATCGACTTAGTGCTGACATCACTTTTGACACGCCCTCTACGACGTCATTTACATCTTCGTGGCCAATGAAGCGTAGGACAAGGGAAGATGTAACCATGTCAGATAGTGTGTTTATATCTTGAAGTTGGGCCATATTCTTCCACAGGTGACAAATGGTGGCAAGGAACATCGGGCGAGAGGAGAATGAAGACAAAACTTCGTCATTCAGGAGGTATTGGAGAAGTTCTTTGCTTCGTGCTGCATCCGACTCGAAATACGAATTGACAAACTTGCTACGTTGGTCTAAACTAATGGCTTGCATCTCAACAGAACTGAATTTGCAAGGGTAGTCATCGCTTTCTGGTAAGCACGCTCTACTTGAAACAACCACCCGGCATCCCATCCGGTCGCGAAGCTCCAGGATTGCCGTCATATCTCTCTTTGAGCGGGACGTATCAAACCCATCTACGAGCAACAAAGACTTCTCAGGATACATCTGCAGGTAGTCATCAATCATCTCAGGTGTTGTGCAGGCATCTTTAGACAGGAGATATTTGACTGCTGCGTGACCGATACTACGACATCCTATCAACTCTTGAAGATTAAGGAAGAGAACCAACGGAACTTTGGAAAGGGGTGACTGGTTGTTTCCCTCAGCCCAGTCCTGAGCCAGTCTTTTGAGTAAGGTTGTCTTCCCACAACCTGCGTCTCCGTGAATGATCATCAATGAAGAATGCTTATCATTCATTCGAGCCTTGAATATATCATGTCTGCAGCTTAGGTTTGTGTTCGTTCCGTACTCATTTCGATGTACTACATGCATATCGATGTAAGTATGCATATCCCCAAAATCAGAGTTGGTGTACCTCTCTTTCAACACATCTTGCCATCTTCCCAGACTAGCCTCCAATACTTTGAGCCTGTGTGTCAACTTATCTGCAAATCGATTAAATAACAAAATGGGGACAGAATATATAATATCATATTAAAACAACTTGCATTTACTGTAAATCTTGTTTAAAATGCATCTAATCCGAGCTTTTGTGGCTATTGCAAATTAATTTTCTAAAACATAGCCACGCGTTATAAATGTCCATGGCTGGGAAAGTAAATGTAAAACTAATTAAGTCAGCATTATTAGCCTCGTGAATGTAAACTTATATAATCTAACATTTGATTTATTAATATTCATTTTTTTATCGCTGGGTTGTCATGTAACTTTATTGTTTGTTTTTTGTTTTTTGTTTTTTTAGTGAGTGGGGAGCCGACATGCTCCGGAATCGTTTTCGTCTACGATGTTGGTCTAGTGTTCGGATTGCGATACGTTTTTATGTTAGGGTTGGGTAAGGTGTTTAGTCTAGGACTGAAGTTAGTCATTCGATTGGCCGCGGAGCAATTGTCACCGGAGCAATGTCATGGACCCTTCTCTGTATGCATTACCCTGACATTTTTATTTATCTTTCTTTAAGAGCACTCGGACAGATATGTCAAAAATAATATAATGCCCATTAAACTTACTGTTTTTGATAGCTGAATATAGGTCATCACGGCCTAAGTCTGACGTCACACTTGCAAGGATGTGTCTCTCTTTAGCTGGGTTGCCGAATCGCCTCTTCCAAAGCTTGAGTACACCAAAGGCACACTTAGTCACGCCCTCATCGTTCGTCTTGGACACATTCGTGATTTCAGACTGAGAAAGGCCAAGCCGTTTCCCTAAAAACAATACATCAATATACTATGTCATTGATCTTATAGTATGTGATTTTTCTTTCAAACATTCCCATTATTATACATGTACGTGCACAGTATATATGAAAATGAAAGGAGTACAGAGATATAGTTTGTGTTGAAATAAATATCACTAAGTAACATTTTTTACGTCAGAGTTCGAAAATATTCATAAATGTTTTACAGGAGAAGCTCCTGGCAATTGAAAGGCTGATAAAATATCCCAAGCTGATATTCAAATCGACACATTTTTTTTTTTACTATGGGATGAATTTTCCCATTGCTAATATCATACAGTATTTTATAAGAAAGACATTTATTCATTTGTCTCCAACGGTAGAAACACACAGTTACGTGTGTTTCTACCGTTGGAGACAAATTAATAAATGCCTTGTCTTTATAACATCGCAACGGCGTAAATTAATTTACGTTTGATCATACAGTTTATACATAAGAAAGACATCAAATTTTCTACTTTTGCACCATGCCGAACTTAATATCATAGGATGGGAGAAACGCAGCTCCCAACTCATTGACCATGCAATGGCTGTTATACGAACTTCTATTGTAACCCATTCAAGGATGAATTGTAGTTGTATCAGCAATTTGCACTTTTGATAAATATCTTACCTAACATGCACCATTCTGAAGATGTTCTGAAACCTGAAGATAGAAGACGAAGCTCGTCTTCAGATAATTTAGTATTGGTCTGGCTGACATCATGACGCGTTGCCAAATTGTTCAAAGGCTTAGGAAGATCTGTTCTCTTTGCAACAACCGAATCTGAGTCGTCTTTATGTCCAAAATCTCCAAGCTCACTTGTGTCTCTGCTATTGGTGCTAGGGTCTGGTAGTAGTTCTTCTGTTGCTGTTGTGCTTACATCCGAAGGGTCTATGGTATCATCGAGTGACCTAATAATGGCAACTGATACTGTTTCAGCAGGTTCTACTAGTTCTAAAGTGGTCGTGACTGTCAATGGATCTGGTTCGATCTGGTTAATCGCTGTTACATCTGATCCCATCTCATTTGTACTTGCCACTGGATCAAGTTTATCTAATGAGCTACTTACGTCAACTGGGGTTTGACAAGGTTCAGCTTCTTCACATGTAATCTGAATGGAATCACCAAAAACAACATCTTCACCAGTAGCTGAAGGAATCTGATGCACAGGCTCAGGTTGGCGCGTCGTCACGATAGGAACTGTAATAGATTTTGGCTTTGGTAAAGATGGACGTGATTGGTCATCTTGAGAGACTGTGATGGGTACGTGAATGACGTCATGTCCGTTCCAACCCGTATCGTTATCATGGTCATCCTCTTCGTTGATATCCGATTCGTCTTCGAGACTGTGGTAACAAGAATAGTCGGTTATATCATGAAGTATTAATATCGGAAATTAGGATGGAATCGACCAAATCAGTATCTGTAAATAAGTTTAATCAAACCTGGGGCATTCACTATGAATGCAAGATCTGCGTAAAGTTGTGCAGTTTTACTCTATAGGAATGCAAGAATCATTCTTAATAATATAAGTTGTAATATGATCATGATGATATGTATTAAAGTTGATCTAAAGGTTACTTGATCCGGTTAACATTCTTGAATCGTCCCTCAAATGAGACCTTCAGAATACATGACTTTCGTACTTTTGCTTAACGACTTTACCGTTTCTCTAATGTGGTCCGTCAAACCTTCGCTCTGTGTCTTTGTATGCAAATAAATGGTAGTTTAAACTTGAATTTCAAAATGCTCTTGAATGTACCTGTCACTTAGCGACTCAATAGTTTCCACTCCTGACTCTGTCCTGTCAAAGCTTCGCTCTGTGTTGATTGTAGTGACTTTGGAATCGTCATTCGATTTGAACATCGTGTTTAGGTTGTCTCTTTGGATGTCGTTTTGAGATGGCTTCGAGTCCCTTTCAATCAGGTAGGTCCTCCCTGTTAGAACGAGATAATGCATATGATAATAATTGGTTTCGTTCATGTGCTTTCTTATGTAGGTGATCATTCTGTATGTTGATTTTGCCTTAAAGGGATATGATGATGATGTTTGCCAGGTAGAAACGAATTGTGTGTTATAATGGTGTTTTATGTTTTATCCTAGAATTACGTGATCAATTAACTTTCCAATGTATTATTACCATGGCGATTAGATTAAATACCATTCAATTTCTGTTTGCTTCCAAAGACCTACACTTCATCTAAATTTTTTGCATATTTCCATTCAAAGGCAGCGAACTTTTCGGAAGGAAGTCACATACGTACGCGAACGGAGAAAATGGACCCATCATAATAGCGTTCTCCAGGGCCAGGTTAGTTTTAAAAGTCATATTTACTATTGAAAGAAAAAGGAAAGTGGGGAGGTAGTCTCTTAGCTCCCTGCTCAGCGATTCCCTTATCTACGTCATTGTGGCAGAAAACTTCTTTCTTTCTGCCCTTCTTCTTTCTCCTCCTCCTCCTTCTTCTTCGTCTTCTGACACCCCTATCATCAACAAAAATATCAAATCTATTATGTTCTCCTTGCGAATTGAAAATTTAAATGTATTCAGGTCTATTTTGCAAGATAACTATTTCTTTCAATGCTATACCAATAATGAGGGGCTCTAAGTAAAAAAAAAAAAAAAAAAAAGAAGAAGAAGAAGAAGAAAAAAAAAAAAAGAAAAAGGTTTCCAACCATGATAGGTCTATCAAATATTAAGGGAATTTCAAAGGAATTAAACTTGCGTTTGATTTTTCCGTAGAGGTCCTCCCTTCCTACGGTAGATAGAGCAAGGGCCAAGTGAGACCTTGGGTTGATCACCTCCGAACAGTTATGCTTCCATAGCAACAGCACCTCCATTGCACATAGCGGTACGTTTCCATTGTAACGGTCCCGGAAAGCAGCAAGTCTACTGGACGAGATTCCAAGATGGCTGCCGAGTCTCATCCAATCAGAATCGTGCAACTCCTCGACCAGTTCCTGAATTTCAAACTCCGTGACCTCTGATCTGTCAGGTCGAATCGAGGGCGGGGCGAACGAGGAGTCTCTCTCTAAGTAAGAGTAACAAAAGTTCGAAAGGTATTTCAAAACCAGACCCCCCCCCAAAAAAAAAAAAAAAAAATCTTCTATTTCGACTATTCGCTACACTACTTTTTTTTTCTTCAGTAGACCTAATTTCATATTTAGGTTTTATTACAACCTACTTATACCAGTCTAAGACTTTATTCCTTTATTTCATTACAAAGAGTCCAAATTATTTCCTTGAACAAGATATTGCTAGGCCTACTCCTTTTGGTTTTCAAAATATTTTGCATCCAATTTTGACTGATTATGAGAAGAAAAAAAAAAGAGAAGGGGTTAGGAGAAGATATTGGTGATTTAACAATCATCAAGAATCATCTATTTGACTGGTATACAAATAAAATTGATTGACTCACATATTTTTCTCGATGAATATACATAGGTCAGGAAATCTACGGATGATCATTATAAAAAAAAATTTAAAAAAATAGGGGGTCTACTTACCTGAAACGTAAGTTTCGCGTCGATCCATCGAATAGTATCCCATAGATGTAACATTGTCATCTTCATGACTAGCAAAGTAAGAAGTCTCCCTGCGAGAAGAATGGGTTATGTTTGGTCGGTAGTTACCGGTCATTCGTGACCTCACATCAGGGACAGTAGATGCCAGCGGTTGAAACCGCGACTCGTGCCAGGACAGTGCCCGTGGTCTGCCTTCAGCCGCTTCATTCTGCATCTGTGCGTGCACGTAATCCTCACTGGACCTTCGCTTGTACTGCATCCTTTGGTCTTTTTGGGCGGCATAATGGTTGTTTTGGGCGATTTGGTGGCTGTGTTGGGCGAGATGTTGAGAAACATTTTGTGGTTTCCGACTGAACCGTCGCTGGTTGCCGGTTTCTGCTGCAAATGATACTGGGCCTTCGTCGAACTGATACCGCCTTTTAGATTTGTACCGTTTTGAGTGACTTTGACCCATTTTGATCCTTGGCCCTTAGATAATTTCTTTAAAGATCGAAAATAAAAGAGAGAAGATAAATTATTTTTATTTGAAATTTTAAGAATTTTTTGAAAGGCAAGAATAGACCTACGGTACCATATTCACTTTTTCCTCGTCTCATCATTATCATAAATCTTTATATCATGTGCCCACGTTATATTGTAGTCCAGCTACACTAGTAGACATATATACCTATTAAATTCATGTAGCCTATAGTCTCCTATTTTTATTTCCAGATTAAAAATATATTTATATATCTCTTACTTAGCGCAATCGGTTAGAGCGCCCGTAAAAAGGTAGCCTTTCTTGCTTTTATGAACGGGAGGTCGTGAGTTCGAAACCCGGCCGAGTCATACCAAAGACTTACAAAAATGGTACCTTATACCCCCGTCACACTGAGCTCGTTCCTACTACGTCCTTGCAAATTTTGCCGAACGGGCATAGTCTGTGTGTAAACTGAGTGGACTAGTAAATACTTCTTATCGATCTGGTTACGACCTTTCTGACTAGCTCGGTTGATTTCCAAAAAAGTGTTCAAAAAAAATCGGGCGCCCATCTCGTCCTAAAATTTAACGCGGGTGGCAACGTACCTGAAAGAGATGGACGTACTACAAACGAAATTGCCGTACTTAATCGTTCTAAAAATGTGCTAGGACGTCATACAACGAGCATTGTATATTATTATCAAGTTCTAAAATTAAACTGTAGTGACAACGTTCCTTAAACGGGTTAGGACTTATCTGAAGAGGAAGGACGTACTACAACATACGTTTCAATTTTTAAACAGAACGCATGTCATAATTCCCGTCACACTGAGCTAGTTTCACTGCGTTCTAGGTAGTTCTTGGTGAACGGGCTCAATCTGTTTACACACACGGACTGAACGTAGTGCAGACCTTTTATAATCTAGTACAGACCGTTAACAATCTGTTTACGAACTTGGCAACGGGCCCGAACGGAGAGAACGGAAGGCATTCGATTTTTTGAACATGTTAAAAAAAATCGTACTGGCTTCATTCTAAAATTAAACGTAGTGACAACGTTCCTTAACGGGTTAGGACTTACTCTGAAACGAAGAAAGACGTACTACGAACGTGGTACCTAACTTTTATCATGCTGCGCATAGGCACTTTTAGTGACCGTTTGGACGTGCTACGAACGGTATAGACGTGAACGAGCATTTACTCGTTCTGAATGGATAACACGTATTGCGGACGCGATGAAGACGGAATTGACGTAACGAGAACTATTTATGAACTGCCTAGCATCGTATTCAAGAAATTATTTTTCAAAGTTTAATAAGTTCCAACCCGACCAAAGCCCGTTCGCATTTTTTTTTAAAAACGGGCAAAAACGGGCAAGAGCACGTTATAGAACGACCTCAGTGTGACGGCCCCTAAAGTTGCCTTTCACAAGGAGCTTGGGGGTATAATAATCATGCAGGGCCCGCTGGGAGAACAGTTGTCAGAACTGAAGTGGCTACCCTGGGTAAATAAAACGATATTATTATTATTATTACTTCTGCTGTTGCCGCTGATACACTGATATGCAATTAATAATTAGTGTGGTTATGATACTACTCCACATAAGTGTACCTGCATACTATAGCACTATAACACTTCAGTCCATATAAATCTGTATTATCGTCATTATACTCCCTTTACATAGGTAATGTGCACGAACAACTGTCTTTGCCTTACATCTAATCATATTTTACGATGAATGCACAGATAGTATTCAAATCTTTTCATTCCATTTAGTCATCCGTGAAAGCAAATATGAATTGAGGTGACAATTATATACATGTACACCATGTTCGAACTCTATATTCATGTAAACACGTAAAAACATCCATAATACAGATATGCATGGCGCGGACCCAAGATCCGAATTGAATACATTTCTCGGGCCCAATTGTCTGGGGGCAATAGCGGCTCTAGTATTTAATTGTGTGACGTCAGGCTGCGTCCGCTATTGTGCAATAACGCATTAAAGCAACATTGGCAGTTGGTTATTGGTTGATTGGGTTTTGGCAGAGAGACATTGTGTATTCTAAGACATACACAACTTTGACAACCCTTGGAGGAAGAAGAGAAAACCGATCATGGGTTCTAGGACAACTATACTCCTTGGAAAATTACCCCCGGACAACTCCCCCGCCAAAATCTACCCCAACTCTACAACTAACCCTTACCCTACTTCTGTGGGTGGTTCTCCTATGGGGTAATAGTCCAGGGGTAGTTGATCTGGTTTTGCTAAAACGTTACTGAATATGTGATATTAAGTTTGGTTTCATGTCTCTTTCTTATTGGTGGCTGGGCACCTGTACTGGGACTGTTAAAAACAACAACAAACAAACAAACAAACAAACAATTAAACAATACTGTGCCAAATTGCCCCCTTTTTTTTTTACCTAGTTTGGTAAAAACCAGCAGTCCGATTAACCCTTTTGTTCCTTTTTGACTCGACAAGGCTATTATCAAACGGTTAAAGGATGATCGAATAGAAGAGGCCATGTATGGCTACAGTCAAGAGAGTTGGGATCACGGGGTATTGTTTTTTACCTGAACTATAAAGTAAGGTCAAATGAATAATAAAATTTAAATACAAGGCTCTTGAACTCGGATATATATTTCAATGGGATGAGGCTATCATTTTCACGCAATGACAATGCTATGGTCATAAGGACTATAAAAGTAAGGTTAGAAAAAAGAACAAAGAGATTATACAATGACCGGTCATCTCATAAAAATACAAAATATTGAGGACGGTTACAGCTAATTACATGTATATTTATGGCCATGTGTCACAAGTTGGGGTATTGTAAAAGGGTGTGGCGTTACATTTTGGAGGGAAAATTATCACATTTTTTCACATAGCATGAAAATGATGTACAGTCATAAGCTGTGCAATAATTCATATTGTCGATAATTTATCAGGTTACATGTCTGTGAGGTTTCAGCTTCGTTATGCTCATAGTTTTAATACAAAGATACTTTTAGTAGAGTAGGGTAAGGGGTGGAGGATCCTACGGTGGAGGCACGTGTTAAAGCATAGGGAATTCATATTTTTGTTACTTTCTTATTGTTTGATGCGCTATATCTTTGCAGCCAATTGGTCTTATGGGTTGAGTGATTCTCTTGGAATTTATGTGGTTCTAGAGAAATGTGAAGAAGATTTTTCAAAAGTAATTTAATCAATCAATTAATCAATTAAAGCAAACTTAATGCACACATCCCAATAGACAATGCATTGCAGGCATCAAAAATTGTCACATGCAATTTTATAACAATAATTGTCATTTTTTCGCCATTTTCTTTGCATGCATGTAAAAACACAATTAAGTGGAAACATATTACTTGCAATAAACTTTGTTTGAATTGTAATCCAAGTGTAACAAACAGGATTTCTACCCTTTTTGCATTATTTTTTTTTCTTTTTTGACACCCTGTAGCTTAAAATTAGAATAAATATTTTTGTATTACAAGTTTATATTTTTTTAGAAGCATAGCGTCTTATTTACACAATCCACGACGATTCATTTCATTTGGTGAGAAGATTAAGAAATTATTTGCCGGTAAAATTGTGAAGTTTTTCAACCATTTTTTCCTGTAACACTCTGTATAGCTTTTATGACACACCTTATACAGGCACAAAAATATGTTAAGGCCACCGCACACCTTACGACTGGTCTACGACCCGATTTTGGAACAAATGGCATTTTGCTTATTTTCCGAAATTATGAATAAATAGAATCTCATCATCAGAGGTTCAAATTAACTGTAAGAATACTGATATCGAATTTCGGAAATTCGCAAGCCTTTATTTAGGAGTAAAGGGCAAATTGGTTTGAAATCGTAGCCAATCGTGCGATTGTTATGACGTCATTACGATTAGATATTGAATTCGCTTTTATTTTAATAAAGAGGTTACATAGTCATTGATTTGAACATATAAGTATTCTTGCGATGATTTAGAACTCTGCAGAGTATGATTTTCTATTTCTAAATATCCATATCAATGTTATGACGTTTTATTACAAAATCAGGTCGCAGACCAATCGTAAGGTTTGCAGTGGCCTTTAATCATCCTCCTTTCAATCCCTGCTTATAATATATATATACTTTTATACATGTCTGACTTACTACTAAGAAACTAGAGATGTTTGATTGTGACGATGTACATTTCTACAATCTTTTGGACATGTAACGCATTTTCCACCCAACCCATGACATGTGGCCTTATCCTTCGATTGTTTGAGGCCGCAAGGGCTTTTTAGGGGGAAAGGGGGCATTTTAAAGGGATGATTGTTGAATTTAGAAAGCAGCTGTCATTTATTTTATTCTCTTCGCGCATGTGTGTGACTTCGAGGTCAAAATGATTGGGGACTCCAATGCCTTTACACAGTAATAAATGTGATTGTATGTAAAACTTTGATTGATAGAAACTAAATAGAGTTCTCGGCTTAAGATCACATTGCAGTGGTCGGGGCGTTTCTGTGTAATTCACATATCCAATATAAATCCAGTGTAAACTTCAGATCTGTTGTCAATGTTACATTGAATTATAATTTCGATTATTTCTTTCTTATAAGTTTATTTTAATTTCCTTGTTTTACCAGGGTAGGGGAGGGGGAGGGGAAACTGTCCCTAATAGTAAGACCCGAATAAAGGCTATCAATTCTAAATCTTAGGCTGCCGCTTCCTTTCTTGCATTATTAAAAAAAAAGGTTTTACAGCCCCTCCCCCCCCAAAAAAAAAAATAAAATAAAAATTACATAATTTTATACACACAAAAAAAAAAATACAAAGAAACAAAAAATAAATAATAATAAAAAAGGAAATGAAGAAAACAAGAATTTAATAAAATAAATAAAAAGTATATGAATAAATAAAATCAGATCATCTTTCGGACTGTTTTTATATTGCTAATTCAAGCACGCGACAAAAGACAGAAAATACATCTATGATCATGATGATGATGATTGTACATGTACCAAACTTCCTTTCCCGACTCCAAAATTGATAAGCAAAAGAAGTATTTACAAATATGGTTTTGAAGTACATAAACATACAGTGGAAATAAACCCCTCCCAAAAAGTTCCGCAAATCGACTTTGGGCCATTACTTTTTAGGTATGCTTTAGTTATTCCTGATAATCAGACTATTGGAAAGAGAATTTATTCCAAGCTTTTTATTGATATCATATTTGTAATGATTGGGTCATGCTTTAATGCACAGATTATTAGAATATGGAGAAAAGTAAAAAGTCAAATGTTGCAAAATGCACTTTTATTGATCACATTGAAGTTCCGCAACTCCAATTTAGACCCTGATAACTTTTGGGGTATTTTATAATTTTTTATTGAATTTTATACCATTGTCACGTTCATTTATTCATATTTCTATTGATACCTAATTCGTCATGGTGATGTCATGCCTGGGTTCACAGAACTCCTGAATACCACCTGAATGCAAGGAAAACTGAAAGATAATGTTGAGTTTAAATGTTCTGTAACGCAACTTTGAACCTTGATACATGTGGGTTTTAATCATTATCAATTTTTGTAGCATTGAAAAGTTCATTTATTTTTCTTTTTATTGATACCCTATTTGCAATAGTAACATCATGTTTGAATGCACATAATTCATGCATATAATGCAAAGTAAAAAGCGAAAAGTTGCGAAATGCAATGTTATTGCTCAAATTGAGTATCTCGCAATAGACAATAATAGGCACAATAGGCATTCAATTTGCAATATTTGACTTCTGACTTGTCCTAACATTCAGGTATTCTGTACATACCAGAACAATACTATTGTTACAATAAGGGTATCATTAAAAAGAAGAATAAATGAACTTGACAATGGTATTAAATTCAATAAAAATGATAAAATACCCCTAAAGTTATCAGGGCCTAAAGTCGAGTTTTGAAATTCAATTTGATCAATAAAACTGCATTTTGCAACATTTGACTTTTTACTTTTCTCCATATTCTGACATTCTGTGCATTGAAACATGACACAATCATTACAAATTTGATATCAATAAAAAGGGGGATACATTATATTTTCAATAGTCTCATTATCAGGAATAACTCATGCATACCTGAAAAGTTATCATGACCCAAAGTCAATTTACGTAACTTTTTGGGCGGGGGTTTAGATGACTGATTACCAGTTTATGATGGCATGTCGTATAGGTACGGTCAAATCACGCGAAAATGTTGAGGATGCGTAAAACTTAAAGCTCATCAGATATTGAACATTCTTACCATGACTTTCTTACTTTAGTATACCTATTGCAATGATGATTAACACAAAGAGGTATTTTTGTGCGAATTTGGAGTACTCTTTCCATCTCAAAATAATCGTATCATGTACAGAACACGTTAGGAATTGAGACAGAGTGAGTCACAAAAAAATTTCCCATTATTTTGAAGTCGTCTTGTTTGAAGTATGACTTTTAAACATGGGTAAAGTCATCTTTCCAGTATTGGTAGGCCCTACACTTTTCATTTGGATCTTGGCATGCATGGCTAAAAAGCAGACAATCTTTAGAGGACTGCAAAATCTCAATTGTGCCAAGAGGCTTGGTGAATATTAAACAAATGGAGAATTTATAACGTATATGCATGGTCAAAAAATTCCCAACCACACACACATGACTCTCTCTCTCTCTATAACACACACCCACACACACACGCACACGAACACACACATCAAACACAACCACCAACACCCTCGTACACCTAAAAACACGCACGCACGTCCACGCAAACGCACACACACCCTCAATCATTACCACACACATTTGTTTGGGAACTACTACGAACCTCTTACTACTTTTAAATAAAAACATTCAGCTCTGGTCTTGGTGAAAGAAATATCAATCCTTTATCAGAAAAGGGGACATGATAACGCTGCATTATGGATATATTATTATAGTGCGTTTGTGGTTGTGCAGGGGGTTGCGTGTGTGTGGTGATGTGCGAGCGTGTGCGGGGGTGTGAACGGGTGTTAAGTTAGACCAGGCTCTGGTCGTTAGAAACTTTCACCTTTCTCTATTGGCTCGACCTTCTCACCATTTCTCTTTCCATCACAAATCCACTTTCCTAAGTATCTACATCCATGCAAAAACCAACCATGCTGAGAGTCCCTGATCACGCTGATGTGCTAAAATAGTAGGGGAGACCGCGCGGGGATAGACGTTACAAAATTCACATTTTGGGCCAGATAATTCTAATGAAAGTACTCACACACTCCATTTTGGGTCTGTAGTTAGCCTATTATGTTGGCTAAAACCTGAGGCACATAAAACTTGAAAACATGTAAACACTAATTAACTACAGCTTAATTAATGAAAACATTTTTTTGTAACAACCTACCCCGTATACGGGGTATGTTGTTACACCATACGGGGTAAATTGTTACTATATGTAAACATACGGGGTAATTTGTTACAATGTGTAAATCTCTTATACCATACTTTTGTTTCAACTTTCTAGTTTCTTGGTATCGTTAAAAGTAGATCAAGTAGAGCTCTAGAATAGACTAAAGTAATAATAGAAATATTAACACCTGAAAATTGAAACAAAATTACTTTACATGTGTAATGTAATTGGGGTAGGTTGTTGCTTCGACATGGGGTATAAGTTGTTGTAACAACCTACCCCATGGGTGATTTTACACATAAAATCAACTGTAGCAAAGCCATAAGGCAGAATTACAGGGCATGGCTCAGGGGTAGATTAGTGACATACATGTACTATATTCACAATACCAGACTATCATCATGTGCCTTCAGTTGTAAGAACTATTACAAATTTTATTTTTTGTCAAAAATTCACTTGGAACTGTAAAAAATGTTATTTTGTTGATTTACTTTTAATAAAACAACGGAGAAACCTCACGACCGGTAGTTCATCACAGCTATGTGTAGGCTGTATATAGATGTCAGTTAGCACGAACTCTCTTGTTCCAACTTAGCACACTGAGAACTGTAACAACTGACATGTGTAACTTCCATCCCGGTCTCCCCTACTGTGTGTACATGTATGGTGTTTTGAGTGTTGATATGAAAATACAGGATGGTCCAGGCAGTGGAGTAGTGTTAAGTGTGTGTGGGTGTATGTATGTGCGTGAATGCACATATTCTTTCAAAATTTTGTTATCATCACCCATGCAGTTGATACAATTTAGAAGACTCTGTGTGTGTGTGTGTGTGTGTGTGTTGTTTTGAGAGAGAGGCGAGAGAAAGAGAAGAGGGTATGTGTGTGGTGTGTGTGTGTGTGTGCTGGTGTTGTGTGTATGTGTGTGTGTTATTGTTGTTCTGTGTGTGTTATTGTTGTTGTTGTTTTTGTCCGTGCACATATGTTATGAATTCTCAATTTGTTTAATCTTCAGCCCGCCACTTACCGCAAGCGTGAATTTGCAGTCTTCTAAAAATTGTCTGTTTTTCAGTCATGTGCGGTAAAATCCAAATTTTAAAAAAAATAAAGAAATGTACAAATAAATGCTGGGAAGATGAGTGTACCAAGACGCAAGTCATCATGAATTAAACGTTCATGCATATTTCAAACAAGACAATTTCAAAATGTACCACAAACCGCTGGATGTCAAACAAAGAGCTTGTTTTGTAATAGTTATTTAATGGTTATGATCGCTGAAAATGGTGCAGTAGGATCAGGTACTTTCATCTCTCTTTTATTTTATTTTTTATTTTTTTTAAATTCAAAGTAGGGTATTCATCATATTTATTAAACTAACGACAATTGTTAACATTAAGATAATTTTTTAATGAAAGCATGAGGTAACTTTACATTATTATTGTTTTCTTCAGGTATTATCAAAACTGAACTTAATTTCAAGATATAGTACCTCCTAACTGGTCTGCTTGTAACTGATAAAATGAGTGATACTTATAGATGCACAGGGTGGAGAACTGTTAACACACTACAAAAACAGTGGTGTTAAATCAAACACCACACTGCACCAAAGGTAGTGTTAAATGTAATACCCCAATTGAAAAATCTGACACCGACCCAGAACCTATCCAAACCCTTTGGTATTAAATTAAAACAGATTTTGGTGCTAAAATACATCCCTCAAATTAACACCACATGCTGTTGTTAATTTTACACTTTGCATAGTGTTACTCTCCCATCCGACTTGGGTGTTGATGTGCTTTTATCTAACACCATGTAAAATGAATTGATTCTGTTGGTGTAAATTTAACACCAGGAGGTATAGTCTTATATTGAAGCTCGGCCGGTAATTTAACACTGGCTTTGGCGTTTAAATATATCTAGTTAAACTTCATAAATAAAACCAGAATTTGTAGCAAGATTAGAATATATTAAATTAGATAATCTGAAAGAAGTTCAACACTGTGGTGCTTAAGATTTCAGATTAAAAAAAAAACTAATTTAACACTAGCTCGATACTCAACATCAACTTTTTTTTGCAGTGCAGTCTACAGTCGTAGTAAAGCACATTTTAGGGTTGTTTAAGTAAGCCCCCAAATGTCAATAAAATAAAGTGTTTTTTTCTTCTTCAATGAAATACATATTGTAGTAATGACATTATACAGTTTATACTAGAGTCTATTAAATGATAAAATAACTAAATACCATGAGTAAACACAATGCCATGGTATACCAGAAGCTAAGTGTTGAAGAACGGATAACAGGCTCAATTGTCAGTCTATGTAGATTTCAAATAAAAAAGGTGCTTATTTAAGAACTGATGGCTATTATTCAGTATAAATAGATAACTATCAAACGTATGTCATATATAACGATGACATTATATGGACTTACCTGAGGCTATTAAATGAAGAAGAATTCGTAATAAGTTCGTCAGGTGTTCATGGGAGAGTCGTGTAATTCGGCATTCCTGGCACTCCCTACATGGTTAAACATTGGTGTCAAACGAATATGATATTGTGCAGTGGTAACAAACATGTACAAATGACAGCTGCCTGTGTGCACTTGACAATTGCTAACTATTCAACCATATTAATATCTCTCTTGTTCCCATTCTCTCCATCTCTCTCTCTCTCTCTCTCTCTCTCTATTTTTCTCTCTCTCTCTCTCTCTCTCTCTCTCTCTCTCTCGCTCTCTCTCTCTCTCTTTCCTATCTCCAGGACCTAGCTGTCTGATACATTCGTGGTGTCTCTAGCTCCCCTTCCTTTCCCACTCATCACCTTTCCTCTCTTTCAGTCTCATTTCTTTTAAATATCTCTCTGGATTCTCTCCTTATTTGATTTCATAATTATCTGCAAGCTCACAGAATTATTTTTTCTCTTTACAATAAATAAAAATGCAATCTATCTGTCTGTCTCGCTCTGTCTCTACCCGAAACCATCACACAACCACTTCAACCCCTCCATTCCCTTTTTCTCTTGATCATATCCATCTGCAAGATCAAATGCATATTCGCCACTGCACAGAATTTTTCTTCTCTCTCTCTCTCTCTCTCTCTCTCTCTCTCTCTCTCTCTTTCATTTGTATTCATCTGCAAGTTCAAATACATATTTGCCACCGCATAACAACAAACTGAAAGCGCCCTTGGCTTTTTGTATATGCGTGCGGGGTTCTGGAATGATACAAAAGAAGCCACTGAATTATTTCTCGATTTGGTTCACTTCAATGAAGTTGTATAGATGTCAAGGTGTGTTGCGTGGACCAATAAATCCGAGTCACATCTGATATGTAATCGGCCCCATTTCATTTCAGTTGTGTGCAATGTAGACCCAATGATGGCTGCAGTTACGTTTACTTACGTTTACGATGTTTTATCCTTATCTCATCTTCTATTCTATCATTAATTTTGTTATGTATGTCTTTGTTTTAATTGATCAACGAAGTTATCACTATGCGACTATGACGGGAAGGCATCCGTGGGGATCCGCAGAAAAAAAAGGGAATTTTGGACGCAACCGGGTGTCTGTGTGACTGTAGCATAAAGGCCAAATGAACCCCTTTCACATAAATTAACCACACGATATGCATGTATTACCGTGATGTCATCAGCATCATCTCATGCAGTTTATATCCATGTTACGTCTATTATATCAAAGAGCCCCTTTCATATACCCGTTTCACACTCGTCATTTGATCGGCATCGCATTTTTCAACAATTTGGTGCAGTTGGCCTATTTCACTGTGAACAGCCATCTATAGCATGTATAGCGTCATCTCAAGTCCTCACTACTCATAATACGCTGATCAGTGTAGTCTTATAATAAAGAGTTATTTGAATGCTAACATATTTACCCGCTACTGATTACATTAACGCCACAATAATTGCCAATTAGCAAAACGAGTTCTTTCTCCTCAAAGCATTTTTCCTCTATGCTCATATATCACATAATTGGGGTAGAGTAAGAGGGTGGAGATGTTACATTTTGCTGGAAAATTATTTATATCACATTTTCTAATATAGCATTAAAACAATGTATAGTCATCAGCTATGCAATGTGTCATATTGTTGATGAATGTCTGTGAAGTTTCAGCTTTGTTATGTCCACAGTAAGTTTCATTACAAAGATAAATTGAGTGGAGTAGGGTAGCGGTGGATGAGGCATGTGTTAAAGTATAGGGCATTTCCATTTTTGGTACACTTTTGATCTTTGTTGCGTTATATTTTTGCATCCAAACGGTCGTATAGGTTGAGTGATATATAATTCTCTTTTGAATTTACCCGGTTTTAAATAAATGTTAAGTATTCTTTTTTTTTCTTCAAAATTCAGCTAAGCAATAACTTCATCAATTAAAACATATTTCATGCATGCACCCGCAGACAGTGCATTGCAGGCATAAAAAACTGCAACATGCAATTTTATAACAATAATTACATTTTTGCCATTTTCTTTACATGTACATTATGTAGATACGCATTAAAGTGGAAATATATGTTGTGCAATGAACTTTGTTTAAGTTGTAATCCAAATGTTAAACACAGGACTTCTGCCAGCATTTTTGCACGATTTTTCTCTTTTTTTTTTACACCCTGTAGCGCTGTTGGAAAAAAGAATTTCGTTTTTTAAGCATTATTGTCCCCGGCCCGCCGAACGAGTTCGAGCAGGGGACTATGAAACGGGCTCCGTACGTGTGTATGTGTGTGTGTGTGTGTGTGTCCGTCCGTCCGTCCGTCCGTCCGTGCGTCCGTATGTGATCAAAATCTTCAATTTGCTTCTCCCTCACCATTTCTCATCCGATTTCGATTCCGTTAGCTTTATATGATAGCACTAGGTGATGGCTTCAAAACTTCTTCACAGAATTTTGACCTTTGACCTTTGACCCTGGTTTTTTTGACCTATATTGTACATTGGTTACAAAATGCTACTCCTTCGCATTTTTTCATCCTGATTTCGATTTTGTTTGCTTTATGATATAGCACTAGGTGAGGACTACAAAACTTCCTCACGGAATTTTGACTAATTGACCCCTTTGACCTTTGACCTTGATTTTTGACCTATATGTCATTGGTTTACAAATGCTAGCTCTTCGCTATTTTTCATCCGATTTCAATTTGTTTGCTTTATGATATAGCATAGGTGAGGACTACAAACTTCCTCACGGAATTTTGACTATTGACCCCTTTGACCTTTGACGTTGATTTTTGACCTATATTGTACATTGGTTACAAATGCTACTCTTCGCTATTTTTCATCGCGATTTCAATTTTGTTTGCTTTATGATATAGCACTAGGTGAGGACTACAAACTTCCTCACGGAATTTTGACTTTTGACCCCTTTGACCTTTGACCTTGATTTTTGACCTATATTGTACATTGGTTACAAAATGTACTCTTCGCTATTTTTCATCCGATTTCAATTTTGTTTGCTTTATGATATAGCACTAGGTGAGGACTACAAAACTTCCTCACGGAATTTTGACTTTAGATTCCTTTCACCTTTGACCTTGATTTTTGACCTATATTGTACATTGGTTAGAAAATGCTACTCCTTCGCCATTTTTCATCCGATTTCGATTTTGTTTACTTTATGATATAGCACTAGGTGAGGACTACAAAACTTCTATATGTTTCAATGAGGTCTCCCCTTTCCCTCCTCCTTTCAAGTGTTTAACTTGGCAAGCCTGTCTTCATACGACAGTTTACAGATATCACGTATCATTTTCGTAGCTCTTGCTTCAACCTTCTCTAGTAATTTTCTTATTATCATTTATTACATAATTTCACATAGCTTGTAAGAAGCATTCTTTTTTTAAATATTATTTGGAACATTTTCTGTAGCTTTTACATATTTTGGTTGTATAATTGTACAGGAATACAGAGAATTGACTTTTCGTTTTTATCTTTCTGATGCAATACAATGGGAATTTTATATTATTGGCGGGGACATATATTCCGCATCGCGTAATATACTAATCCACTTGTTATTAATATGTTTATTATATAAGTCTTATTATTACAATCCAAGTTGATTCATTTCATTTGGTGCAAGGAATAAGAAATTATTTGTCAGTTAAATTGTGGAACGTTTAAAAACATTTTCCTGTAATATCCTGTATAGCTTTCATGACATACGTTGTAAAGGCAAACAAATATGTCAATCACCTTCCTTACAATGTAATAGCATAATTATACTGTTGGAAATGTCTGACAGTTACTATTATTAAACTAGAAATGGTTGATTTTGACAATGTACATTTTTACAAATGTTTGGACATGTAACAAAGTTTGCAACCGGTTCCTGACACATGGCCTTATACATGTATAAATCAAATTATAGTCTAATTTATACATTCTATACCATGAAAGCATAATTTACTTACTCATAACATTCTAAATATAGTTTTGAGAATATCCAAATGGCATAATACATTAAAGACGAATGGAATTGAAAGGGAAGGAGGTTGACTAAAACCAAAACTTCTATGGTGAAGGGTATATCTATGACTTACGACAAAAATAATCGATTCAGTATATACACAAATCCTTTTAAAAGGAAATAATAATAATAATAATAATGAGACTTATACCACGCCAAATCCACTCTGTAGAGTGCTCAAGGCGCTTTTTAGGATATTATAAGGAAATTAAGAAGAATTGAACAGAAATGTTTTGAGATATTGTTTGAAAGTTTCAGAGGTCAGGCATTGTTTAATGTTTCCAGGAAGGCTATTCCATAACTTGGATGATGAGTAGACAAATGATCTTTCCCCCCAGGTTTTGGAAACTTTGGGGGTAACAAGTGAACTGGAAGAGGAGGAACGTAAGGATCTTGAAGGGGTATAACTTTTAATTAGTGAAATTAGTGAAATGAAATGAGGAAAATGATGAATTGATGAATTTATACAAAGAATAAATAATAATTACCCTACTCACGCTATTGGAAAATGCAATCATGTATTCAAAAGAAAAATGTTAAGTCTTTCTTTAAAAATTTGTAATAAGTTACATTGAATAATGTCGTTTAAAAGAGAAATCTACAGTTTCGGACCAGTTAAAAAAAAAAAAAAAAAAAAAAAAAAAAGATATTGTAAAAACATGTTCTGTTAGTAGGTAACATATTTAGTATTTTGGCCAAGCTTCATAAGCAGTTTGCTTCTTTGTGGCCCAGACCATCTTGTGCACTTATGTGGATCACATCATTTTAATGACATTGTCATTTAAAAAGTTATATCATCCTGAACAGTTGTAATCTTGTTTTTGACATGTAATTTTAGTTTTAAGAGGCAGTTTGTTTGTGTTTATCTTATTCGAAACGCTTAAGTTCTTCAGTGAAAATTAACGCGATTTCTCTTGGCGGTCGGGAAATAACGAAAAATATTGGACGTCAAGAAAGCAAATAGAATTAATAAATGTGGACTAAGGATGCTGCCCTGTGGAACTCCACAAAAAAACAGGTTTACGTTCAGAGATGTAAATTAAAACAATCTTGGAACCCATATTCTTGAACCACTAGCGGTATACCCATAATTCCATAGTGAGAAAGTTTATAAAGGAGAATGTTATGATCAACTGTATGAAATGCTTCAGAAAAAATCTAAAAATAAACTAATCGAATCGCAACTGTTTGAACAAAGGGAAGTATTGCATGGGTAGTGTATTGTCAGGAAGGATGATGTGCTTAAAAAAAATCATAGGAATTTTGGATAATATTTTAAACAGGGGTTACTTGTTCATGGGTCACTTGGAAACTTGTTAATTAACTTAATTAAATAGGATAATAAGGTTAATACTTCATTGTTTGTAAATTGTTAAAAATATTTTTCTTGAACACGTTTGTATTCATTCTTGTTTACATTTTTCATGTTCTCAAATATTTAATTTGAATATGGAAATAAATTAATTGACCTGAAATGATGTGAAGAAAACCAAACATTGAAAACAACCGTATATTATGTCGAGTATAAGTTTACAGCCCCTTGAACATGTTTCTGTGCAATGTTTTACTTGTTTCTAGCCGTATAGACAGTGTCCCTTGGAAGAGCAATATCCGTTATTAAACTGGCTACCCTGTATAAAGAAGACATGAATAAATAAATAAATGAATATTTAAAAATGATTTACGTCATTAGTTTGATATAAATAACATGATTCTTAGGTCAATGTCATGGTTTATGATGTATGACATGATATAAAATTTTTGTGCCAAAGGTTCATGAGAAATCATGCCCTCGTTGGACCCTACCTATCTATTGACATAAGTTTTATGATGCTTCAGTCACAACGCTCTGATAGACACCACACCGCCATCAAGGCCCCTTCCCACATTAGCATTAAGAACCAAAGGGGAAGCTTGTGTGACAACTGCATTGTTAAAATAAATTTCGCAGTGTATTGCTGGATGTCTTAACTTTTTTTTCTGGTATAAATGATTTAGTAACTGAAGTTCTTCTGTACCTTTTACATTTGTTGAAAAGTCAGGTAGGTGCTTCGGTAAATAAAAAAAAAACCCAGATGCCTCACTGAGTTGGATGTTTTATACAAGAGCTCGTGTATACACAGACAGTTGTAAGTAAATATAAATTGATATAACAAAATTAAACCAAAAGAGATATCAGCCATTCCGTGTAACTCGACGCCCATTGCTTAAAATTTCAAATATAACCAATGAAAAAAAAAGTACTTTTTGGCTAGGTACATATTCAAATGGTATTCATAAATTTTAGTATTCTGATTTACTTTATACCCATCTTGTCATATCACATTGGTTTCTGCATTTATATGAACCGAGCTTGACAATATTTCAAACTGAAAACACCCTCGAAATGTGTCACGCGAGTCACAAAAATACACCTATATTTTAGTTCACTTAAAAAGTAGTAGAGTGTATGATTTGTAGTTGATAACAAGTAAGGAGTTTAGGGTCCTCAATCATACCACCAAATAAAATTTTCAAATGCAGACCCCTTCATTATGAAAAAAAAAACACCCTAAGGCACTGTCACGCGAGTCACTTTAGGGTTTCTTAGCCTGGTACTGTCACGCAAGTCACATTTTGCAAAACAAGCAAAGTTTTGGAAAATAAAGATAATGATTAGGATTTCGTTGAAAAGAAATAAAATCTGCCTTCAAAAAAAGTCTTATTATCAAATTGGGTTACAATTGGGTTATTTGGCCAAAAAATAATAGGTAAATTTTATATTGGAATTTTGGTGAAAATGAGAAAAATGGGATGGATTTTCAACCCTAATATATCTGCCATGGAGTTATTAAATCTTCTGAAACTTGGCATCCTGATAGGACATATTATAATGAAATATAATCCCTCAAAGTTTCATACCTGTATCCTAAATATTTTCTAAATTTTAATCATAGATTTTCATAATGCTTTTCTATAAATTATGTTGCTACAATACACAAGTCAATGGCAAAATCACCATTTTGGATTGCATGTTCCAAGACCTCCAAATCTATCTTGAATAAAATAATTATTTTGTTTTGAGTTGTATGTATGTGATACAACTGACTATAAATGTTTTGTTTGGTTGAATTGTGGCCCATTCTACTATATGTAATAATGATAATTGGTTCAACTTTTAGTAAAAAATGACACTAGTCACGCAAGTCACACTCCTGTGTCACGCGAGTCACATTTTAAAATGGTGGTAGACTTAAAATTACTGGCCAAAGGATAATGAAATTTTACCAGCTCATCGCTTAATGTTTCAAAATTATCTCCAGAAAACTTCATGTACATCAGATAAGTCATTTCTGAGGAAATTCCAGTCAAGTACAGTAAGGTCAGAAACCTCAAGTGAGTCACAGGAAACAAATTGAAATATCTCCAACAAAAAGGACTTTGCAACCAAAATTTCGTTGTGCTAATGTGTAATGTCATGACCTTGATTGAAATAAGTAAGAAAACAGGTCTGTATCAATAAAATCATAAAATTTTGAAGTAATTAGCCTTAACAAGTTAGAATTTTGTGTAAATGTCACGCGAGTCACAATGGAATGGCTGACATATAGATACCCCTAAATTGCAGTCCATCCGGCAAATGACTGCAATTTGACGGGTATCTATCATTCCCTTTATTTGAAAACGAATTTATATTCATGTGAAATTATTTTGGTACGAATTAGCGAAATAAATGTCTGAGTGTCGTTATATTTTATAGGACTACATGACATCTTCAGGAAATTTGTTCATTTGCATTCCTTAGATCAGTAAATGACCATATTCAATCGTTTTTTTTCCAGGGGTTGGGGTGAACGAAATCCTGCTGCTTTATATTATCATAAAACTACAGTTTTATAAAGACTTTTCACAAAGTTGTAATATCCAAAACGCACCCATGCAGAAAAGGGCAGAGGAAAAAAAAAGGCCACACCGAAAGGAAATGGATTTCTTTTGGCAAGACCTAGGAGACTAGACAAAAAGCTTTTTACCCCGATTATGGGAATTTGCTCACCAAGTTTTTTTTTTTTTTTTTTTTTTACAGACTGTAGCGCTCATCCTCCAAACCAACGTCTTATATAATAATCATCACAAAGAAATATGTCTTTTCCGAGTGTGTGTTCTGTTTTCTCTGCCCTTTCCTTGGTACCTCTGGGCATTATTGATTTGCAAAAAGTGTTAACCTTGTCTTCTGTTGTCTTCTTTGTTTGAAAAGATTGTGATCATCTACTGCTCTCATAAATAAAAAAAGGGGACAAGCTTTCCCTTTCAAAATACAAAATATGGTCGACAAGATTAAACTGTTGACAGAGAAAAGTTATACACTGATGAAAGCCTTATAAATTAAAACAGCGTGCATTTTATGCTATGTTGCAATAACTATAACAAGGGTAAGAATATGCCAATAATGGTAGTAATATGCCACGTAAACGAAATTGAATCATGGATTTTTCATTATAATTTAATTGCAATGATAATTTATAGATGAAACAAATTCAAGAAGTCTAGATCATCTGCTTTGTATTTTGTTGCAAATCATATGATGCATATTAACGCACGTGTCGGAGAAAACAAAAAATAAGTGGAGATATTACAATATTGTTTAATTGTTTCTATTCACTGAACATATTCGTGATAATTATGAGTTGAATGATATTAAAGGAGGATCAATAAGCTTCACATTATTACAATGTGTCACGTATTACTTACAATGCGAAAAATCTATAAATTCAGTTTAGTCTTCTTCTTTCTTTCTTTTTTTTTTTGGGGGGGGGGCACATCGTATGTTTGCAAATATTTTTGTCGTTGTTGGGTAACTTTTCATCATGTATTATGTGCCTTGTAAAATAATAAGTTACAATTAATACGACCAATTGTAAAATCCATAGTAACCAACGTGACCAATGCGGATCCTTGTGATATAAACTTTTTGTGTAAAATTCTTTCTGTGAATCATCCGACAGGTTGTTTCGAATTTTCAACTGATCGTATATAGCTCTATGATATTACAGGGCAATGATCTCCTTCGATGAATATTTGCTGGGGAAATCAAACATATATGGTTGCAATAGATGAATATAATTTTTGCTATAAAACTCTGGACCCTGGATAAAAATAAACAAAAGTTTAAACGAGGGTAAACTTATTGCATACCAAGAGTTAAAGAACCTGGGTTCAATCCGGAGTTAGTAAATAACAATTACCAGAGGTCATTCTAGTCTCTTTTTCTCTCTCTCTATCTCTCTCTCTCTCTCTTTCATGATTTATAATGTCTTTGGTAAAACAATAGGCCTACGTGGGAAGACCAAAAAAGAAGAAATATTGGGAGGCCTGAATTATCAGTGAAAGAAATTATGAAACTGTTTCATATTTCTCCACAAAGTCTTTGCAGGTTTTGTAAAGAAATAATGGTAAAAGGTTGATAAAAACATTGTGTAAAAACGTTTCAATACAAGATTCGATCGATGCTGTCAGCTTCTTGATTCATATACCGTATTGTAATTAAATGGAGCTAGAGAATCGTTCATTTGTCATTTTGCTGGATAATTATAACCACTGATTTTGGCATGCGCCCTCCTTTTGCAACCTCAAAATAAAAATCCTTCCCTGGATGTTGCCGGTTTTGTGTCCCCTCGTCTTTCCTTCCTTGCCTCACGTCTTTTTGACGTCAAAAATTTACGTCTTTATGACGACAACTTGCACCAACGCAAGACGTCTTTAGATGGTCATAAATTTACGTGATTATGACGTCTTTTTTGGTCGACGATGACGTCTTAACGACGTCTATATGACATATCCCTGATAGCAAAAACTGGTAAAAATAACGTCATATTTACGTCTTTTCTTCCTTGCCTCACGTCTTTTTGACGTCTATATGACATATACTTGAACAACATGATTTGTACCAATTACTGAAACTAGATCGTCTGGATGTACGTTGGTCTAAGCTCTTAGCATGTATCTTATATAGATCAATACATAAACAATGCCCTAATTATCTCAGCAATCTCTTCATTTTCAATCAATCTAAATATAATACCAGATCTGGCCCACGTAAACTAAAACTTCCCCAACCCAAAACAAATTACGGGAAACGATCACTCATGTATCGTGGTTCAAAGCTATGGAATTCATTTCATTCTTATGTCAAATCTGCAAGGTCTATTCAAGCATTTAAACGCCTTCTCGAGAAAACTCCCATTGTATGATTTTTGGTTATTCTGATTTTGGTTTGTTATACCCCTCCCTCTCCCCTCCCCCCGCACTGCACTTTTTCTTTAAATGTAATTCTGTTTATGATGTATGTATATTTATATGTATTTTGACTGTAGTTTGTTTGTAGATGTATTTTTTAACGGACCCCTTAGAAGAACAGCTATTTATAGCTGAGAAGGGTGTTCCACCCATGAGTTGGGAATAAATAAATAAATTTAAAAAAATAAAAACATATAAGGGGTACACGAATGGCCCGTTGCTTTCGTAATCAGAGCCAGATTTGAAATTATCCATGATCGTGTGTCCATCCTTGCTCAACTTCGGGAGTGTGACGCGGCCTTGTGTGAGTGAATGAATCCATGCTTACAGTACGTGTGAGCTTAACGACATGGATAAATCTGCAGCCCACTGCGATATCTCAAGAACCACTTGCGATGTGGATTTCAAACTTAAGGATAACAATAGAAATCCATCTTTTTAGGACGACACTCCGGAAATTGGAAAACGTAAGTCAAAGATCAAGGGATAAAGTGGTCTATTTGTAATACTTCTGACATTTGCCCTGTTATCCTGATATAGCAACTTAACAGAAACTATTTTATTGTCAACTCAATAGTTCAGACTAACTTTTATTATTATTGTTATTATTATTATCATTATTATTATTATTATTATTATTATTATTATTATTTATTCGGCAAATAAAATCACAAAGAACAACACATTTGAGTATAAACAATACAAAATAAGAAATATCAACCATTGGAACGCCAGGGATAGAAAAAGTTAACTTAATTACTGTGGCATAAATCTTCCTGTCGCACCAATTTATTCGTCTTGTTTTCACTCTAACAGGGATGATGATCGGAGGCGCTCTTCTACCAAGATTCATTTCTGATAATTGGATTCTGCAAATGAGTTTGTTCAACTCAATTGTCACTAGTATTATCACTGGCCTGGCGAACAGCAGGATTGTCCTGTATATTAGTAAGTTTTCTGGGAGAAGCCAACTAGACATAATATAGTCCCCTTGCATGATTCCAGTAAAGAGACACAAGAAGACACAAAAAGACCCCAAAAGACATCTTTTTCTCTGGTGAAATCCTGCTTGCGCATATAGCACTTGCATCTTGAAAGTGGTCAATGCTGTGTCCACACACACACACACACGCACACACACACACACACACACACACACACACACACACACACACACACACACACACACACGTACCACACCTTAACAATCCCTAAAATAACATACACAAACACACTCGACGACGAACGCACTCACGTAGACAGATACACATGTCATACACTCGTCCCACCCTCCCACACATACATACACCCAAACATACACTCACACACACACACACACACACACACACTCACACACAAACTCACACCCATGAATTTTGTGAATTTATCAAAAAAATTAAATTTTCTTTTCTTTTGTTTTTTAGATACTTATAGTAGCATTCAGTATTGTTTCATTCAATATTCTACGAGGCAATTTTCTCGACATTTTTTGACAATTTTCAGTTAAAAACAAATATTACAGTAATGTCACAATAGATGTCCAAAAGTATGATACTGTTAATGGACAGAAAAAGGTAGTTGAACGAAATGCAGAATAGTTACATATACAATTCATTTGTAGACCACTCGACTAGGAAACGTCTAATGATTAATGAATGTGTCAACAGTCTTAATTCTTGTTTAAAGCGATCTCTTATTACACTGTAAAAAAATATATTAAAAAAATACAGCAAAGTGATGTCAGCAGAGTCGCCATTCAAAAATGTAATTTAAAATACAGTTTTGTTGTAAATTTCTCCCTTAAGAATTAATGAAAGAGAAGGGAAAATACCATTAGAGTTTTATAGCATACGAATTTGGTTTAAACGGAACAAATGTGTTACTCCTGATGTATATTTTGTATTTCTCACGTAATTATTTGCAGGAGAAACTTACAACAAAACTGTTTTTTGAATTACATTTTTTATGGCGACGCTGCTGACAGCAGATTTGCTGTAAAGATACATATATGTTTTACAGTGTACCAAATCCATTCTCTCCTCTCTGATTCTCAATATAAATAATTCCAATCTAATTTTTCAATCTTCACTCAAACTTCAACTCGAATTCGAACCCATTATTATCACATGTATTGAATTGAATTGAATTGAATTTATTAGACCGCACCAGTAAAATGTACATGGTATTTTGTCAACATTACAACAACAAAAAACATATGCAGATAATTTGAACATAATCAGAGTGAAAAAAAATAGTTATAATAATTTGTGGATGTCGTATATATATAAATAGTTTTAGCATAACCATCACAATCATATTGACATAATTAATTTACAATAATTCATGAATATAGTAATATATCGAATATATACAATAATTCGGACTTGATCAAAGTGGAAAACGATTAGTGTATCTATAAACAGTTTTAACATGATCATCATAATCATATTGACATAATTAATTTACAATAATTCATGAATATGTATTGTTCATTCCCTTCCAAGGTGCTGCTACGAGCCTAATAAAAGCTTTGTTATTTCCAGTGATACGATCCCAACTTTCAAAGGTCTCAGCTGAACATGAGAGAGGTAAGATGTTTATAGAGTTTGTAAGGCGGGGAATCGTTTAAGTATCACTTCTTCTTAAAGTAGAATTGTAACCCTCCGGCTCAAAACAACCAATAAGTCACCAGTGGGGTGTAACACAAAGACTTACGATTGATAAAAAGTTACGATTAATTTTTTCTCAGTAGCCTCATTTGGAAACCAGGTGCAGTCATGAATTAGGATTTTGATATGATTAAGAGTAGGGTTAGGGCTAGGGTTAGGATAAAGATCATCAACTTTGGAGCATCCTGTCCATGATGAGGCTAACAAGAAAAAAATCAATCGTAACTTTTAATCAATCGTAAGTCTTTGTGTTACACCCCACATAACTCATATTTGGGTTTATCTGCTTTATGAAACTAGTCATTTCTTGCTTTCTAATGATATCCGTTAAATATCCCGTTAAAATAAGAAATACCAATGCTTTCCTATACATGCTGTGCAGAAGGCCTGCTTCTCCTGCCACTTACGCTCTTGTTCTAGTGGCGACTTATTGGCGGAGGGTCACAATTTGTAATTTTACCATGTCAAACAGAACAGAATGACTATTATATCAAATACACGAGGTATTATTTTTTTTTGTTGCATAATTAAATTCATCATCATCGCGAAGTTGACGTCGACAATAACGACTTTTTTTGTCACTGAGCAAAAGACAACCTACCGTAAGCGTATAATCATTTCATGAAGATGATTATAAAATTATTCAGGACATTTATGTTATTTATATTCAATTTTTATTTCATGTCATTTACACACCTGCACAGGTCTAATGTTTGCTTTTATAGGTTGCATGGAGGGTCTGGCCTCTTATATTACTCCTTTCATCTCAAACTCAATCTACGCCAAAACGGTCTACTTTTATCCGCCATTTATCTTCTTTTTCGCTGCTGCACTACACATCTTTCCTGTCATAATTACAGGGTAGGTTGGATCATAAAATAGGATCCTTATTAGACAAAGTCCAAATTATCATAAAAAAGTCATTTTTTTTTTTATTCTTTGGTCTGCAAGGTTTCACGCAAATATCTTGGAGAATGGAAGAAATCAGTGACGGACCCAATCGGGGGCGCGGGGGACACGCCCCCTTTAATGTAGAAAAAAAATCACTTGTTGACTGGATACATGTTAACCCTTGCCATGCTGAAGAGGCGTCCGTGCACAATCATAGAATTAAATTGAACAATCGTAATCATTCTTTTTCTTAGCTATTTTTGTACGAGAGAAAGTAAAAAATAGCTGCTGATCATACTTAATGTCTGTAGTAAAGCTACCAGTATCACAATTGTCATTTGAAATGCAGAATCCAGAAAAAATATCTGAGCAACAATTGTCATTATTTTTCCTTCAGAATATATTCAGCGTGTAAAAAAAGTTAAACTAGGAAATATTTTGGCCGCTTGCACCGAGTAATAGGCTTTTTAAATGTGAGTGACTTATGCAAATAAACACCTTCGCAATATTTAACTAAATATGGGGAAGGTGCAAATTTCTTGATTTACATGAATTACTTGTTTTTCTTTCCATCAATATATAGCTTTCTGCAATATCAACAACGAATACCATACACTCGGTTTGATGAAGGCACCGCTGATGACGGAAACAATGGAAAGGGATCCCAAGACGAAATTCATATGTAATGAATGTAGAAACCAGCGAAGAAAAACTACATGCAGTAAAAAGTATGTTTCTATATGTAGGATGGCCAATGGAATTAAATCAATAGGTTTTGTTCTCTTGGATCCATTAAAAGCGTCATGCCGATATCCCCATTAGAACTATACCCTAAGAGCAGTTGAAGCTGGATATATCCCTCCTATAGGGTACATGCAGGTAATATGGGCCCCCTAAGCTCATTTGCCTAATTTGCATAAAATTGCAAAATGACACACAATCTAATCTTTGTTAATATGAATCAATAACTACTGCTCTAACTTTTATTGTGAAGAAAAACATTATCACCAACCCCCCTGTCTGCAATATTCAAATGTTGACGTCATTACCAAAGTGCCCATATTACCTGCATGTGCAGGTAATATGGGCACATGTATTTAATGTATGTTTTAAATTCTACAATGACTCTCTCATGTCTGGAATTTGTTTAAAATTATGAAAATCATTAATTTTAAGATATCATTTGAAATTATAAGACCCTTCAGTAAATACTTTGACTATATATTGCATTGTTTTGTATCTTTATATTATTTCTTTTTTTAATATTATTCAAATATTATTTTCATTATACAAGTCAATATAGGCCTACAAAAAGTTATTTATATTAATTATATACTGTGAATATACCCAAAAAAAATCGTAGCAAAGAGATTGATGCCTCATCCCAATACTGAGTCCCAGAATCATTTCCGCCATTTTGGATGGCCCATATTACCTGCACTAATGTTGCTGTGGCAGGCAAGCATTCAATGCCATATTGCACCCCTTCACCACAACAAATTGACCTGTACACGCTAGTATGATCAAAATGAAACTATAAGCTTACTAAATATACAAAACAATTGAGGTTACCCCCTCAAACACTCTTTCACCATCACATTCTGTGAAATATCAAATTTTACATCAGCGTAAAAAAATGCCGTATGTTTTCCGTACCTTGTTGGTTTTCAGCAATTTTCTCAGAGAAATTTCGCCATCAGATGCTCTCACGATGATATATTTTTGTATACAGTTCATATGAACAACATTATGGTGCTCACACCGGTCATCGGTCACTGGTCGACGCTCGTCACGACATGATTTGCTTCAGGTGGCCCATATTACCTGCTGGCCCATATTACCTGCATGTACCCTATATCCAGTAATAAGGACCATCGAAACCTAATTCATTTGAGGCATTAAGAACACCAGTATAAATAGAAATAAATATATATTGGTTTCAACAAGGAAAATGGCACATAATTCTAGTGTAAATAGTAGATATCATCTCCAATCAAACACATTGAAGTAGTAAAAACCTCGTATCTTTCTATGGCTCTCAAGAATCTATCATCTTCCAGGAAATTGACATATTCAGTAGCTTCCATATTTAGATTCAACTAGTCCTGTTCTAGGTCCGTATATTTTAAACGTTATTCTAAATTACATTATTATGTACTATACATAGACTAATATGACTAATACACTCATATTTCTCATGTATATATATGTATACACTACTAACACTGTATAATATTTGTATATATTTTTGTTGTGAATTCCTTTTCTATTGTCCTGTAATTTTCTTTTACTGGAAATGTTATATGCCATCAAAAGCGGCACCGATGTTTCATATTAGAATTGTACATTCTTTAAGCTTATCATTCTATTATGTTCTCGTAATCTTGTGGGTCTTTTTATTTTACCAACTTATAACAAACTTTAAACCATAATAAATAAAAGTAAATCATACAAACAAAATCAGGCATCAACATAATATCTGATGTAATGTATGTTGGTGCTTGATTTTGTTTGTGATTTACTTTTGTTTATTATGGTTTTTGTTCTTGTTATGATTTTTTCTTCAGAAATCTTGATGAAGGTAAATTAGCCAAAAGCTCGATACAATAAAGATTGAAAGTTCAGCTACGTCGATACCTGTCCCAGACTTTTTTCTTCACTTGTTACACATTTATATTAACTGGACAAACGTCGTCATGTCAAAAAAGTTGAGTCTTATCACACTGAGAGTATATATTTATATTTATATATGAATCACAGTTGATAAGAAAGAATGCCATAAACATAAAATCATAGATTTTAAAATAAAAAGGAGCATAGCTCTCAAGACTGAAAGGCAAAGTCACACTCTTCGTCAGTGCTCATGGTGTGACAGAAGATGTTATAAAAATCCGTTTCTTCTATTCAACTCACTGATATTCAGAGATTGTTCAATGTAGGATTATAATGATAGTGAATAAACTACAAAATTACGAGTTACAATTTCTTTTCATTTGCTCAACACTTTTATATACAATGCCGTTTATTACAATTTAAAAGCAGTGGGTTTGTGGATGTTCTAAAGCCTGAAGATGTTATTCCTATACTTTTCATTGAGAGTATTTTCTTTAAGTAACTCAGCGCTGGCCGCTTTAAAGGATCTTGTAGGATCTGGGAACAAGTTTACAGTAGAAGGTTTACAGTTTAAACATCTTTTTGTAGACGAGGATATTGTCCACATCGCAAGCTATTATCTTCCCAGATGGCGTCATCACCATGGGAGAAGAGAGGAGGGGATACTTATCACCATCACCCGCGCTCATTCTGCTTGAAAGAGGAAACGATGCCACCGTCTTCTTCTTCAGTTCACCCCCGCTTATCATCTGATCAAGTATGCACGTTGTCCGCGCATCGTCAGAGGACACGACGTAGAGGTCGTCTGTCATTGGATCGATTCCTATATTACGGATGACTTCAATGTGGATGATTTCTTTCTGGGCACCCTCTTTGTCGATGATGAAGACCCTGTTATCCGTCGGAATCGGTCGAGTGACGATCTTACCCGAAGATAGCATACCGTGGATCTTTACATTCTGGTTGCATATGATAGTATGAATAATCTGGCCATCAGTTGGGTTGATGATGTATATCTTAGACTGACCCATCTCAGAAGCAATTATCATCCCATTCTGGTCAGCAGCAACATACACCCATGTGTCATCTCGTGAAGTGTTTCTAGGTATTGTGACATCTTTGATATGTTTCCAGTGCCTGTCATACACACTGATGCATTCTGTCAAGCTGTCTCCAGTGCAGTCTCGAAATGCTTTGCCGCATACCACCATGCCATCCTTCAGAAATGCGCATGAAACAACCCATGATTTAGGTCTTCCAGTCATAGCGCCCTTTATCTGTTTACTGTTGATGTGCAGTGTATGTGTTATATGTTTGCTAGTTGCTAATCTATCTCTGATGATCACCTTGCTTTCATCTAAACATCCAACAATGGTGGGGTATGTGATCTTATCTTTGACGCTGATTGTATCAATGAGCTTCCACTCCCCATCATACCCATCAATCCTCCCATTATACTTCTCCCTTCCAAGACCCTTGACAAACCTCACACCCAACAAAGTTTGAGTGACGCTCTCAACACAGACATCACCCAGTGGCTTCTTTAGTTCGTTAATGACTGATTCGTTCACTTTGACTATATTACTATCGTCCTCAAGAACTGTGTCGATTGTCTCTCCCGCATCTTTGGTGGACTTGGTTTGTTCCTTCCATGCTTTCTCCATTAGATTAATCTTTCGCTCTGCCTCGTTAGTAATATCCTGGATGTCTGCGTGCAGATTTCGTTGATTTGTCTCTGCGGGTGCTCGTCTGGCTTCCGCTGTAGTTTTGTTTAGTTCAAGTCTGCTCCGTCTTTCCTCGTTTTTCTTCCGAATTTGCTCATCTAACATACGAATATCTTCGTCGATCTCCTGGTTGATTTTTCTAGCATCATCTTGCTCTTTCCTCATGTCTTTCTCAATGACATCACCAATGACGTTATCGACCTCTCTTCGGATAGCTTTCAGGTGAGCTTGGACTTCTGCGCTGCATCTTTGAATGAGGTCACCATGTTCCCGGCATTGGTCCAACCTTAGCTTGACCGTCTTCTGCAAAGTTGTAAGGATTGTTTTCTGTTCATTGAGGGCGCCCTGTATATCCTGTTGCACGCATGGTAGATGTTGATGCTCAGTTATCGCGCATAGGTAACATACAGGTAGGCGATGCGTTCTACAATAGAGTTCAATAACCTTATCGTGTTTTTCACAATGGAGAATAAGCCCCCTTTTTCTGTCATTTCCTATACACCCTTCCCTAACTGCGCATGACTGGCACAGATTCTTTTTCACGGCCACGTCGTAGAAGGTGAGGTCCGCTTTAGCGTCGCAACTCTCTCCGTCGCAAATCCAAGAGTGTACATCAAAGAACGAAGATGCCATGGTTTACTGCAGAACATAAGAATACAAGATACAATGCGGAACGTGAATTCATTATGTGAATACTCTTGATCACAATGGGGCGTCGAATTTCTCTACTTGAGGGGGGGGGGGAGGCGCGCTGATGCAATGTCAATGTACGTACAATTTACACTTATGATTGAATATTCCGAGTTTAATCGTATTTTATACGAAGGGAAAACTTCTCGATTTTTATTATAGTGACTTGAAAATGCCAATTGCATACTTTATTTGTTGTTCGGTATGGGTGGTATGTCACCTGTCATGATAAGTCTGCGACTCTGACTATCTGGGAACATGGGGACGTCTCGGAGATGTCGCCTTGATATCTCCTGAGATTCAGAGACGTCTCCTCGACGTCTTCTGAGGAACAGGCGAATATGTTCATATTTATGAGATTTTTTCCAGTCGCGGAGACGTCAGGAGTCTTCCTCTGGTTTCCTCTGGTGAGATGCTACGTTTACACAAATATTTAGGATGGTTGAACCTAGCAACCCATAATGTATGCAATGTTCATTGTGACTTTGAAATGCAATGTAATGCTTATGCAAGCACTTCAAAAAGACTCTGCGTTTGCAATTTCGAAAAATGGTCCATTGCAAAATAATCAAAGAATATAAGCCACTTGTGACTTAAAAAGCGCTCAACTAAATGGGAAGTGAAGTGTGGTGTTTAAATCACAGGCGTAGCGCGTCCCCCACTAACAAAAGAAAGTGCGTCCCGCTGTACCGATGATGAATAGATCATCCCCCACTATTACAAAATTAATTCATGCGTGTCTACGCCCGTGGTTAAATCATTTTTTTTTCTGCGCTACCTTCTAGAGCCTGCTATAGACCTGATGGGCCCATATTCATGAAACCTTACTAAAGCTAATTATCAACTAATAGTTGATAACTGGCCCTATGAAGTTTTTTGTTAATATTTGGCCCAGTTTTCTAAATAACTATAACATTTAGATGTTCATTTCCTTTGAAAATGTTAAGGAGGTATTAATACATGCTATTACACTCAACTACAATATTTTGAATCCACTAAATTAGTCAGAAACAAGTGGATTAGTAAATTACGCGATGCGTAATATATGTCCCCGCCGATAATGTAAAATTCCCATTATTTCACGTCGTGCTATCACATAAGGCAAACAGAATCGAAATCGGGGTAAAAATGGCGAAGAAGTAGATTTTGCGCAATGTACAATATAGGTCAGTCAAGGTCAAGGGGTCAAAAGTCAAAATTCTGTGAAGAATTTTGTAGTCTACCTGTGCTTCACTAAGCAAACGGAATCGAAATCGGATGAAATGGCGAAGGGTAGCATTTGTAGCCAATACAATATAGGTAAAAAATCAAGGTCAAGGTTAAGGTCAAAATTCTGTGAAGAAGTTTGTGCTCACTACTGTGGATACTAAGCAACGGAATCGAATCGGATGAATGCGAGGGTGCTTTGTACCAATTAACAAGTCATAGTCAAATCAGGTCAAAGGTCAAAGGTCAAAATTCTGTGAAGAAGTATGTAGCATCATAAGTGCTATACATAAGCAAGCGGAATTGAATAGATGAAAATGGTGAAGGAGTAGATTTTGTAGCAATTAAAATAAGGTCGAAAATCAAGGTCAATGGTCAAAGGGTCAAAGTCAAAATTCTGTGAGAAGTTTTGTAGTCCTCACCTAGTGCTATCACATAAAGCAAATCGGAAATCGGTGAAAATGGTGAGGAGTGCATTTTGTAGCCATGTACATATAAGTATAAATCAAGGTCAAAGGTCAAAGGGGTCAAAAGTCAATTCGTGAAGAAGTTTTGTAGCCTCACCTAGTGCTATCATATAAAGCAAACAGGAATCGAAATCGGATGAAAATGGCGAAGGAGTAGCATTTGTAGCCAATAACATATAGGTCAATCAGGGTCAAAGGTCAAAGGTCAAATTCTGTGAAGAAGTTTGGTAGCCATACTAGTGCTATCATATAAGCAACGGATCGAATCGATGAAAATGGCGAGAGTAGCAAATTGAATCACATACGGACGCACGGACGGACGGACGACGCACACACCACATACGTACGAGCCGTTTCATTGTCCCTGCTCGAACTCGTTCGGTGGGACAAAAATGACCATCGTTTTGAAGTTTTGTTTGTGGTTGTATGAACATTTCGTTTCATGATTGCCGTATCATTCCTCCTATATCCGTTGGTGCCCTTTTCATTTGGATTTTTTCACGATAACTGATTAACAGACAATCTTCAAAAACTGCAAATCTCAATTGCGCTAAGTAGCTGGGTGAAGATTAAACAAATTGAGAATTTATTACTTGTTTCATTACAAGACCACCCACACATACCCCATGTTCACACAAACAAACCACAATACACATCCTCACATCACGCACCACATAACCAATCGAGTTACTATCTCATCCACTCCAGCACACAGAAAAATACACAACCACAATCTCACCATACATCACACACACACACTCACAAACAGTTGTGAGGGAATGACTTCGTCTCAAACTTTCAATGATGGTCTCGGTAAACAAAACATCAATCAGTCAATGCTTAATCAAATAAGGGTAAACGTTCTTATGAATTGTTTACTGTATCTGTGGGTGCGTGTTTGTGAGAGAAGATGGGTGTGTGTATATATATATGTGTGTGTGTGTGTGTGTGTGTGTGTGTGGTTAGACGGTGTGTGTGTATATGTGTGTGCATATATTCATTTAAAATTTGTTTTAATTTTCATCTATCCAATTGACAAAATTGAGGTTTTTCAGTCTCACGCCACCCCACGCACCCACATACATCTCCACATACGCACATACCCTATCTCATCCACTCCAGCACACACAAAAATGCACACCCACACTCTCACCAATCACATTCATATTCTTACACACACACACACACACTCACACTCACAAACAGTTGTGAGGGAATGACTACGTCTCAAACTTTCAATGATGGTCTTGGTAAACAATTAAAGGAGAATGAAACCCTAGGATTCAGTTGAATTGTATGAAGAAAAAAAATCAAAGAAACAGATTAAAAAAAGTTTGAGAACAATTGAATAAATAATAAGAAAGTTATGTGCATTTGAATGTTGTGATCACTAAGGCTATGGAGATCCTCACACTGGCAACAGGCCCAAGATGTGTGATGTCACATGCGAACAACTCTCCCATATGACATACAAAAAAATACCAAAAATTCTTCTTTTTCCTCATTCTAATGGTAGTACAGACTCTTCACACATGATTATATTTTGTGAACTTGTATTACATGTCCTCCCATGAAAAGAATCTCAGATCTTTTAACAGAATTAATAAAAAAAAGACAATTTGAGTGACAAAAGTAAAGGGGAAGTTGTTCATGTATGACATCACAAATCTTGGGCCTGTTGCCAATGTGAGGATCCCCATAGCAGTAGTGATCACAACATTCAAATGCTCATAACTTTCTTATTTTTCATTCATTTTTTCTCAAATTTTCATTGATGAGCTTCTTTGATTTTCCTGTTTTTGTACAATTTAATGAATTCCTAGGGTTTCCTTCCCCTTTAATGCTTAACCGGATAAGGGTAACGTTCTTATGAATTTTTTTACTGTATATGTGGGTGTGTGTTTGGGAGGAAGGATGGGAGTGTGTGTCAGTGGTGAGAGGGTGTGTGTATAATGTGTGAGCACATAATATGTATTACAGTATTATTATTTCAAAATTTGTTTCAATCTTCATCCATCCACTTGGCACAATTGAGATTTTTCAATCTATTGAAGATTGTCTGTTACTGTCATGAATTCAAAGTTCCAGAAGAAAAGGGTTCCAACAAATTGCTGGGAGGATGACTCTCCCAAGGTATATAATGAAACGGGTGATGTAATGTTCATTATTCAAGCAAGACAACTTCAAAATTATGGGATATTATTTTTTACTCAAAATGTAGGGTGTATACATTAGTTGTTACTATGTCGGAAAATGAATTTGTCGGCATGATTTTATTGTACAAAAAATATTTAATTCATCATTGCTTTTAAATGGCATTTTGGGGAATTTATTATGTGCGATCATTTAAAAATGAATTATCGGATATTTTTTGCGATTTTTTCCCCCTGAACTCATTCTGTACGTTAGGCCACATAACAGTTGCATGCATTTTGATATGATGTTGAAACTGAATTTTTGTTCCGAAGTTATGACAATGCTTGTGAACTTCAAAAATGACATTTTTGCCTTTTGACTGTACTCAATGAATAATGAAAGTTCGCTCAAGTGTTAGCAATGCATGTTTAATTAATTTTTTAAAACTTGTTCTGGTTGAAAATTATTAAAGATTGATTTAGGGGGTATACCTTCTTTTGGGGTTGGGTGTGTTTGGTTATATCTATTTGGTACTTACCTTTTCTTTCCTTATTATCAGGTTATAATATTAAATCAACTCCTTTATAAAGCAGCTTTCTCCAATGTAGCTTCGCTATACTCAAGATTATTCATGTAATCTCCGTCACAGTACCCGTGCTTGTTAGATTTACTTCCCAATGCACTGAATCATAGTACACCATCTGCAGGATTTTCCACCTTCCTGCAACTGTCTTGTGTAATTTGGTAATGACCTACGGTACAACGGTACAAACTCCAAAAGTAATCAAACAAACTCATTTTTATCCCCCACCCACTCATCAGGCAGTCAACCATACACGGTATGCCCGTTCCGGATACTTATGCAGGTGTCACATTTGCCGTGTTGGCCCACCGTTCGCCACCGTTCTGGCCAAATTTGTGCACACGGCGGCAAACGGTGAGGCACA
>CALNVZ010003433.1:45867068-45907494 GCA_940671915.1 Paracentrotus lividus
ATATAATTACAACGAAGCGCTTTTCTGAAAAAAAATTAATGATGCAGTTACGGAGATTACGCAACAGGGGACGTGCGTGCCAATTTTCAGTGCGATCGCGCAGTCGACGGTCGAGATCTAAAAGGGGGCCTGGGAGGCCCCTCCCTGGCTCTAAGAACTCAAAAAATACCCCGGCCTAGTAAGGGTTAAGCGTAGGGGCGCCAAATTGAGCTCAAATGTAGGAGCGCCAAAATGATCAAAAACTTAGGGGACGCCGAATTGATCTGAGACTTATGGGGCGTTGATTTGACCTGCAGTTAAGGGGGTGCCAAATTGATTTTAAACTTAGGGACGCCAGTTTGAGCTCCAAATTTATCTTTATTTTTAGGGCTGCAACTTTGTCCTAAACTTAGGATGTACTGTACATGTCGACATGCCTTGCTCGTCAGGATTCGTTTTTAATGCCGCTCCATTTGTATAGCCGGGGACCATGATGTCATGCCCCCCCCCCCCGTCCCTGGATATGGCTGATCTTAAATTAATTATTCAAAAGACACATCCGGTTCAACACACGTTGGGTTGATAATAGGCACTTAATTGGCCGGATGTTTCATTTCTTTTGTGTTTATATAAATGATGGAACCGTCTCGATTAAATACTGTGTGATTCAATGGTACTAATCATTAGTCAATTAGTCAACATGGACAACGACACCAGCAATCTCCCGAGCAGCCCAAGCAACAGCTTTCATCTGATGTTGAGTGAAACCGTGTCAGAGACCTCCTGGGCCGACGATGACATCGCTGCAACATCAAGCCAGATAGATTCCAGTATACGAACCCAAACAAAATGAATGAATAAGAAATTGTAAAAGAAACATAGACGTAATAGGCCTAATTTAAACAGGGAAGCCAAAAATACGGAATGATTAGAATAAAAGTTTTTACAAGTTAGGCCATATTTTATTTATATTTGTATTAACTTATATGGTTGTATCTTCGCGGAGACGGGACTACTTTGAAATGTTGAAGGCGGTTTTGAAATATGTCACGGAGACGTCTCCGCAACAAAAAAGGGTGTCTCCGGCGAAGGAGAAAAAATATCGGAGACGTCTCTAATCCTTTTTTCCGTCGTGAAGACGCTTTTCGCGTCACGGAGACGTCTCGGAGACATCTCTGCGACGACCCCGCGAAAAATTTCAAAACCGTCTCAAAGTAGTCCCAAATCCGTCTCTGCGAAGAAAGATATCGCCATGAATACCGCATAGTTTATTTATTACAGAAAGGTGGGAAAAAACTGGAACAAAACTTTAGGGGCTAAACATTATTTTATTGCAATCCTCTCGTATAGTCACAGACCTCTGCTTAGCTGTAACATAAATTAAAAGATCTTACGATTGATGTCAATCGTAAGTCTTAGCTGTATTAAAGATACCAATCGTAAGCTCGATAGTATGTCCCTCTATGTTACAGGGCACCGGACTGTGGGCAGATCATTGTTTTCATATAGGGCCTGTCCTTATATGATTAAGCAGAGCATTATAGAGTACATAAAATGAATTAACACAGCGTGTCAATTTATATAAAGCGAGATTAAAGTCTTTGATGTAGCCCTGGCTATTGTCCTATAGCCTGGCACGCTCCGCCGTCACAAACACACACACATAGAACCATTGATCTGTATTCAGTGCAAACACCCAAACAATTAATTCTGGCGCAGTGTTCTGCCATTCAATGGCCGTAGATGGCCATAGATGGAGCTATACATGTTTCCCTTTTATATCAGGGAACAAACAAAACGACGGAAGTCTGTTGAAATTGGCCCGCGCTCTTTTTCGAACAGAAAATCAAAAGCGCCGCGATAAGGGAACGCCGCACGAAGCGCCGTGCCACGGCGTTCTCGCGCCACGCCGAGGGGTTTTACTTTTGGGAACGTACCTTATGAAAGTATAGTCTAATATTTATTTGCAAAGCTGTTAAAATGAAACTTTAGAAACTAATGTCAAACAAAAGAAAAATATTATTTTAAAAAAATGTCCATAAAAGGACCAAATCTTAAATTCTACCCCCGGCAATGACAATAAAAGTATTTCAGATCATAACGTATCTTTTGAAAGCGGCAATATCATTCATCTCTGAGCTTGTGAAGAGAACGATGAGATCGAGTGCTTCGAAAACAAAGGGCGTATTGAAGACACCATATACGTGATTTGAAGACACCATAAAGGCCTCGTCACACCGAGTCCGGTCCGGTGACCGGTACGGCAAACCGTCTCAAATCGCTCCATGAGCGATCCCATAAAAACCGTACCGGTTGCCGTTCCGGCTAGTACGACATAGCCCGTGTTTGTTGTGACCATTCTCATTGCAATAGTACACGGCCGATTCATTTCGACCGTTTTTGCCCATTGTCGAACCGGAACGGGCCCGTGCCGTGACCCGGACCGGACTCGGTGTGACGAGGCCTTAAGGGTAGATCCAGCAGTCCAGTCCAACACCGTGCATGACCGCTCTTGTGGACGGGTATGGAGCGTTTGTTCCGTCCTCACACCATCCGCATACCGTCATCACAACGCCATTATACCGCCCTTACACCGGGTCTCCATCGGCCGGTGCCTGCGGTTCATGCCCGGCGAAAATTTTGAGCATGCCTGGGCATGAACCGAAGACAAAATCACGTGAGCGTTTTTGACGGGTCATCACCGACCCATCCTCCGTGTCCCGCCGTTTGCATCAACCTGTTTTGCACGGTCGCGAACGGTGGAAAACGGTGAGTCACCCGGCGAAGAAAACAATTTTCTCTTTCTTGTCAGAGAGCGGTAAGGTCGGTGGCCAAGCGGTAATCGCACGGACAAGAAGAAAGCATGGACTACATATGAGGACGGTCAGCCCGGTACCAGACTGGCTAGGACCTGGTATAGACCCGGTAAAGAACGATACAGACCCGGTGAAAATGATGAAAAATGTTATGTGGCCGGTGCCGTTCTATTGCCGTGTTGCAAATTTTGGTTTTTCGGTGAACGGCGAAGACCCGTTCTTTTTACCCGGTGCATGTGACACCACCATTAGAGCCCTATTTGGAGGGGAAGCGGTGTCAAAATTACCTCCTATTGCAGGCTTTGGGAAGGTAAGTTGCATCAAAATCACCCCCACCCCCTATTACAGGCATTTGGAGGGGGAGTCGGCAAACTTATCCCATTTTCACAGGTTATTGGACCATATTCCGGACCCTATATCAGGATTTTTTTTCTCAAGGAATTGAAAACTAGCCCTAATCAAATAGGACGGAGAAAAATGCTAAAAGATCCCTATTTCGATGATTTTGGGAGAATTTTTTTCCCCGACCTTAGCCCCTAAAAATCAAAGTACTTTTTGATTTTCTTTATCTCCATGATGAGAGGTCGGCTGGTAAGTTATTGCAGGAACTACAGTGTGTCCCAGAAAGAAATATACACTTTTGAAATGGCTACCAAATACTGAATATATATGGTTCTTGGAGGGAAATATTTATATGTAGATAAAGCTCATATCCTCAACTATTATTTGACACCAAAATGCCCGAAAATGATGCATGTTTCAATGAGCAATGCCCACTTTTGTGAAGGACACAAAAACGAGGCTGCGCAGGAATTTGCTACGCATTTACCACCATCATGTGGGCGGCCAAAAAGGCCAACATGAATAATGGGATGAATCGGCTAACAAAGACAAAATACACCAATATACAAAACAACAAACATAAATAATATAATTATGAAAACAAAAAAGTTAACCATTATATTTTTGCATAGTGTATTGGTTTATGTCTTTGAATGGTGCGCACACGATAGTTGAACAAAGTCACAAAGTCACAAGTGCAAATTTATAGAATGGAAGACATCGCAGAGTATATTTGGTAAAGGTGAGGATTTTTTTTTTTTTTTTTCGTTTGGTTACTTCCTTGTGTACAAAATCATTTTACACAAGCTACATTTTTAACCATTACCGAATTTATTCAAACACCGCCACTGGCAATTCGTTCGGCAAAAAAATCTATGTGAAGTAAGGGTGCTATCTCACTTCGCGGAAACAAAATTGAGACAGATTTGCCCGCATGGCATTTCATCTGTCTCCGCGACGATTTTTTGGGCCAAAGGAGACAGATCTAGTACAATGGCATGCTGGCTCATCCGTCCTTTGTACCACGTAACCTTTTATACGTGAGACAAAAGATTTCGTCGCGGAAAAAGAGGAGACAATGCCATGTTGGCAAATCTGTCTCAATTTTGTTTCCGCGAAGTGAGATAGCACCCTTAGAGGTGATTATATTGAAACTTTGCAAATCGATCATTTTCATTCAATAGAATAAGTGGCTGGTCACAATCGCCCTTACCATGCTTACATACACTACTGGTCAAAATAAGCTGCCACCCCCTGAAAGGTTATACAAGCCTTAATTCTCGATTTTGTCAGAATTTATTTATAACCACAGTGTTTTCGATCATTGTTGTATCCTCGGAAAAGAAAAGCTTTTCATTTTCGTTTCTGAGAGCAAAAGATGACCAGATCCGGTTCATTCTTTGAACAAAGAGAAGAATTGAAAAAAGCTGATCGGTTGTTACTAATATAATAGGGGAGACCGGGTATGGACGTTACAAAATTCACATTTTGGGCCAGATTATTCTAATGAAAGAACTCACGCACTCCATATTGGGTCTGTAGTAAGCCTATTATGTTCATATCAATTCTACTCCACGTGAAATGTAAATCTAACGTATGACATTAAATCTTAACATAAAGACGCGTCCATTATTTGAGGAGGGGAAACGCAACATTACATTCATGAGTTTAGTGGAAATGCACGCAGCTGAAAAACAAAACCCGCGCTAACGGCGGGAAGCGACCGATTGACAACTGCATGCATAATTACTTAGCGCACAAAAACTCGCCGAAAAAAACTTCCCTGTCGGTAAAATGGAATTGTCAGTCGATCCGTTCGAGGAAATTAGTCCTGGACATGAAATAAATAATTGAACTTTTATCATAGTTTTCGTAGGTACATGCTTCAGACCAGATTGGGGAAAAAGACATTTTGGCAAGCCTATAACACCATTGTGCTAAAGTTGTAATCAGAATCTTTATTTCACATAGATTGATGTTCCTAACGATTATTGATATAAATAGTGATCTTGTCACATCTTGCGAAGACGCCGTCCACATTCGATATGCATGTGATATGCGGAAATATTGACCCATCGAGTAAAGATTCGTTTGTGATAATGTTCAAAGTGACAGGACTTTTTTTAACCAATCGGGATGAATGTACCATATTTGGAAACTGAGAATTCAAGCTTTTAAAAACTGCTTGATCATTAAGGTGTAATATAATTATGCGTAATCGAGGAAGATGACCATGATGACTATGCAGGGTATGAGCTATTTTGAGAGCAAAATTGGCCATATTGTACAGGAATTTGATCTTACTAGGATTTCGAATTGACACAAGTGACAGGACTTTTTTTCCCTTTGCAATAAGTTATTCCTATTTTTGAAAATTCGGACTCTTAGCGTACTTATTCAAGTTGATCATTTCTTTGAAAAGATAGTTGCTCGCCATAATCAAGAAAACAAAGTGAAAAAACTGTGCAAAATACAAAAAGTCTATGGCCGCGTTAGCTTTGCGTAGAGTGATAGCGCCCTCTTCCCCTTAAGTTTACAACTAGAATTGATATGGGCTAAAACCTGAGGCATATAAAACTTGAAAACATGTAAACACTAATTAACTACAGCTCAATTAATGAAGACATTTTTTGTAACAACCTACCCCATATACGGGGTAGGTTGTTACACCATACGGGGTCAATTGTTACAATATGTAAACATACGGGGTAAGTTGACAATGTGTAAATCTCTTATACCATACTTTAATTTCAACTTTCCAGTTTCTTGACATCGTTAACAGTAGATCAAGTAGAGCTGTACAATAGACAAAAGTAATAATAGAAAAATAAAAATATTAATACCTGAAAATTGAGACAAAATGAAATTTTACATATGTAATGTAATTGGGGTAAGTTGTTACATCAACATGGGGTAGGTTGTTGTAACAACCTACCCCATGGGTGATTTTACACACAGAAATCAACTGTAGCACAGTCATTAGGCAGAATTACAGGGCATGGCTAGGGTGTATATTAGTGACATACATGAACTATATTTACAATACCAGACTATCATCATGTGCCTTCAGTTGTAAGAGCTATTACAAATTTCAATTTTTGTCAAAAATTTACTTTGAACTGTAAAAAATGGTTTTTGTTGATTTACTTTTTAATAAAACAACGGATAAACCTCACGACCGGCAGTTCATCACAGCTATGTGTATGCTGTATATAGATGCCAGTTAGCACATCCTCTCTTGTTCCATCTTAGCACACTGAGAACTGTAACAACTGACCCGTGTAACTTCCATATACCCGGTCTCCCCTAGTGACTATCACCATTCGTAAGTTAGCAATACCGAATATGCAGGGAAAACAACTGGTGTTTCCGTTCACTTACACCTTTTCACTTATTGTGAAGCATGATTAAAAGTTAATTTCTCAGGGTTTTATTAATTTTTGGTACATTTCATGCACTGACATCTCGTATGGTCCCTTAGCTCAAATTTTTGCAAGTTTCAACAAATAGTTGTTGTTGTTGTTGTTTTTAAATTTTACGGCGCTTTCATTCATTATATGAATATTTACGCCTTTTATGTTCATTCTCGAGTATTCTTTGAATTAAAACATTATTTCAAAAGCTTCTCGTTGATTGATAATATGAAGTTACGTCTTTTTCAGCATGGGTCGGAGTGTATTCCAGAAGCATCGAGAAGAGACGAGATCAAATTGCTGGCTTGCGCCCTCTAGTGGTTCAGGGCCTTTTCATGAAGGGTTACGTTGGACTATTCGGCTGGGTTCACACAGCTCGGGTATTCGGGCTCGTTTTGCGAGTGCACGCGAAAAGTGAAATCGAACAAGCCACATTCACTGATTGAACAAAAACCGGTTCACATACCAGGAAACTATTCGAAATATCGTATGGTTGCGTTTCGTATAGTATAGTGGGAATCGCGCGGGTTCGATTTTCGTGCCGCGTATACCCACGTTCCTTTTGTTTGTACATTGCACGCATGCGCGGGTCAACTTCAAAATGCCGAGTGTGCTATACAGTGAATCGCCGCACAGTGGGCCAGAATGAACTAAAAGTGCGACAAAACTAATTCCTCACCGAAGACGGATAATTAAATTCTTAAGAGAAGTCCTTCTATGGTTTTCAGACCCGCGGAATTCGATGAGAACAATTTCAAAAACTCATGACGTCATTAAAATGCTCTTTTCTGATTGGACAAGACAAATATCAATAGTAACACATAGGCATATTCATTTTACTTTGATTAGTGGGACTTGTAGGGGGTTTCAAGACCTGAGAAACACCATAAGAGTATTTTCAAATGTCTATGACGTCATTAAAATACCCATTTCTGATTGGTTAGAGCGGATTTCTTTGTAAAAGTTACATAACTGATATTATTTTCATAAGTGAGGTGTGTATGGGGTTTATAGACCACGGAAACATTGTTAACATGATTAGAGTATCTTTTAAATTATCTGACTTCATTAACATACTGCTTTTTTTACTGGTCGAGGAAAAAATGCCTTTTTTAGAGAGATTTATATATTATTTGGAACTTTAATGGGGTTTTATGGATTAATGACAGGGTGTATCTTTTTTTATTCATAAAAATACGGTTTTCCTGATGAGACCAGTAGGCCTATTCATCAAATAAGTAGAAAATCATTTTGATTTTGGCTAATTGTTCTTGATTATGACGAAAAAGTTATTGCAATTTATATATATCTACGATTTCTTCCCTAATTGAACTTATTGTATTGTATTGTATTTTATTTTCCAAATCGCAACAATAAAAAATACAGTTATCATATAAACATATAATTTAAAAAAAAAAAAAAAACACACAAATGGCCTCTGTGGCACATTCAGCTTTGTAAACATAACAATGCTGATTCTCCATGGGGTCCAGAAAGTACAAAAATTCGAAAGACAAAATAACAATGATATCAAACTATAAATACAAAAATGATAGAGAGTATAATGATAAAGACACAGTTAAAATGTGTTATAAGTAGGCAGTCTTACATGTTCTCCTGACCGAAGTAGCAAAACATATATATGAATACAAGTCATAATTTAAGAATGATCGGTTATGACTTTATAACATAATAATTGTTTGCAAACAAAACGATAATAACCTATTATGACATAGGTGAGCCCCCAATTAAATACAATAATACGATATTAAGATCAATTCAGATGGTCATGAAATTGATAGGTTGGGGGGGGGGTAACAGTCTAAAGACTATATAATCACCCCCATAAGCACACATGTATTTCTGTATTTCATGAAAATCATTGTATTCATGTGTTTTGGTTGTTTTGGTTTTTCGGCTTTTAATTGAAATATTTACGCCACTTACGGTGAGACTTTTGTATGTGCAATACGTGCACATTATCGCTTTTAGCAGATTTTGACGGTAAAATAGGCAAACATGCGAATGGAAAATTGGTTATATTTCCGAAGGTTGCAGGAGGTTGCAGCTAGTTTTGGTATTGATGTAAAGCATAAACTATAATTAAGACTCCCATTGTATTTTTAGCGCAGCAATCGGCAGCAATTTTGAAAATTTATGCGTATGATTAAAAAAATGCAATTTCCCCCCATTATTTAGTGGTTTCTCCCAAAATTACTTCCAAATGGATTAATTATTTGTCTTTAAATTCTATGGGCACTAAAAATGATCATTCTCATGTTCTTAAACAAGTAAATTTAATTTTAAATATATTGAACTACCCATTGAGTAAAAAATCCCAAATAACGAAAATTTGTCATTTACACATAGTGTACTACTGACAAGTCATTTTCTGGTCATTTCAAAGAAAAATAACCAACTAAAAATCAATTTCATGATGAAATATTTTATGGAGATGTTCTAGAGGTTACTATCTTTGCTGAGAATATTAAAAAAACAAAATTGGTTAGGTGACCAGAAACCAGTTTTGGCGCACTTTTGCTGACGCCTGGCCCACTGTGCGCCGTGCCCGTATAAGGCTGGGTTCACATAGAAGTATACGGTATACGGTATTTGCTATTCGCTATTCGCTATTCGGTATACGCTATACGAGTATAGCGATGTATTTGGTACTTTTCGCCGATGACATTGAATTTTCAAACGAAGAAAATTTGGCTTTCCTCCTATTTCCCGAGGCTGAAGAGGCTCATGTGAGGAGAAGAATAGTCACTAAATCATCTTTGGGGGAAATTCAGAACATTTGTATCCACGAATTGCAGATAAAGGATGGTATACGCAGAAATGCAGCTATATGCACTTTTCGGGCAGTTCCGTCCGATGTGAACCGGTATTTTGAAATCGTATTGCTTGACACAGGAATGTGGCTTGTTCGATTCAAACTATTCGCGTGCCCTCGCAAAAACGAGCCGAATACCCGAGCCGTATAGATCTATGTGAACCCAGCCTTAGGCTTGGTTCACATAGAAGTATACGGTATACGATATTCGCTATTCGCTATTCGGTATTCGGCATACGCTATACGAGTATAGCGACCTATTTCGTATTTTTCGCCGATGTCATGGAATTTCCAAACGAAGAAAATTCGTCTTTCCTCCTCCCATCCGACGCTGAGGAGGCTAATGTGAGGAGAAAAGTAGTTAATAAATCATCATAGGGGAAATTCAGAACATTTGAACACACAAATTGTAAATGAAGGGCGGTATACGCAGAAAAAAATCGAACATGCGCGATTCCCGTATACTATACGAAATGCAGCTAAACGCACTTTTCGAGCAGTGCCGCCCGATGTGAACAGGTATTTTGAAATCGTATTGCTTGACACGGGAATGTGGTATGTTCGATTTCAGCTATTCGCGTGCCCTCGCAAAAACGAGCCGTATAGCTCTATGTGAACCCAGCCTTACGCAGAGCGAATAGCGATTCAACGAATATCGTATACCGTATACTTCTATGTGAACCCAGCCTTTTGGCTGGGTTCAGTTACGCTTTTCCTGATATTCATACCATTGGAAATATAATTTATTCCCCTTTTTATTGATATCCTCTTTGTAATGATTGTGTCATGCTTCAATGCATAGAATATCAAAATATGGAGAAAAGTAAAACGTCAAATGTTGTAAAATGCATTTTTATTGATCATATTTAAGTTTCGCAAATCGAAAATGTCAGCCCTGATAACTTAATGTGTATTTAATAATTTTTATTGAATTTTATACCATTACCAATTTCATTTATTCCTCTTTATTTTTTATGGTGATGTCACGCCTGGGTCCACAGCAGCGTGGTCCCCAGGACCCCTGAATGCAAGGCAAAGCGAAAGATAATATTCAGTTTAAAGTTTTGTAACACAATCAATTTTTATAGCATTGAAATGTTAATTTACTCTTCTTTTTATTGATACCCTATTTGCAATGGTAATATCATGTTTGAACGCACATAATTCATGAATGTAATGAAATGTATAAAGTGAAAAGTTACGAAATGCATTGTTATTGCTCAAATTGGGCATTCAATTCGCATCATTTGACTTCTGACTTGTCCTAACATTCAGGTTTTTTTGTGCATGCAAGAACATAATTATTACAATTAGGATATCATCGAAAATAAGAATAAATGAACTTGACATGATGGTATAAAATTCAATGAAAATTAGAAACACCCAAAAAGATATCTAGGACCTAAAGTTGAGTTGCGGAACTGCAATTTGATCAATGCATTTTGCAACATTTGACTTTTTACTTTTCTCCATATTCTTATATTCTGTGCATTGAAGCATGACACAGTCATTGCAAATATGATATCAATGAACAGGGGAATAAATGATCTTTCCAATGGTATAAATATCAGGAATAACGAAAGGGCACTTGAAAAGTTATCATGGACTTAAAGTCGATTTGCGGAACTTTTTTGAGGGGTTAAGCTTGCCCACAAACGCATCATACAGGGAGCTCTTCTTTATTCTGTCGTTTCATTTCCATCCATTCCAATGAATGCGCTCAGTGAATAACAGAACATGAATGCCGAAATGAAAGCATCATATTACACAAAATCGTAAACAAATTAAGAAAACAAATCTAAAACAAATTTGTATCGATTGGCTAGTATATATTTATCATTCATCGTTTGTGAGATTTGTCTGAATAAAGGAAGACCTAAATAGCTTGACCTGCAGCTGCATGACCTTATATGTGATGCGTCACGTCGAAATGAGAGACTAGTCGCGATTTTTGAAATCCTTTTTATTTGATATTATTGATCCTGATTCATTGCCTTGAATTTGATATATAACCCGACTGTAAAGAGTAAATAGAAGTGGAGATATTAGCCTCTGAACGCGAGAGAATTGTGCTCTTGAAATCAAAATCAAGAGAAAAACGTCTGCGAAGTTTGACTTCCGTTTGACTCCGCGCCAGAAAAATAGAACATTTTGTCACCGTTGTACTCACCGAAATGCCCTAGCAACCACTTGTTACAAAGGTGAAACGATGACCAATGAGGAGGCTGCATTCAGGTATACAGAGAACAATACTCGTCGTCACGCATGATCGAGGCAAACGGTGATGTTGTCTAAATAACATTCAATCTTCTCAAAAAAAAGAAGCTGAATTTGGTTAGTTGTTTTATATCTTCGTCAAATAAAATAAAACGTCATGCTCTTTCTAATGTTTAAGAAAAAGTCGCTCTTTAAAAAAGTGTTTACCAATCCTGGCGCTAATTAGTTAGAAACAAAACTATTTAAAACCTTTTGGGGTTTAATCCGATGTTTGCGTGCGTTCTTCTTGAATGTCAATCGCGTATACTCTTACTCATAATAAAGCGAGTCATTTTGATCTGAACTCTGTTGGAAATTTTGAACATAATAATGGTCTATAGACTCAATTATTCTTGTACAGGGGCTTATGCATTTTGTTTATATTCTTTGAATAAGTATATATGATAGAGATAAGCCTCCAAAAATGTTTTAATAAATATTGGCGCCTCACGAATGTATTTAGAATTTCTCTGATCACGTTTTATGAGTGGCTAGGTTAGCTTAAGACAATGAAAATAAAACGTAAATGATTGCTCGATCTCGTCTTTTATTGATCAAACTTGTTACCAGTAATAAGAAGATATTAATATTTTTTAGAAATGAATTATTTAACAGTAAATCGTATTTGTTTCGTCGTGTTTAGTAAAACGCTACTTCTAAACACGTTACTTTGTAAAATAAACTGCAGAAGACTTTAACCTAAATACTTGTATCAGAAGTATTATCACGTCACCTCTTTTTGTATGCTCTATGTTTCTCTGATGGAACCAAATTGTTTATAGGGAGGTTTTAATTTCCCATCAGGACACAGATATCGCGGCCCTAAAATAAAATGCTGAAATTAACATTCATTTGGATCCAGATAGCTAAGTCAAGCAATAAGTAGCTTTTCCCCACATAACCCCCCCCCCCCTCCTCTCCCCCACCCGATTGTTAGATTTGACATTCGTTTGCGTGCTCCGCTATCCCGGATGAAACAGCTTTATTCACAGCAGGTTGTGGCATCGCACGCAAAATTTCGAGTGCAGCTAAAGAGAGTTTAGTTCGCTATTCGCTCACAAAACGAAACAAAAAGCCAGTTGAAATCACACTCACATGACCGTGAACGTCCAATAAACAAAGCCATGCGTTGCTAAGGGCGGAGCTAAACGGAGAGGGGAAATGAGCCGTGAACGTTCGCTTGTCTGTCCGGAAAAAAAATTATGACCGAAAAAAACACTCGCCGAAAAACTGCTTTTTACCACTTTCCCGTTATCATTTTCACTCATTTTTTTAACAGAGCAAAGATGAAGCATGGTAGAATCAGAAAATCAAAAAAAAAAAATTTCCTCAAAATTTTGAGTTTTTTATTAGTTGTCGATTACTGGGATCTTTGATCTGCGACTTCTCTCTCATTTCGACAAGACTATCACATATGTGACCTTCAGAGACCCTTTTTGTCATTCAATACATGCTGTATCTTTTATACTCAAATCCCATGATATTTATTTCTTCAAAGTCATTATAATGAATGAACCTCTTATACTACCATTACTAACTTTATCTTCAAAAGCAAAAGCAAATCAAATTACACGTATCGTGAACTTGACCTCATTTCTTGCCTTTGTACATACAACATTGGCATTAACAATGTTATGTAACATTCATGTGCACTTGTTCAAATGACAAGCCAAAATAAACCCACTAATTTGCATATTTAGCATACAAAATATCAGAAATCAATATGATCATGAGATAAACTAACCTCTTTGCCTCCATAAGGCACTACGATATTCAACCAAGATTTCAGGATGCTCTGGAATCAAAGTGATCTTGGCATTAAAACAATCAGTACTAGATACACTTCAAAAGCTGTATAAACTTGAACACAAGCTGGGGCTATAACAGCCAACTAAAGCTGTAGGTGGCTATAACATGTTTACCTCACTCAACCCAGCTCTTTGAGTGATTTCATGTAATGTAAAAATACAATGACATTTGATATGATTCAGCAATGTTTGTTACCATAATATAAAGATAAAATTATACCTTTCCCACAATCTTTCACTGCAACTTCCTTATCTGCAACATTTGTTTTAGAATTTAGATTCGTCTAAATACTGACGTAATTATAAAGTGCAGTGGCGGATCCAGGATTCCAGTCTCTTGAAGACACACCTCTTCTTTTCTTCAAAATAACCAATTCATTTATTTTATACTTTATGTAACAGTATACTTTTTCTTATGTGGTATCTCCTATTGTTCCTTTTCTTTCTTTTTTTTTTTCTAAGCGCATAGGGACTTAAATTCATTTTTTTTTTTTTTTTTTGGTGGTGATATGCGCTTTACAAGAATTGTTCATTATTATTATTCAGGATAGGGGGCGACGACGAAATTATCCGATTTTAACATGAATACAGTCAATGAGTGGTTTTAATTATAAGGGGTGCGCGTCCCCCCCCCCCACCTTCGCGCCTGGATCCGCCAGTGGTGTTTACACAATGCATATGAATCAGCGAGATTTAAATTAAGGTCTGAATCAAGACTGCATCAACAAAAAAAAAATAAAATAAAAAATGCGAGCGCAAATGGTCTATATCAATCAGACTAGGACTAAACAATCATCATAAGCATGTCAGAATAGCTGAACCCTAGTTCTTTCTATTGACATAAGTTTACGATGACGCTTGCACCGGTTACACTACAGTGACACGCCCCTTTAACCCACTCATACACCGTTCGCGGTATAATAATTCTTTGTTAGGTATGGAGTCGTCCTTGCTCGATGTGACGGGGTATTCTTGTACTGTCAAAATTTGTCGATTCATTGGTAAGTCAGATCAATAATACAGCTGACTGGGTTAGACGTTGTGTACAGAGCTTCCGTATAGAAAAATAATTGTGAGTAGAACTGTGATATCGAATGAAACTATATATAGACTATTTCTATTTTATACGCAATGTTTTGAGGAATTTTGAACATTGATCATACTCACATACTGTTTTTCGGCACTAGGTCTACGCAGGGGTGTTAGGGTCTACACCCCCAGGTCATGCCATGGTCTATAATTATGTTTCAATCCATCTTTATGTTCGTATTCATTATGTCAGCTGATTTTTCAGGGTGTTTATGCATTATGTTTATTCATTATTAGGCCGAGTAACCAAACAAAATTAATGTAGGCCTAGTGTGACAGAACAGCGATGTGCGTAATGTGCTGAAAGAAAATTGTGAGAAAGATGTCATCATGTCATGGTGAGCGAAAAGCTAACGTGAACTGGACATCTGAATGTTGTTATTGTATTGTGTGGCCCTATTTTACTATTTCACGTACTAGCGCAATGACAAACGGCTCTAAATCGCCTAAAGCAATTCACCCATATTCATTTAACATGAGCTCAGTAACCCAACCCCAAAAAAGCAAGTTATATAGGTCTCTTGGGGCACTATAACAACTTGAAAGTAGGACGCGGTCACGTGATGCTGATTGGTAGCCAACCACAGTACGTATTTGCCTAAATACTATTTACTAGTCCTATGTTATTATGTTCCTTCTCTTTGTGTCATGGGTCTACAGGGCATATAAAAAATGTGCACTTTCAAAAAGTTGCCAAAAAATTTATTATTAAAAAAGCGGTGACACTCATTGTGAACTCTCTGCATCAACTGCAAACTGACTCTAAGGTTTGGCACAGCAAAATTATGTGTAATATCAGTGGCAGATCCAGGCGGGGCGCAGGGACGCCCCCCCCCCTCCATAATTTGAAAACCGCTCATTGACTGTACATGTTAAAATCGAAAAATTTTCGGCGGCACCCCCCCCCCTATCGGCTTGGCACCCCCCCCCCCCCATCCTGAAATCCTGGATCCGCCACTGAATATTGCAATAATTGTTGAATATACATGAGGGTATATTCTTACCATGTAATTGTTCAATATTTCAAATAGTATTCATGGTATTCGTGTTTTTTTCTTAATTTATACTTTAAAATCGCCTCCCTCAAAAGTATTTTGGATTGTCATGATTATGCTTACATTTTCTCCACAATGATGGTTAAACACAAAAACAAAACTGAAGGATAAAAGCATGAATACCATTAAAAAACCGATATCTTGCTGTGTAAGAGCTCCGTAATGGATTTTTCCCTATTGCATATTTTTTTTATTTTTTTTTATTTTTTTTTTAAGGCCTAATATGAATTTTTTGACACGTCAATTAATACCACCTTAGTAATTTGTCCCTTTTCATTCAAACATATTAAATAGAGCAGTGACATTGCCATTCACACGATCTTCAGTCACTATAAAAACAAAATATCTCTAGAATAGACAGATCATAACCTTTTCAGCAAACTTTTAAAACTGTGCACCATTTCCGCTGCGCTCTGTACTTCAATCTCCTCGATGTTAAGTATACTATAACGAATTAAAATGAATATTGTTGAGTGAACACTGCTAATTGTTTAGTGAAGGACGTAAATTAAGATTATGCATGAATTGGCTATCAAATTTGGGTAAATTGAAATTTATCAAGTTAACAATTTGCTAATTACAAAAATACATAATCTGATGATTTTATGACAAATCACGACGGATTCGGGTTTTGAAAATTAATGGCGTGACTCATTAATTTAAAAATTCTTGCGTGAGTTTTCATGCATTATCTTTTTATCACAATGTGATTCTAGAAGTTGTTAAAGTGATATACCATCTGGTGTTGATATTCTATCTGTAGTCATCCCTGCCCCCCAAAAAAAAAGTGTCCCACAGTGTTAACACACTGTGACACAATGTGTTCATATAGTCCTGTTTCCAGTACTGACACTGTGTAAATGGGCAATCCCAAGAGTCGTCACAAATATTCACATTGTGAAGGACATGGATATATTTTATTCACAGAGTCGACTGTGTGGATATAGCCCATTTTCACAGTGTTTCCACAGTGTGACACACTGTGATTGACTCTCTGGTTTTCCCGACAGGGATTGAATCGGTTCTGATAGTGATTGGATAGTTTTCACGTCAATAATTGGCATTGGAGAGACTTTCAAATATCCTTAACTAAAAAAAAAAAAAAAAAAAAAAAAAAAAAAAAAAAGAGACCAAAATAAATATTAAACAAGCATTTCAGAATTTGAGATGTCGCATGGCTTGTCTTTCAATACCACACTCGCAGGTTCCAAGGTATCCCCACTTCTTGAGAGTCTCATATCAACCTGTCACATGATAGGTTATTGTTGGACGACTGAAAATCTTCAATTTCAAAGTGGCGGAACAAGGGGGGGGTCATAAAAGGCGTGGCCCTTCATCGATTTTTTTTTTCTTCTAAGATGATTGAACATAAATTCGGGTTATTCTATTTCGTCATGTTCGTCGTTTCTATTTCATTTCACCGGGCTGTCCAAGCCTGTCCTATTACTATGATTTATTTTTGAAAAATTTAATATCTTCTTTCATATCATAATTATGCACAACAAGCATTATGTCGTTCTACAAGCATGCTAGAAGTTGTTTGAGTTAAGAGTTTCATACAGTTCAAAATATTTCTGTCAGTTTACATTCTCTGAATAAAGTCGCAAAGGGTATAATAAGTGATTAGAACTAGAAGTCTTTTCGCGTCTTTTTGATGGTTACACTCAGTCAAAGATAACTTGGTTTACATTCACATCATAAATATCAAGTATTTTAAATCAGCTAAAGATTCAAACCTCCATTATCATAATAAGAGAGAATTTCACCCTTTGCAGTCATTTTGATAGTCGGTGGTCTTTAATTTGTGGGGGTCAATATAACAATTGATATCTAACCTCTGTGTTTATACTCTTACCGGGATTGATAAAAGCAAACAAAAAAATTACAGGAGTGTACACAATTCAATGTCACAACCGGTCGATTCCATGCCATTTGCTCCGGCGTCAATTATTGCTATGCTGTAGTATTCTATACACTAATCGAAAGACTAACTAAATTAACATTGGACTTGACACTATACCCTATACCATATAATAAACCTAGCCCTAAACCTAACATAAAACCCTATTGCAACACTTACCCTAACCCAAAGGCCCATATTGTAAACCGAAGAGAACTTGCGATGTGTCCCAAGTTCGTGCAAAGCTCTTTTTGTCTTTCTTTCTTTCTTTTTTTTCTTCACTTCGTGCAACGCTCATTTTACTGATGCATCCGTCTAAGGATCACACCATAGGTTTGCACAATCTTGCGACTCATACTACTTCAGTCCTCTGTTCAGAATATGGGCCTATAACTTAGACGAAATAAAGCTATCGCAACAAATTGTCGCAGGGAGCAAATGCCGTGACTCATTTCTGTAAAGTACATTTTGTCAAATGTCCAGTTGGTTTATCACCATTTGGTCGATTCCTGTAACAGACTGAAAATATACCAAATATTCATTTGGGAATTAGGGGGAAATGCAATTAGACCATTTGGAAATTAGAGGAATCGGCAATTAGACCAAGTGGTTTTTAGACCAAGTGAGAGTTAGACCAAGTATGTATGAGACCAAAGGAAAATTAGACCAAACTGGTCATGCTGGTAGTAGACCAAAAGGGTTTAACCCATGTGGTATTAGACAATCAGAGAATTAGACCAACTGTCGTCAGACCAAGTGGATATAAACCGCAGAAAATTTGCGATTTGACGCAGTACTCAATAGCATTTTTTGCATGTTGAAACAGTGATTTGACGCAGTAATAAGAAAAAGGTTCGTGAGTGGTACAGTCTTGGTACGTTGTGACCATTGCCTCATTCATATCACGAGTCATGACAATCGGGTTTAATCGGGGGCAAGTAAATAGAACCAGTCACATGTGTGTCTCTCTCTATTGATATCGATTGTATTCGTTTAAAATACGGGTTTTATTACATATATAATATTATAAAATAACTTCTCAGCTATTATTGTTCTGAAGGTATGTGTTGGAGAGACTTATCTTTAGGTGTCCTGCTCCAGAGCACATACATGACATCAAACATAAAAGGATCCTTTTAGAGTTCTTCCTTCTTTCTGAACCTTTTTGTCCCTAGGTGTTCTGTCTCGGGGCAAGTCCACATACGAGCGCCATCATACCAATTCTTAAAGCCTTCTTCTTCTTGCTGTCGAGAGCAGGTGCAAGCACCAGATCGACCCCGAAAGACTATTCTCCAATCGTCTTCGGCTTGTGCATTATGCTTCATGAGTTTATGATATTTTTCAAGCGTACCTAAACAGGTAAATATCACTTAGTGTGTCAGAAGAATAATTTCAAAATTAATTATGCAATAAGATCGTTTTCATTAATATTAATATTATTATGGGGCTTGATTTTTGTCAACTACCAGTTTCGATTGATCTTTGATAAACATCAGCTATGACCAAGAGGACAACATAATGGTATAGTACTGTCATTAATTGTCCCTCAATAGCGAGACAATTTACGGTCCAGTGAAAATTCGAGACAAGAAATGAGTATTGATCAACCTGGTAAAATGAGTGCGTTGGCCTGGGTGTTTTGGTTTGGGTGTGTTTGATACAGAACAGTATGAAGAAAAAAAAAATCGCAAACCATATATATTGATTCAAATTTTCAGAAGGATCCAACGACACAATGGATGACGAAGAAGATAAACCACTGATAAAGGATGAAAATCATGCAAGCATCAACGATGACTCATACACAGACATCGCTAACCACAACACACCAAGCATCAATGGGAGTTACGTCCCAATCACGCCAGGAGTAGATCATTCTCTACCTGGAATCAAAGACGATTTCCAGGTTGGACTTGAGAGGGCGCGCTCGCGGTACGTAACGGTCGAAGTGCCTATCATCCTGTGTTGCTTGAGCCTGAGCATACTGAGCACGGTGAGACCCGAATACCTCCGGGAGCGAATAGCCACGGACATTTACCATGTCAATACGTCTGCGTTGAATAATAATTCAGCTGGGTCTTGCGGTGCAAATTCATCCAAGGTCGAGGATGATATTCAGGCAACGACCTCAACGTGGTTGCTTTACCTCGGAGCCATCAATTCAATCCCAGGTAATTACTTAGAAATTCCGAAACTGATATACTATGTTTGGTTTTTCATAAAGTTTTGTTGCCATAAAAAAAGTAGATAAATGAATGTTTTGATCACATGAAAGGATTGATCACAAGATCCAAAAGCCTAAAGAGCCAATTGATTAAGAGAGGTCATTTGCCATGATTTGCCTCAGCTTAATCCACTCCCCGGATAGAAGGGGTTGATATGACTTGTGGGCTGGACAATAAAAAGTCATGAAAGTGGATACGTACATAGTGGGCATGGGAGGTTAACTTCTAACTTCTAAATTCGCTTGAAGAAGAGTAAGTGGGGAGAAAGACACCACAAACCGATGCGAAAGTTGGGTAAGATCCACTCGAGTCTACAACATTTTTTTTTATAGAAATGTACCGTTAAGTATTCATTATGTAAATTGGGCAATGATTAATCTTTACAACGAATTTAATCAATGTCAAATCATTGATATGCCTTTGCAGAATGATAAAACCCTTGGCATTCTTTTTAGACATTGTGGTATCTGTTCCTAGTCAATATAGCCTTTGCCACGAAGCGATTAAAATATGGATCGAATCAATTTAATCAATTTGATTAGAACCACCTATCAATAAACCGCATTTACCTCGCACTTCTTTTTTCAGGTCTGTTCATGGCCATAGTTCTCGGATCAATAAGCGACCGTCTGGGTCGCAAGCCCGCCCTCTGCCTCTGTCTCACAGGTTATACTCTCGATGTAGCCTGCAACATCATAGTGACGTACTTCAAACTTCCAATCATGGCTTTCATCCCTGGGGATCTGATCGCAGGGCTCTGCGGAGGTCTGTCGCTGCTCCTCTCCACCGGTGCCTCCTACGTCTCAGATGTGAGCTCAGCGAAAATGCGGACAATTCGTATCGTGATCGTTGAGACGTCATTGTTTCTGGGTTTTGGGATCGGACAAGTAGCTCTAGGTTTCGCATTACAAGATAGTACAGATCATACATTGGAAAAGTATGTTCTACCGCTATGGATTGCATTAGGATGCGCTTTAGCATCACTTGTTTACGTCCTGTTACCATGGTTTATGATTGAAACTGTTAACAGGAAACAGGCAGAGCGGAATACCTCTCAAATATCGAAGTCTTAAGGAACTCCTATCACTTGATAAAGGTAAGCTGGCATGATGTACAATTCCATTGATTAAATCATTGGTACTCGATCATTACCTTTCTAATATCATAGGCCTTTTTTCTTCTTTAAAAAAAAAAAAAAAATCTTTATTCAAATCTTTTTAAGATACGCAAATCCTGTACTGTCATTATGGTGTTGGTTGGTTGGTTGGTTGATTGGGGGGGGGGGTTTGACAGACGTGTCTCAATCAGATTATGATTATTTAGTATAAATTGGGACCGACCTTCAACGTCAGAAGGGCGTTACTGAGCTTCGAACATGTGTCTACTCGATAGGCCCTACCTAAAAATAAATTTACAAACAAACGGAACATAAGTATCTTCTACAATTAAAAAAAAAGAGGGAAATAAAAGAGAATTTTAGGACCGCAGCAATTTTGTAAATATGACAATTTAGTTTTACGCATTAGATGGCGAGAAAAATTTCGTCACGACTGCTTAAACAGAGTGTACTGTTGTTTGAGACCATATCAAAAGTCTTCACTGAAGAGCAGATTGGTAAAATGGAGTAAATATAGTGGCCTTTATATATAGGTCAACAGTTTGGGCGCCAAATGACTAGAGGATGCAACAAAAAAAAAAAAAAAAAAAAAAAAAAAAAAAAAAAAAAAAAAAAAAAATTCGAGAGGAAGACATTAACCTCAATTCGTTAATCGTTGTCGGTATGAAATATACAAACCAAAGCCACTTCAGCTATCTACAGACCAGCAAATGCTTTACAGCTGGACAAGCTTGATTGATTTCAAACATATATCTTGTTATACATTTCAAACACAAAATATAAAGTACAGCAATAAATGACTTTCTTTTCTCATGCATGGATTTCAAACAAAAACACAAATATTTTGGGCACATACGAAAATTGACGAATCAACCCTGGATACATGCACTAAACAAGAAAAGCAATTGTGATCAAACCGCATGTCTTGACCTATGGTGACCTGGAGGGCATTTCATCAAAGGACTTGTCGGACGTTTTATCCGACAAAATGTTACAAGCTACTGAAATGCTTGCATCTGATTGGCTGAGAGCACATTTGTCGGATAAAATATCCGACTAGTCCTTTGATGAAATGCCCCCCCCCCCCGGTCATTCTGGATGGTAACTAGCAGTGTTTTATTCTTCTCCATGATGCAGGAAAACACGAATAAACGAAGAATGAAAGTGCTCGGCTATGCCGGTGTCATGATGTTTGGTGTGTTCGTCATCCAATCTTCGTCTCAGGTGTTTGTAGTGTATAGCATGGGGGAACCCTTCTGTCTAGGGCCGCTCGATGTATCATTTGTGAGTGTAACTTCAGTGGTTTCAGGAGCCTTAGGTAAGTCCATGTTTTCGCTTGTTCACAATGTCTGGCTTCTTCCACTTGCACACATCACAAACTGCCATCATTACTCCACCATAGACAGTTGCCACCGTAGCTTTTTAGGTGCAACAGAATCAAGATTCAAGACTTCATTGAGGGCGAATAAACGATATATGTGCGATAGCCCTTTCCGTTTGGGGCCAACAAATGATAATATCCTTGTGGTTCTTACCCGAGTGGTATCCGGAGCCTTCGATACATCCTCTAGAACTTTTCTTTTAAAGTGAGCAGAGGGGTGCTATTATTTTGTTGACTTTTGGGTTAAGGCCCTCATAGACAACTATCGACATCCATTTTTTTTCTGAATTGAAGCACTATATGAATGTTTAAAATAAATTCCCATAAAACTTGACCGAAGGCTACAGTGCAGAAAAACTTGTAAAGGGTTGTTTCCTTTTGTTAACCCCCCATTAAAACCTGATCAGCTTCTCGGTGTGCCGTAAGCCCCTTTCATAATTGGTAGTGCGACTGCTTACAACCGTTGCGATTGTGTGCAACATATATTGTGACCAAATGATCGCAAGGGCAAATGTGAAAGCTCCTTAAAGACCGTTGACAGAGTAAATACAACCTTACATCGATTGAAAGCTAAGTAGGCGTATAACATAAATACCCCCAAAATAAATTAAATTTTCATAACAGTATTCATAAAAAGATGATCGAACCTCAACCAGGCCATCCCTCCCAAGTACTCGTAAAAGTACCCCTATTATATAATGCGGCTGATGACGTCAAAGAAGTTTAAGGGAATGTTACTGCCAGGCATGATTGTGTTTCGCCTTTAGAAAACACGTTTGTATTGCTATGTCAGAACAATAGAATTCTAGCACACATGTGGTCTATTGTTCTGACATAGCAATACAAACGTGTTTTCTAAAGCCGAAACCCTATCATGCCTGGCAGCAGCATTCCCTTAAACTTCTTTGACGTCATCAGCCGCATTATATAATAGGGATACTTTTACGAGTACTTGGGAGGGATGGCCTGGTTGAGGTTCGATCACCTTTTTAATGAAATACTTTCTAAATGGAAGACAAAAATGCTTAAATTGGGAATTGTTGTATTAGGAAGAAATATTCGCTTTCGTTTTATATGTAATTTTGATTTTCATTTCTCGGTCCGGTCTGGGACTTTAAAGGGGCTTTCACAAAGGGGCTTTCACAATTGAAGATGCTAGTACTAGATGTTCCTATGTTATAGTGCAGTCAGACCGGCCAGACCGACCTCAAACCAACTACAATTAAATGAACATTTCAAGATGGTTTGTTTGTTAGTTGGTGTGAGGTCGGTCTGGCCGGTCTGACTGCACTATAACATAGGAAGATCTAGTACTAGCATCTTCAATTGCTCTATCTTGCGACCATTTGGTCACAATATATGTTGCACACAATCGCAACGGTTGTGAGCAGTCGCACTACCAATTGTACTGTAGTGTTAACTTCAGTAATGGGCCTGTCCCACAGGAGGCGATCGTTGTGGCGACAACCTATGCATGTTAGAACCTCCCAGAATCGTGTCAGAATCGTAGGTGAACGAAGATGATATACGTATCTACGACTCTGTCTACGAAAGGATACGAAAGGCTACGACATCGACTTGCTTCCACGCAAACAAAAGAATAACAATAGCTTGTATCCGATAGCACAATAGCCTCGACCTTCGCGCATCTCGAAGCTTGACTTCTTTCGTCGCAGCTTAAAATCAACAAAAATATGAACTTGCGCACTGTGGCGATCCTTGCGACTGACACAGGCGATCGAGTGTTTTCTACCTGATGGCGGCCTGTCGCCTTTATATTCGTGATAGTCCTCTCAGTCGCGCAATATAATTTGGGTCGTGAGTGATTTTTGAAAATTTCGAAAATCAGCGGCGACTGTACAGTATCTGAATGGGAGGCCGATCCTGATTTTGGTGAATGTAGGTGGCGACAAAGGCCGTAGCGGCTTAAATTTCACTGGCCTTTCGTTTCAGCGATGCGTGCAACGTACGCTGGAGCGCGGCAACCTACAACTGGCCGCCGTTCCGCTCTGCTAAACATGTTCTATCTGGCGACAATCTACGATAGCACCTTGTCGCGACAAGAGAAGACAGGCTACGGTCATTGACCTCAACCCAACTGACGCCGGCTATTGTTTAACTTGTTGAGAAACTAGCGGCGAACAGAATTTTGCTACGTATTTGTTGGCGACAGACGCAATCATTCACGATCTTATAGGCGATTGGACCTGCGCATTGTGGTGATGGGTACTAAAAAGTAGTTCGCAGGTTGTCGCCACAACGATCGCCTTCTGTGGGACAGGCCCTGAAGGCTCCACAGGGACTCACCTGAGTCTTTGTGGAATTCATCTATTATTTTTCATTCAAACACGGAAGATCATCGCACCTAGAAGAGAATCTATGTGCCTTTGAAACTTTGAGATAAAAAATATTAAAAAATGTCTTAAAGTGAGATTTATGTATTATCAAGATTGACTGTCCTGCTAAGCTACTCCTCAATTACAACATTTTTTGCTTCCTCTCTTAGGACTAATGATAGGAGGCGCTGTTTTACCCCGCTTTATAGCTGATAATTGGATTATACAGCTGAGTCTGTTCAACTCAATGCTAACTTGCATTATAACGGGTCTGGCGACTACCAAGGTAGTTCTATACATAAGTAAGTATCTTAAAAATGGAAAAATATTCTCCATTTCATAATGTAGTGAAAAGAACATTTTAATGAAAAATAATTGAGTATATACTCTCCTCCAAATGGTAAATGTGGAATATTTATGATGTCCAACACCTTGACCATTGCCAATACTTTGGCCATGGTCCTTTGTTATAATGATGGCACGGCATGATCTTTCAAAGGCACGTATTCTAAGCGGAAGACTGAGTTTGTATGAGTTCAACTGTTGAAGTTTGTGCAATGCTATTGTGTGATCCTTTTGTCAGAGTAATCAGACAAAAGGATCGCACAATAGCATCGCACAAACTCAACTCCATACAAATTCAGTCTTCGGTCAAGAACACGATCCTATGTGTTTATTTTGTAAACCAATTTCCATTTAAAATTTCAATTTCAAATTTAATCCAAAATTCAATATCAGTATCTCTTCTCACTTTAAATTCCAATTTTAAATTTTATTTCATATTTTATTTCATTTTAAAGTTCAATTTCTCTATAAATCCGTTATGTGTTTGACTTTTTTTTTTCTAATTCAGGTTCTGGTCTGAGTTTGTTAAAAACTCTGTCGTTTCCAGTCATACGATCCCAATTGTCAAAAGTGTCGGCTGAGCACGAAAGAGGTATGATTTTGCCATTTCAGTTCTCAAAACACATTTTTTTTTTTCATGATTCAATAATAGACCATGTAACGAATGTAGAGAGGGCGCTATAAAGACAGTTTGCCTCCTAATGCACTTTACTTCATTATCTTTAGACATAACATTAAAATTTAAAAACATGTTGATATTAAATAAATCTTTATTTAGATTTTCATAATCTTTTTCACTGTGGAAATTAATTGTCAAAGCTATCGGTTTTTTATTTCAAAGATGTACGATACTACTAATAGCTATTGACGATATTTCGTATAGGCCGATATGTATTATTGGTCGGGCTTTAATTTTATACGATTAATTGTTGGTGCTGTCATTATCCCTGTATACGCCTTTACTTAAATGAACACTATATTCATATTTATTGCAAAATGAACAAATTGATTTATAGTTCACTGTTACATTCAAGTTAAGTTCAGTTCAGGTCAGGTCCATTCAGGTGCACCTCAGTTCAATTCAATTTAAATTAGATCCATTTTTTAAATTGAATGGAGTAAGTTAAGTTTATTGCAACTCAACCAAGCCTGAGCTCAAGTCAATTTGAATAAATTAAATTCAGCAAAATGGAGTTTAAGCATTTCAACATCGTTCAATGCAATTCATAAAATTTACACGTTTAGTGTTGCTTTCTGTTCACGTGAAATCAAATGCCAAATAAGTCTATTCATTTAAATTCAATTCAATTCCATTCCATTCGATTGAAGTCAAATCCAATTCAATCAGTTTTAATCATCTATATTCTACTCCTATACAGGTTTAATGTTAGCTTTCATAGGTTGTATGGACGGGTTGGCCGCTTTCTTGTCTCCTCTCATCTCCAATTCTATCTATGCCAAAACCTTGTATTTTTATCCACCGTTCATTTTCTTCTTTCTTGGAGGATTGCAAATATTCCCAGTCCTTATAACAGGGTAAGTTTGATCCTAGTGGAAATTTTGAAGAGGAAGTCTGGACTGAATTTAATTTTCTTAGTTTAAGTGAAAGCAGAACAGTCAGATAGGCATTATGATTTAAATTCTAGCTTAGTTGTACTTTTTTAATTTGATCTGATTTTTTTTATTTAACATTATTTCTATTTCCTTTTCTTTTCTTTTTTTTTTAAAATTAGTTTTAGGGGTAGATTCTTGTTGTTGATTTTTAAGAACGAGTTTTCATTTACTTCTGCAAATATACAAAATATTATTAGATTAGACACTTTTTTTTTTAACACTCCTCTGTGGAATAGGCATCTTTTTTTTGTTTTTTGTTTTTGTTTTTTGTTTTTTGCTTGCTTATTTTTTTTTAATTCAAGAACCATTTGAAGGATAATAATTAATGGAATTGACAGTCCGGGACATAATTATGTCAGACAAGCTCGCTATGACATGTTAAAGTGAAATAAACACTAATCATTCATATATTTTTGTCCACCATTCACTAATATGTTTATCCCGTTTTCTGCTTTGATTAAAACGAAATTAATTTCAGGGTGGAATTTTCCCTTTAAGCTTGTGCAATAGAACTTAAACCCGGCCAAATTAAACAATTTAATCTGCATTTGATAATATTTCTAAGAAGACATTAAACATAATAGGCCTACATTAATAGTAAACATAATCTGGTTGGAAATCATAATTGAATAGTTCTATACAATCATTGCTGATGATGTCTTATATTCATTGATATATTTTTGTTTGTGTTTCCATCATGTCCATAGATTCCTACAGTATCAACAACGGACAATACACGTACGACTTGTGAATGGTAACACCGTAAATTAATGCTAAATGGACACCTTACTCACGAGTTTTAGATAGGAACCCCGTAAAGGAATGCTCCATGAACACCTTACACACGATTTGCCTTTGGGGAACACCATAAAGGAATACCAAATGGACATCTTACACAAGATTTGCCTATATGGGAACACCGTAAACGTAAACGAATACTAAATGGACACCTTCCACACGAGTTGCATATGGGAACATCGTGAAGGAATGCTCAATGGACACCTTATACAAAGCTTGTCAATGGTAACACCGTAAACTAATGCTAAATGGACACCTTACTCACGATTTTTAGATAGGAACCCCGTAAAGGAATGCTCCATGAACACCTTACACACGATTTGCCTTTGGGGAACACCATAAAGGAATACCAAATGGACACCTTACACAAAATTTCCCTATATGGGAACACCGTAAACGTAAACGAATACTAAATGGACACCTTCCACACGAGTTGCTTGTGGGAACATCGTGAAGGAATTCTCAATGGACACCTTACATAAAGCTTGTCAGTGGTAACACCGTAAATTGATGCTAAATGGACACCTTACTCACAATTTCTAGATGGGAACACTGTGAAGGGGTGATCAATTGACACATTAAACACGAGTTGCCTATCGGAAACTTAGAGGAACACCACTTTGGCTATGGACACCTTAAACAAGATTTGCTTATAATTGGAACATCGTTTTAAAAAAATGCTAAATGGACACCTAATCAACACACGAGTTGTCGATGGGGTGGTTACACTGTAAACCTTACACTGGTTGCTTGTGGCACCGCACAGAGATGCTCAATGGTTTTCAAGCTCGCTTTGCAATGTCCTTCTTTCCCCTCCCAACGCAGGTGTAAATGGTCACCCAGTAGAATCAGTACTCTTATAAAATTTAGAACCTTTCTTTGTCCCGTATTTGGAACCCTTTAAGGTTCTTTAAGGTAGCAGAAAAAAAAGTTCTAAACAGTCATTTAGAACCGTTTTTGATTCTACAAGGAACCCTTTAAGGTTTTTTAAAGTCCTAGACCGGACCGACAAATGAAATAGCCAAAAACGAAAGCTAATATGCTATATAATACAACAATTCCAAATTAAGGCGTTTTTATTGTCCATCTAGAAAGTATTTAATTAAAAAGATGACCGAACCTCAACCAGGCCACCCCTCCCGAATACTTGTAAAATTACCCCTAATTTAAAAGTGCGAGTGATGACGTCAAAAAATGTTAATGGAATGCTACAGCAGTCCTGCGGCCAGGCATGATTGCGTTTCGCCTTTAGAAAACACGTTTGTATTGCTATGTCAGGACAATAGACGCCCTGTGAGCTAGAATTCTATTGTTATGAAATGAAAGGGCAAAGTCAATCATGCCTGGCCACAGGACTGCTGTAGCATTCCATTAACATTTTTTGACGTCATCACTCGCACTTTTAAATTAGGGGTAATTTTACAAGTATTCGGGAGGGGTGGCCTGGTTGAGGTTCGGTCATCTTTTTAATCAAATACTTTCTAGATGGACAATAAAAACGCCTTAATTTGGAATTGTTGTATTATATAGCATATTAGCTTTCGTTTTTGGCTATTTCATTTGTCGGTCCGGTCTGGGACTTTAAACAACGTATGTGGTTCTTGATGGTGTAAAAAAAAAAACCCATAGGTTGTATAAAGAACCCCATAAAAAAAATTGATGGGGTTCTTCACACCATCAAGAACCCCATAGGTTGTAAAGAACCTTGAAGGTTCCTTAGAAACCAAAAATGGTTCTTAAAGGTCTGCTTAGAACTCTTTTATATTACTTTCAAGAACCTTAAAAGGTTCCAAGTACGGGACAAAGAAAGGTAAGTTCTAAAATTTCTAAGAGTGTATTGTACACGGTTCGGTGTAAAAATGGCAGAGGTAAAAATGGCAGAGGTTGCATTTGCGGTTTAATGATCTGACAGGGGCCGCGGCGTACAAAAACGTGAAAATTACCTCCTCATTGTGTGTTTTCATTGCAGAACCGTTTCCGGGATTGTAACTGAGTATAATCTCAAAATGAATTTAAACTTCGATTTAACTTTTAGAAGTCGATATTTATCTCACGAATATAAATCCATTTCATGATACGACAAACGAAAGAGACTGCGCCTTTCTAGTCGATATCAGCATAAAAATAATATGACACTTGTCATATTGACCTTTTATATCTTGTCAGGACTCTTGTTAGCTGATTATAGGCCTATGTAATTTGTGTTATTTCATTTTCATTACAGGCCTATATTGTATTAGTTGATACCAGGTAAAATTTGTTTTAAAAAATACTTCAATTGAAGTTCATGAGTGATAAGCATTTATATCCAACGATTTTAAAAGTCTGGTAATTTCCTCGGAGTCCTTTAATATTGGTTAATCATACACGTATTGTCATGATTGTGAGGGCACCCGAGTGCGCCCGCCCCCCCCCCCCCAGTTACGTGCACAGGGGGCGCCGAAAAGAGGAGAAAAGGGTAGAAAAGGGTAGGGGCGCCAGATGGACCTGAAACTAAGGGGTCGCTAAATCTTTCAATAATAGGGGCAAAATTGATCTTAAACGTCTACGCCTTCTGGTCTCTATACTTCGAGTATAATTTTCGCTCGCGCTTCGGGCTCGTCTATTTTTAATATTTTTTTAAAGTTAATATAACAATCGTTCACTTCGGTATTAACAACATCTCATAGCGGATAGTACAAATAGAAGTCAGTCAATTCTAAAGATAAGGAACCATCCAGGCAGTCCAGCATTGATTTTTGAAAATCCCTTTTCATTAGTTTTCTTTTTTAATGTTTTACCCCTTTCCTTAGGGAATTTGCCATGATTATATGCATGTGCTTTGCTATGACAATTGGATTGCGTAAGACATTCCATTTCACTTCTGTCATGTTTACCTCCGCCATTTTTACCTCTGCCATTATTTTTACCTCTACCATTATTTTTTACCTCTTCCATTTTTAACCTCCGCCATTTTTACCTCTGCCATTTTTACCTCTGCCATTATTTTTTACCTCTTCCATTTTTACCTCTGCCATTTTTGCCTCCGCCATTTTTACCTCTGCCATTTTTACCTCTGCCATTTTTGCCTCTGCCATTTTTACCTGGCACCCCTTGTACACACCTTGTGGTGGTATCTCACCTGTCATGAGTTTGGGACTAGTTTGCGACTCCTTCTCGGAGATGTCTCCAGAGTCTCTGCAACATCTCATGAGTCGCGGTAATATCTTACATGTTCATGTCAATGAGAGTTTTTCCCGTCCCCGAGATGTCTCTGTGTCTCCGAGTCTTATAGACGTCTCCTCAGGTGAGATACCACATTTAAAGCCAGTACGAGCTGGCAGCCTTGTATAGCACCACCTCAAGTTCTCAACTACTCAATTCTGCCCTGATTCCTTACCCATAATGCAATATCATGAGCAGTGTAGTCTTATAATAGAGACCGAATTGAATGACAACACACTAACTCACTACTCAATACATTCATACCCCAATAATAATGTTAATAAGTACTTTTCCCCTCAAAGCACTTTAGTTTCCTTGATACAAATAAAATTAAAGGCTATTTTAGTCACTCCAATCTTGATAGTTATCTCAAAAGGTATAGTTTTAGACTAACTATTTATGACACAGAGTCAATGGGAGTGTTTGTCAGTTCACTCTCCTTGCTGGAAAGTTCCCTAAAGAGTTAAAAGCGTGAAGACGTTGGCCCACATCTCACCAAACGTGGCTTTTAGTTAGTCCATGGTGCTAAAATCAATTGTTTAACACGGATTTAGACCATGGTCTAAATTTTGGTATTCACAAACACACCTGATTTAGACCATGGACTAACTAAACCACGTTTGTGAATTCGGGAGCTTATGTGTGTCGTGCGGCAAACGCTTCGAGAAGGAGACAATGTAGCGCTATAGTAAATCTAAAGTTTATTTTCTATTTTCTACCATCGCAATACATTCAAAAAACATTGTAAATTGTCCGTCGTATTGTCATGAATAAGTAAATATTTTAAACGTATATCCTGAAACTGCACCCGGCGTCATAACCAAGAGTACCGTCAACAATGGCGCTCCAGTTGCGAGCGGGAAGAGCGTATGTCAATAAAACAATGAAATGAAATATTTAGTTTATAGTGCAATATAAGTGCATGTATTATGAAAGATTATATATTATGAAAATTATTATACTATGAAATTATTATATTGTGAAAATTATTACATTATGAAAATTATTATATTGTGAAAATTATTTATATATTGAACATTAATCATATTATGGAGACGTGTTTCATCTTAATCATTCATGGCGATGTATTGTTGTTATGTGAAGACTGCGATAGTAATTGGATTTTTGTATACAATGCATTTGAAGTTGAAATGGTTTGAAGTTTCTTGTTAGACTTTAGAGTTTGGTTTAGCGAATAGCGTATGTAAAGTGTGTTTCATTGAAGGAGTGCAAATGAGGGTCATTAAAAGAGGAAGAAAGTCAGTTAAAAAGGGACGTATCGGGTATCGATAGCGGGTTCGGCTTGGCCGGTGACCCTTCGGGTAGCGGGGTTATCACTGCGGGGTATGGTACTCGGGAACTACGTTTAAAGGACGGTTTTTGAAACTGTTGTCGGCAGGAGACGGTGCTCTCAGTCCGCCGCGACGGTTTCATGTGTCGCGAAAACTAACTTCCTGCAGAAGCTCTCTTTCGCAAACTGCTTTGAGACAGTTTTTTGAAAATTGTCGCGGTGACGTCGCGGACACGTCTCAGAGACGTCTCGCGAAGTGAGATACACCTATGGCCTAGTTTATAAAAGCAGAGGAGTCACCATTTTTTTTTTTTTTTTTTTTATTCCTGTTGTAATTTTTCATTCTTTTTTGGGGGCGATGTTTCGAAAGTCATACTTTAGCGCAAAGAGAGTAAACCCAGTAGAGAGTTTTCTACATTCAACTCCAGTTAAGGTAAACCATTAATCTTTTAAAAGAAGAAAAAAAAAGAAGAAAAATACACGTACAATAATTTTGATGGGACATAATTGCACCGCTAATATAGGTTTTCCCGGCCATTAATACATTATCATTCTGTTTTCATTTAATGTGTATTCATATTCGTGGTTGATACGACCGACTGACTTTAGTCAAACAATTTCGCGTTCATGCTCTCAAATTCGCTTTTAGGGACACAAGGTAATGGTTGCAGAGTTCACAATTCGGATATTGGCATTTAATTCATTATTTGTGCATTCAAATTAGTGCAGATTTCAGTATACGGATGAAATGTCGACACTGAAGGCGAATTTGAATATTCCATTGCCGCATGCATCGGCTTATTATTATGTGAAGTAGAATGCGCAAATCGAAATTGATCACAACAATCTTAAGTTGCATGATGAATACGATTTTGACTAGCAAAATTTCGATGCATCAGCATTTATTTCCGATAAATGAATGCCTCTAATATTGCATGATAAAACAAGAACATGACGGAAAATCCTATATTACCGTATATTGATTTGCATGCATATATATTTATTTTTATGAGTCCAAGAGTCATCGTCGTTTGAACCTTATATAATTAATATATATTATGTTATAACTAGTTATAAAGATGGCATTTCGTTTTTCCGCTGTGCCTTTTTTGGTACATAGTCGATTTGGGAGAAAAGATGAGAACTAAAGGCTTGCTGTAGGGGCCTATTTTCACAGGACACCACCCAACAAATCCTCTTTGCACATTGTTCCGTGAGATCACACGCACATCTTATGCAGCGCGGAAAATGATTTTTGTATTTTTTTATTGATTTTTTCGCATTAATTTCAAAACATAATATGCTCTTAGCTTTTTTCCCCCATCCCCTCTTTCATCTCTTTTATTTATCTTTTTTTCTCCTGCAGGTTGATAGTGCTTTAAATCTTTAATCTTATTGATTACTTCAATTTAATTCAATATATGAATATGTGTTTATGTGTATGTAATTTGGTGCGCCATATAAGCTATGCTCTTAACCGGGGTCACCAAAACCATCATTGTATTTTTTATTTTTTTATTTTATTTTAATATTTTTTATTTTTTATTTTTTTTAATGTCTCTTATACATCTCATCTTCTTATCTTTGTATTATTACTATATATTTTGTATTTTGAGATGGTTAAATGAATAAATGAATGAAAATAAATTGTATTTATTTCACTGTAAAAATGATTTAAATATAATTTAGAATACAAAGAATGATGTCAAGAGAGAGAGTAAATGAAATGGAAGAATAACATAGCGTGCATCATACTAAAAGATGTACGCAGGCGCGAATACATGGGTGGGCGAGTGCCCCCTTCCCCGGCCCCGAAACCCCCAATTAAGGGGCTAATTTGTTTAAAATCGACATTTTTAGGTATTTGTTTAAAAGAGAGAGAGACAGAGGAGCAATTGAATGAGAGAGATGGCTAGAAATTATGCTTATGGTTGTTTTACGATCAGGGTACACCAATTTTGTCTCACTGGACCAGAAAAAAAAAAGTTGTTTTGTTTTCCCTCAATTTTTGTATATTTGTTCTACATGGGTAAAATTAAATTGCTCTTAAATCTGGAGGCAGGGGGATATATATTTATTTATTTATTTACTTATTTTTCTATATATAGGGTTCAAATGTTTTATTACACGTAAAGTCAATTGCTTCATTTTTCGGAGAGGACGTTTTGAACGGAACGTGATTTGACAACATTGTAACGTGACTTCTGAAAAATAAGTGGATGTGGTGAAGTGAGAGATTATAAGTTTGTTGCATATACACAAGTGTTCTTACAGACAAAAACATTGTTTATCAAGTGATGTAAAACTAATGCGTAAAACCCACCGAATTCGGAGAGGAAAATTATTTTTTTTTTTACGGAATTGGCACACCCAATTTGAGAGTGTTAATTGCTCACAAAAAAAAAAAACCTAAATACAAAAACACAAACTGTAGCTTCTGGGGTTTTCAGTTTTTAAACTATCGCATTTCAGTAGTCAATTCTGATTGGATAAAACAAACCTATTGATTGCTAATAATAAAGATGCGCAGGCTCAAAATCATAAAAGATAAAATGAGACAGTAATTTTGCCCTAAAATGCCATATATGTCATTTATTTTAGAAGTAAATGTGTATTTCAATAATTTATTTTTCTCTTATAGGTTGCTCTAACAGTTCCTAATAGCTTGCCATAGTATATTTGATATTAAAGAAACTATATTTCTTTTTATGGTGCACAGAAGGCCGATTTAGTGTACTGATCGTAAAACGAACCTTCTGTATATAGATACCGACAAAAAAGTGAGGGAAAGATGGTGCTGCAGAGGATGATCGATACATGAGATAGATAGAAAAGGTGGTGGTGCACATGATATAGGAGAAAAGGGATGATACATTATGAGAGAGAGGGAGAGAGGGGGGAGAGTAAGAGGGAACGTGAATAATTAATTGAAATGACCTTGCTTTTGTCGATCCTATGATCATCATCATTCCGGTAGATAGGAAGGATGTCGTTTTCGGGTGACAGATTATCAGGCTATTAAAGGGATTCCATTTTAGGATCGAAGGTAGATTAATTCTGGTAGATTATCAAATGAATAATTGTGCGTGTATGATAAATAAATAGTTCGAGAAGTTTGATTTTTTTTTTTTAAAGGTGTAATTTCAAAGATATCTATGACTGATACTGATATTAGGGCATGCTTTGATAATAAAAAAATATAAGTTTGATATTTTGTGAAGTATCGGATCCTTATCGTTCATTACTCCCCCCCCCCCCCCCCCCCCCCCCCCTCCCACCCAATCAAAGAATGCAGCTGGGGAAATAATTATTAGACCAAACAATATTCGGCACCTCCTCCCCCCTTCCCTAGCGCCACTGGCAATATGCAGGCGCAGAGAGGTACACGACAGTTGGTTGTGACCAATTTATTTCCAATGTGTATAGCACACTCCTGTGCATTATACAATATCCTGTTTCCTATAAAATATTGTGTTAAAAGCTCACTGAACATTATGAATAGGACTCGTTTTTACTAACTGTTATTTTGAGCTTTCCAATTAGATCGCTTGAGCGAATTTGTCACGAGAATTTTGTTTATGTATGTACACGGTGATTTTGCAAAAGTCTATACCGTGGAGGCATAAAGCTTTGTAGCTTTATGTAAAACTACCATTTCCCGTCATTTGGTTTACCGCGCATAGCTCGTGATCAAAGTTAAAAAATCATCCATGTACCCTTTCGTACATTATTGCTAATCATCTTAGCTTTGGACTTAATACGATTAAAAAAGGAGCTTGGTTTCAGATGAGAGATGGCTTCTAAACTATTATAGTTTCTATCACTTTTATCACTACTGCTAGTATATGCTTATATGCACGGGCTTGAGGCGTTTTAATCAGCTGCACACTGGGGTAATGTATGCTTACCTATCATTTGCTAATATGGTGATTCCTATCTTTTCGTCTTTTTTCATAATGTTAAATCCTAATTCTAAAGGCCACCGCACACCTTACGATTGGCATGTGTAATAAAACGTCATTACATTGGTGTGGATATTTAGAAATAGAACATCATACTGTGCAGAGTTCTAAATCATCGCAGGAATACTTATATGTTCAAATCAGTGACTACGGTAACCTCCTTATTAAAATAAAAGCGAATTCAAAATATAATCGTAATGACGTCATAGCAATCGCACGATTGGCTGCGATTTCAAACCAATTTGCCCTTTACTCCTAAATAAAGGCTTGCAATTTTCCGAAATTCGATATCAGTATTCTTACAGTTAATTTGAACCTCTAATAATAAGATTATATTCATTCATACTCTCGGACAATAAGCAAAATGCTGCAATGACAGAAAAACAAACAAACAAACCCAGAGCTGTCATCAATTTTGAATTTTTGATAGATGCAAAAACTTCCTTCACCGGGAATCAAACCCGGGTCATTGGATCTCAACTGTAATGCCTTAACCACTAGACCACGGAGGCGGGCTAGCAACTAGGCGTAACCGAAACTTTGATAACATGGTGACGTGGTGGGACGTAGCTTGAACTTTTTAAAATCTTTATTCCGATCGAGCCTTCGGCTTTCGCCTTCTTCAGGATTGCTGAAGAAAAATCATATCAAAACAAGAACAAACAAAAAGCGGTTACCAACATAATGTATTAAATTATATAATGTATAAAGAAAATGAATAATGTTGAAATATATATATTGAGTTACCTTGTAGCTGTGGAGATGTGGAGAAGTGTCTCCCCACCCCCGTGCATGATCCACGGCCAAGAACCACAAAAAAAGGCTATCATTTTTTTTTTAATGTGAATTTGAGGTAAACAATACCAGAGGTGTTCGAGTCAAAAATCAAAAAGAGCCACCAACGATACGAATAAATTTTGTTCAGTTCAGTTCAGTTAATTTACTCTGGCCGTCACGATGCCTTAAAATGATCGGATTTAATTCTCTTAAGATTGTCACACTGTGTTTTACATAAGTTTGTTTCTCACTGTGGGACGCTATAGCTGTGTTTCTTACAACAGGGATGTTCACTATTATTGATGTGGTTTTTTTTTCAACATGTAGTTGTTATTATTTTTGCAGAGACAATGGAGCCTAAGAATATTGCGATAAACAGCGATGGAGCCCCTGACGAACCCCCTGTCATAGCAGCGGCCAAAAACAGTAACGTAAAGGAACACACCATATCTGCATGCCAAGATGATAAATTTGATCTTCAACTCAAGAGGGCGGTATCTCGTTACGTCACAGTGGAAATACCCGTGGCCCTGATGTGTTTTACTTATCAAATTCTTCTGACAATGAAGGTATGTCGGGTGTGTCTATAAAACAATTTATTCAGGGAGAAATGTGAAATGCCAATTACACGATAACGTGTGCTTTAAATAATATTTTCTATCGATTTCTCTTTTTCCTTTTTTATTTATTTTTTTTATTTTAAAGGTATTTTGATCAGGTTTGCTCTCTTTTGATTTCATCCTTGCTTCTAACTAGGCCGAGTATCTTCGAGACCGTTTGGCAGCGAAGTACAATCATTCGCTGGTCCATAACAGTTCTGCCTCGATGTGTGGACCGAATCTAACTACAAATGCAAGCGACACCACCGAAGACCAAATTCAAGCCGAAACGGCCAGGTGGTTACTCTACTTTGGTATTGCATATTCAATACCAGGTAAGCAGTTAATCGTTTTAAGTATTCCCTGATATAAAGAAAATCCATTTCATTAACTTTTTTTTTTTTTTTAAAACCAAAATACAATACACTCCTAGCTGCAACAGAGTTCTCATCATCAAGCTAATTACAATAGACTCCTGCTAAAATGCACAGGACCTAGCCAATGCAGTATACTCCTGCTACAAAGTCCTCAACACCAAGACAATTACAGTATAGTCCTGCTACAAGGTACTCATGAACAAGCCAATTACAGTACAGTCCTGCTACAAAGTGCTCAACACCAAGCCAATTACAGTACAGTCCTGCTCCAAGGTGCTCAACACCAAGCCAATTACAGTACAGTCCTGCTACAAGGTGCTCAACACCAAGCCAATTACAGTACACGTCCTGCTACAAGGTACTCCAACACCAAGCCAAACAGTAACACTCCTGATACAAAGTCCTCAACACCAAACCAATTACAGTACACTCCTGCTACAAAGTCCTCAACACCAAGCCAATTACAGTACACTCCTGCACAAAGTCCTACACCAAGCCAATTACAAGTGCACTCACTTGCTACAAAGTCCTCAACACCAAGCCAATTACAGTACACTCCTGCTACAAAGTCCTCACCAAGCCAATTACAGTACACTCCTGCTACAAAGCTCTCAACACCAAGCCAATTAACAGTACACTCCTGCTACAAAGTCCTCAACACCAAGCAATTACAGTACACTCCTGCTACAAAACTCAACACCAAGCCAATTACAGTACACTCCTGCTACAAGTCTCCAACACCAAGCCAATTACAGTACACCCTGCTACAAGGTGCTCAACACCAAGCCAATTACATACACTCCTGCTACAAGGTACTCAACACCAAGCAATACAGTACACTCCTGCTACAAGGTGCAGTACATCCTACTACAAGGTGCTCACACCAAGCCAATAACATACACTCCTACTAAGGTGCTCAACCCAAGCAATTACAGTACACTCCTGCTACAAGGTGCTCAACACCAAGCAATAACAGTACACTCCTGCTACAAGTCTCACACACCAAAAGACATCCTGCTACAATTAAAGTCCTCAACACCAAGCCAATTACAGTACACTCCTGCTACAAGGTGCTCAACACCAAGCAATAACAGTACACTCCTGCTACAAGGTGCTCAACACCAAGCCAATAACAGTACACTCCTGCTACAAGTTAAATCCTCAACACCAAGCCAATTACAGTACACTCCTGCTACAAGTATCAACACGAAGCCAATAACAGTACACTCCTGCTACAAATTAGTCTCAACACAAGCCAATAACAGTACACTCCTGCTACAAATTAGTCCTCAACACCAAGCCAAATACAGTACAGCCTGCACAAGGTACTCAACACCAAGCCAATTAAGTACACTCCTGCCACAGGCGCTTAACACCAAGCCAATTACAGTACACTCCTGCCACAAGGCTTAACACCAACCAATTACAGTACACTCCTGCTACAAGGGCTTAACAAACCAGCCAATTACAGTACACTCCTGTACAAGGTACTTAACACCAAGCCAATTACAGTACACTCCTGCTACAAGGTGCTCGACACCAAGCCAATTACAGACACTCCTGCTACAAGGTGCTCAACACCAAGCCATATACAGTACACTCCTGCTACAAGGTGCTCAACACCAAAGCAATTACAGACACTCCTGCTACAGGACTCAACACCAAGCCAATTACAGTACACTCCTGTTACAAGGTGCTCAACACCAAGCCAATTACAGTACACTCCTGCTACAAGGGCTTAACACCAAGCCAACTACAGTACACTCCTCGCTACAAGGTGCTCAACACAAAGCCAATTACACGTACACTCCTGTTACAAGGCTGCTCAACACCAAGCCAATTACAGTACACTCCTGCTACAAGGTGCTCAACACCAAGCCAATTACAGTACACTCCTGATACAGGTGCTCATAACCAAGCCAATTACTGTACACTCCTGCTACAAGGTACTCAACACCAAGCCAATTACAGTACACTCCTGATACAAGGTACTCAACACCAAGCCAATTACAGTACACTCCAGCTACAAGTGCTCAACACCAAGCCAATTACAGTACACTCCAGCTACAAGGTACTCAACACCAGCCAATTACAGTACACTCCTGATACAAGGTGCTCAACACCAAGCCAGTTACAGTACACTCCTGCCACAAGGTGCTCAACACAAGCAATTACAGTACACCTCTTCTACAAGGTGCTCAAACACCAAGCCAATTACAGTACACTCCTTCTACAAGGTGCTCAACACCAACCAATTACAGTACACTCCGGCTACAAGGTTCACAGAACAAACCAATTACAATACATTCTTGCTACAAGATGCTCAAAAATATGGCGCCTCTTGATCATTTAAAACTATTAACAACTCACCGAAAAAAAAAAATCTTTTCGAGTGTGCAATTTAACCCTTTAGGCACCATAATCTACTTTTGTCTAGCTACTCTTACATTCAATGATATCGCTCGACTGCACATCGTGGTCTGATATTTAATTTTCTTATTGTCTATTAATGCATTCAGGTATTGTCATGGCCATCTATGGGTCTCTGAGCGACAGACTAGCCGCAAACTTCCCTGGTTGTGGTCAACTTAGGATATTGTGGCACATCAAGTGGTATACCTGGCTGTAGTTATTTCAGGCACCCATTGAGTATTGCTATTCGGGACTTTGTCATGCATGTCCGGTGGGCAAGCCTTGCTTCTAGCGACGGGTGCCGGCTTACATAGCAGATGTGACGTCAGAGAAGTCACGCATGTCAAGGATCATCACACTTGAGGCAATCTTCTTCATTGGCAAGTAAAGTAATAGCAAATAGTTGATCATTTCACATATAATAGCCCCATGTCACTTCGGGGAGTTTCAGAGCGTTGCGTTAAGTTGGCAATTTCGAATCAGGTTGAACCAGG
>CALNVZ010003433.1:45918910-45940294 GCA_940671915.1 Paracentrotus lividus
ATATATATATATATATATATATATATATATATATATATATATATATATATATATATATATATATATATATAGCCTATATATATCTTAAACTCACCCTACTTTTGTCTACACTCTTAGAATATTAATAAGTATCATGATTATAAGACTACAATGCAAACGTTACGAATTATTTGTTGTATTGCCCTTTTAACAGAATCCTCCAATGCAAGAATAGGAGGACACTAACATATCACGTGATTAATAGTGAGGAACAATGAGAACACTGAAATACGCTGTTTTGTAATATCTCGAGATTAAAATGGAGGACAAATGAACTCGTAATACCCATCATGCCCATGTTGCAATACCACGTGATAAAAAAGGAGGACCAGAGGAGGACAAGTGAGCTCACACACATGATTGGAACATGTCGTAAAACCACGATGATCACGTGATAAAGAGTCATGATCAACAAATCTACTTATGAACGGCGAGCTGCATACAGTGCGTTTCAGAAAAAAGGTAATCCATTTTTAGAGGGCCCATATTCAAAGCCCATTTGTTTTTGCTGTTCATATGTTACATATAATTGAAAAATGAACTCTCTCCCTTTCCAATGGTACCTTTCTTGAATCATAAATGTAAAGCATAAGCGAGTAAATTGCAAATGAAAATGACAGTACAGAATATATTTTTTCCAAGTTGTAAGGAAATGAAAGAAGACAGAGTGGATGCTTTCAAATCAGTCACACATCACCGCACGCAATCCTATTCAATGCTCTGGGAAGCAGGGTCAACATTCACCCAGTCTTCTTTCATTTCCTTCAAACTTGGAAAAAATGAATCTGTACCGTCATTTTTTAAACTTTCATAACAATTATAACTTATGAACAGCAAAAACAAATGAGCTTCAAATATGGGCCCTCTAAAAATGGAATACCTTTTTTCTAAAACGCACTGTATAGGCCCTAGTGATTTAGGTCTCCTAAAAGGTCTTGTCTTAAATATTCGTATTTTTAAAAACACAACACAACAACCAAAGATCTTTTAAATGATTAAAAATTAATAAATGAATGAAAATAAATTGTATTTATTTATTGCACAAATGATTTGAACATATTTTGAATACAAATTGATGTCAAGAGAGAGAGAGAGTAAATGAAATGGAAAAATTACGTAACGTACATCATAGTAAGAGATGTATACGCAGGCACGGATACAGTGGGTGGGCGAGCGCCCCCTTCCACCGAAACCCACAATTTAGGGGCTAATCTCTTTAAAAATCGACAATTTTAGGTATTTGTTTAAAGAGAAAGAGACAGAGAGACAATGAAATTATAGAGATGAGTAGAATTATACGTATAGGGATACAGACAAAAGAAAAAGGAAGAGATGGTACTGCGGAAGATGATCGATACAAATCAAATCAAATCAAATCAAATTTATTGATACAAAAAAAAAAATCCGCATTTCGGATTATCTTCAATACAAAGGAGTATAAAGAAAATGTAGCAGTAAATGTGTGTGTGTGTATATATATATATATATATATATATATATATATATATATATATATATATATATATATATACATGTATATATATATATATATATATATACATGTATAAATAAATAACAAATAACAGTTAACATAATAATACATCATTGAGAATGAAAATGAAAACTAAACAGAAATATATTTACAAAATATTTACAAAATATTTACACAAATATACATATACATGAGAGAGAGGGGGGGGTAATGCACATAATAGAGGGGAAAAGGGATGAGACATTTTGAGAGAGAGAGAACGAGAGAGAACGAGAGAGAGAGAGAGAGAGAGAGAGAGTAAGAGGGAACATGGATGATTAACTGGAATGACCTTGCTATTGTCGATCCTATGATCATTATTATTTCGGTAAATAGGAAGGATATCGTTTTCAAGTGACTTATTCTCAGGCTATTAAAGGGAATCACTTTTTGGATCGAAGTGCAGTGAGACTAGATTCTGATAAATTATTGAAATGATCATGCATGATAAATAAAGAGTTATAAAAGTTTTTTCTTTCAAAATATGTTATCTATGACTAAATACTGATACTGGGGCTTGCTAATTGTATATTTAAGGAAATGTATCATTTGATATTTTGTGAGGAATTGGGTCCTTATCGTTCATTACCCCCTAAATCAAGGAAAACAGCTTGGGAAATAATTATTAGACCAAACAATATTCGACACCCCCTCCCTGGCGCCACTGGCAATATGGAAGCGCAGAGAAGTACACGACAGTTGGTTGTGACCAAAGACGTATGTCAAAAGTAATACTCCGTGTTGTGACCAAGGCATTTCCAATGTGTATTGCCCACTCCTGTTTATTATACAATATCCGTTTCCTATAAAATATTGTGTTAAGAGCTCACTGAACATTATGAATAGGCCTTGGACTCCTGTGGATTAATCTTTGAGCTTTCCAAGTACATCGCTTGAGCGGAGTTGTCACGAGAATTTGTTTATGTATGTATAGGCCTACACGGTGATTTTGCAAAAGTCTGTACTATGGAGGCATAAAGTTTTCCCGTCATTTACCGCACACTGTTGCTTTGCGTGATCAAAGTTATAAGATTATCCATATACTATTTTGTTCATTTGATACTGCTTTTAGCTTTGGACTTTATACGATTAAAAAGGGAGCTTGGTTTCAGATGAGAGATGGCTTCGAGACTATTATAGTTCGTATGCTTATATGAACGGGCCTGAAGCGATTTAGCTGCACACAAAAAGGTAATGTATGGTTACTAATATGATGATTCCTATCTTTTTCTTTTCCTATTTTTTTTTTTTTTTTCATATGCTTAATCCTGATTCCAGTATAACTAATTAAATATTTTCTTCCTGTATTGCTTGCTTTCTCTCTCTCTCTCTCACTTTATATAATTGCAGTATTGGTTTCCCCGGTCAATTTTAATCTTTCCAATCGAATTCGTTAATGTTCATTCAATTTAAATGATACCTCATAGATCGACCGGAGATATCGGTCAATTGAATTAACGTGTAGATTTTTAATCGCGATTACATTGCGGACGAAAGTGCTTGTAAGAAATGTCAAATTGATCGGAGATAGTTTAAAGTTGACCGGGAAAACCTAACATATTATGATTTGACTATATACTGATTACTGGACGGTTAACGCGAGGAGTCATAACAATTAGCATATGCGTGGGCATACATTTCCATTGTGTAAATAGATCTATATCAATAAAGTTGATATCAGGTTATATTGTTTATTATGTATTTGCCCTGTGATTAGAGTGATTATACACGGATATACCACTATCAACCGAACAGATCTGATTATGCACCGATATTTCCTTTGGGTTTCATGTTTTTTCGTCTATACAGTGCGTCCTTTAAATTTTGACAAATACGATACCAACAACCTTTCAATGGCAACATTTCTCTCTCTCTCTCTCTCTCTCTCTCTCTCTCTCTCTCTCTTTTTGTTGATAATATATAATGTTGAATATATAACGTGAGAGTACAATAAAGACGTAGCTCCAATTAAAGATTCCCAGAGCTGTCATCCATTTTGAATTTTTTAAAGATGCACAAACTGCCTTCACCGGGAATCAAACCCGGGTCATTGGATCTGAACTGCAATTCTTCAGCATTTAACAAAACAAAAAGAAAAATCATCATAAATACAAATAAATCATACAAACAAAATAATGTCTCACATAATGTATAAAGAAAATAAAGAGTGTGTAAAAAGATATGGGTGCCTTGTAGGTGTGGAAATGTGCCTCCTACCCCCGTGATCCAGGGCCAAGAACAACTAAAAAGTTACCATCATTTTTTTTTAAGTGAGAAGTTTAATAGGCTTGGAAACATCTCCCATTTGAGGTGAACATACCAGAAGCTACCAGAGGTGTTCGAGTCAAAAATCAAAAAGAGCCACCAACGCTAGCTACTAAATTTTGTTCAGTTCAGTTCACTCACGCTGGTCATCACAATTTTAAAATGGTCGGATTTATTGTACATTGTGTTTCACATAATTTTGTTTCACACTGGGGGACTGTGTTTCTTGCAACAGGTATGTTCACTATTATTAATGTGTTTTATATATAATTATTATTATTTTGCAGAAACAATGGACCCTACAAATATTGCGATTAACAGTGATGGAGCTTCAGACACAACCCCTGACATAGCAGCGGGCAAAAACAGTAACTTAAAGGAACACACCATATCGGCATGTCAAGATGATAAATTTGATCTTCAACTCAAGAGAGCGGAATCTCGTTACGTCACAGTAGAAATACCCGTGGCCCTGATATGTTTCACGTTTCAGATTCTTATGACAATGAAGGTATGTCGGGTGTGTTTATAAAACAATTCATTCTGGGAGATAATAACAGAACATTTTCAAAGTTCGGTTAAACTTATGACCGGAAGATTGTTCATACATGTATTTGAATATGGTTTCAATTGAAAGGCATATGGTACAAAATGTTTCATGGACACTAATTTGGTTGGATATTTTAATGTTGCAGTCTTAGTTATCAATCAGATATGACTAAATTGAAAGCTCCCGTAGTGGTCGCATTTCTTTAGAGGCCATTTATATTGCTTCTATAAGCTCTGGGGTCAATTTGTGTGTAACAAGACGAATACGATTTCGTATAATATAACCATTATTTAATTTCATAAGTTGACCTCTGTGACATTGGAACTTTGATGTATACCCAAATCTACTATTACGATCGTCTCCCTATGTACAATAACATACTACCCATGAGTTCTTATTAATCTAAATTAATTGGTTCTTGAGATATCGCGTTAACGATCTCAATTCAAAATTTTATGTTGACCTCTGTGACCTTTTGACCATGTTGACGTACATACTCCAAAATATACTTAGATTTTCTTTCTGTTGTAATACACTCTATACCAAACTTTAAAAGTTTGTATCTCAAATGGACAACCCGGGGGCATTTCAACAAATGACTTGTCGGACATTTTACCCGACAAATTTGCTCCCAGCCAATCAGATGCAAGCATTTCAGTAGCTTATAACAGTTTGTCGGATAAAACGTCCGACAAGTCCTTTGATGAAATGCCCCCCAGAAAACATGATGCCTCTTTCACCACCGTATGCTGAGGCGGAGGCATAAATATTCTCCAACTCATGCTGCTGGTAAAATCTTACCCAATATTTCATGTCGCTTTTAACTCTTATAGGCCCCTGTCTTTCCCCTCGATCACACTATTGGGGAGGAGAAGGATCTGCTGCATTTGCAACAGCTTACGTAATACTCACTTGCCCAAGCCTGCACCACAAGCATGACGAAGCGGAGAGCATCATTTACTGGCCAACGGCTTACATGTATCATGTTAAAGGTATTTTGATTTAATAGGTATGTTCTTTTATTTCATCCTTGCTTTTAACTAGGCTGAGTATCTTCGAGACCGCTTGGAAGCAAAACACAATCATTCACTGGTCCATAACAGTTCTGTCTTGATGTGTGGACCTAATCTAACTGCAAATGGAAGCGACACCACCGAAGACCAAATTCAAGCCGAAACGGCCAGGTGGTTACTCTACTTTGGGATTGCATATTCAATACCAGGTAAGCAATTATTCGTTTAACTCCCTGACAAAGATAATCAATTTCATTAACTTTTGTTTGAACCAGATACCGCCCCCCCCCCCTCCCGGAAGAAAAAGAAAGATAAATCGAAAATATATAATTATATATAATAAAGAGGATGTTTTTGGCGCCATCTTGATTAAATGACTCCTAAATTTCAGAACATTATTACAATATCAAACCAGAACCAACCTGAAAAAAAAAGAAAAAAGTTATCATCCGAGTCACTTTAACCATTTGGCACCCATAATCTACCATTTTCCTGAAAATTCCGTCATTCAATATTTCAAAGCGCTTAACGCTCGACTACACATTATGCCTATTATTATATTTTCTTATTATTGTCCATTATTGCATTTAGGTATCGTCATGGCCATCTTATTAGGGTCTCTGAGCGACAGACTAGGCCGCAAACTTTCCCTGGTTGTGGTCAACTTAGGATATTGTGGAACATCAAGTGTATACCTGGCTGTAGTCTATTTTCAGGCACCCATTGAGTATTTGATATTCGGGGACTTTGTCATGGGCTTGTCCGGTGGGCAAGCCTTGCTTTTATCGACGGGTGCAGCTTACATAGCGGATGTGACGTCAGAGAAGTCACGCATGTCGAGGATCATCACCCTCGAGGCAATATTTTTTATTGGCAAGTTAAGTACGGTACATGTTCAAGTTGATCATTTCGGATAGACCTAATCGATTTTGTTATTCACTCTCTGTGGGAACGAAAACAACAACAAAAAAGTCATGAACAAAAATTCGCACAAACTATATTTTGTGAAAATGATTTTTGAGCTTATTCAATTTTCCTTGTCGCCAGGTTCCCTGTATTTTATTGTCTCGCCCACTGGAGGTGAAGGCGAGACTTAGGGATCCAAGTGGCGTTCTTCCGTCGTCGGTCCGTCACACTATACCTTCATGACTTGTCATAGTGGCATCGGATGTCACGTGGTTAGGCCAAAGGTCATTTTATTTCAAACGCTAAAGCTTACCTGCAAGATACTCTTATCATACTTATGACGCATAAACTTGGCAACTGCTGGTCCAAAGGCAACCATACTTGGATGATAGATGCACTAGGGGTACCATATCTGCTGTCGGAAGTCACATGGTGAGGTCAAAGGTCATTTGAGGTCAAATGTTAGAGTTTAGTGGCAGGGCTTTCTTGTGAAATCAAACTTGGTAAGGAATGTACTTGAGAAACTCTCATGTTACGGGTGGGCGAGACACAATGTATTGCCTTTGTCTGAATTTGTTGATGTTGAATTCCTCAGGTATGGGTGCAGGGCAGATATCGCTGGGGACAGCACTGCAATACAGCACTGACCAATCCACCGAGAAATACATGATACCGCTATGGTCGGCTCTCGGGTGCGCCATAGCTGCTTTGATATATACTGTACTTCCAGGCGTCCTCATAGAGACAGTCAATAGACGAAATGGACAAAACAGTATTAAACTGGAGTCATTGGCCTCTGGTTTTCTCGATCTTATCCGGGTAATTACCTTTTTATCATTATTTACCATGTGGGTAAACCTGTAGCGTCTTTCATTCCTATAGCAACAAAAGTACTTTATTTTAATTTATCAAAAATTGCTACCATATGCAGCTATCATGGCTATTCTTTAGCTTGTTATTTACATGTTTGGCAAAACCAGCCTGTTGCAGAACATCACAAGTTCAACTTTTTTTCTGACGTGTTGTCAAGAGCCACCTACAGTTTGACTTTTATTCTGTTTAGCCACGGAGCTTCTTTGCTCCATGGTTTAGCCATTGCTTCTCAAATACTAAAAATATCGACGAATCAGCAGTCCCATGGGACGCGGAGCCGGGGGCTGAACGGAAAAATGACCATAGACTTGTGATTTTTAGCCTGTTCAGCCCCTCCACTTTCAAAAACGCTCCGCGGCCCCTGGTTTAATTGTATTCTTTGATATCTTCATACAGACAAAGGAGCATCAAATTATATAAAATCATATGTACCTGGCTTTCTCCATCTGATTAGGGTCAGTAGGCCTATATTTTTCAAATTCTGTCATCTGATTAAACCCCAAGAGTGATGTTAGGTCCTTCCAGAAATACAATGTAACCTGCTAGTTTTTAGTCGTTCGTTTTTAATCTGCGGAAATAATAGACCTGGCAGTAGTGTCATGTATAAATTAGAGCCTCCTTGATTACTATAACCCGAAATATTACGGTTGCTTTTGTTCCTGCACTGAAAACCTAAACGGGTAGACCGACTAGCTTTAAAGCTAGTCGTAGTGATGCCCGGACTGATTAGTTTTAAAGCTAGTCGGTCACGACGGACTAGTTTTAAAGCTAGTCCGTCGTGATCGACTAGTTTGACAGACTAGCATTAAAGCTATTCGTAGTGATGCCCAGACTGACGAGCTTTTGAGCAGGACTAGCTTTACAGCTAGCCCGTCAAGGTGTAAAAACTAGTCCGTTGCGATGGTTTTGTCTTGACCGACTAGCATGACAGATAAGCTTAATATGGCTTCAAAGGCTTGTCAGAGACCTAAAATCAGAAATTTTGGAAGACAGTTCATCCAGATACAATCAATCTAAAAGAAAAGTGACACATAAATTTATAATTAGATTTGGAATTCAATTTTCATAATTTAATGAGATTGTTATGATCATTGTAAAGCATACACATTTATTCATGAATTTGGCAAGACAAAATTTGTTTCGCGTGTTATACAACATTAAGCTATGTGCAAATAATAGGCTAACGATGTTCATGAAATTAACAGTAACTTAAAGGAGGAGTCCGGGCTGAAATGAAAAAGTTTTGTAAAATTAAGTAAAATTCATTAAGCACAACACAAAAAATTTCATCAAAATCGGATGAAAAATAACAAAGTTATGCATTTTTTCAGGACTTGATTTTTTTTTTGTAAAACAGTTCTTGGCAATTGTCTCATTGTCTCATTTGAATATTTGAATATTCAAATGAGCAAACTGATGATGTCACAGTCCCCCTACTTATTGTGTATCTTATTATATGAAATCCTATTTATCTCATTTTTTCATATATTGCGTATGGCCACATGTCATGAGTTGGGTGGAAAATGCGTTACATGTCCAAAAAAATTGTAGAAATGTACATTGTCACAATGAAACATCTCTAGTTTCTTAGTAGTAAGTCAGACATGTATAAAAGTATATATATATCGAAAGCAAAGATTGAAAGGAGGATGATTAACATATTTTTGTGCCTGTATAAGGTGTGTCATAAAAGCTATACAGGAAAATGTGGTTTGAAAAACTTTATAATTTTACCGGTGAATAATTTCTTAATCTTTTCACCAAATGAAATTAATCATCATGGATTGTGTAAATGAGACGCTATGCTTCTAAAAAATATAAACTTGTAATACAAAATTATTTTTTCTAACCGCGCTACAGGGTGTCAAAAAAGAAAAAAAAAATAGTGCAAAAATGGCAGAAATCCTGTCTTTTACACTTGGATTACAACTCAAACAAAGTTTATTGCAAGTAATTTGTTTCCACTTAATTGTGTTTTTACATGCTTTGCATGCAAGGAAAATGGCGAAGAATGACAATTATTGTTATAAAATTGCATGTTACAATTTTTGATGCCTGCAATGCATTGTCTATGAGGATGTGTGCATTAAGTTTGTTTTAATTGATTAATTAATTGATTAAATTACTTTTGAAAAATCTTCTTCACATTTATCTAGAACCACGTAAATTCCCAAGAGAATGATATATCACTCAACCCATAAGACCAATTAGCTGCAAAGATATAACGCAGCAAACAATAAGAAAGTAGCAAAAATGGGAATTCCCTATGCTTTAACACGTACCTCCACCGTAGGATCCTCCACCGTAGGATCCTCCACCCCTTACCCTACTCCACTAAAAGTATTTTTGTATTAAAACTATGAGCATAACGAAGCTGAAACTTCACAGACATGTAGCCTGATAAATTATCTACCATATGAATTATTGCACAGCTTATGACTGTACATCATTTTCATGCTATGTGAAAAAATGTGATAATTTCCCCTCCAAAATGTAACGCCTCCACCCTTTTACAATACCCCAACTTGTGACACATGGCCGTATACAGAAAATCTGTCCCTCATACTGAAATAAGTAAAAGCACTTGTGACCTTGAACATTCCATAAGGATTAATCCTTGTTTTTATGTCCTTGGGGCAGAAAATCTTGATAATTGGTATTTCATACAATAAAATACAAAGAAAGTAGGGGGACTGTGACATCATCAGGTTGCCAATTTGAGAACTGTTTCCTTAAAAAATTAAAAACCTAAGAAAATTCATAACATTGCTATTTGTTATCCGATTTTGATGAAATTTTTAGTGTTGTGCTTTTTCGATTTTACTTTATTTTTCTTATAATGCACACTCCAGCCCGGATGAGTCCTTTAATTAGGAATTAGAACCGAGTACTCACATGAAGGGGATCGTCACCATGATCAAAATCTACTTTTCTACACGGCGGGACTGTTGCACGGTGTAGGCCTATATCGAATCTGCATCTTTTCGGTTTACACGTAAAATCGAATTCGCAATCAGATAATGCACATAATAGATCATGTCCTTTTCGCAATGCACATGTTATTCAGTGGATGGACTCTATTCTTATAGATTGTTGATGAATGCCCGGCTTAGCAACAACTGTGAATGAAAGGTGGCTACGAATGCCAGGCTTAGCAACAACAGTGAATGAAAGGTGGATCATTCACTGTTGTTGCTAAGCCGGGTATTCATCAGCAATCTATAAGAATAGACGAGATTCTTGGGTTCGAAGTATTCAATTATAGCCTGTAATTAAATAATGAACGACAATATCAAGAATCCCTACTCATGCCTATAGATTACTTGTTGTTATGTAAAAATAAACTCTCAGATTATCAAGCCAAAACAACCTTTGTTTAAAAATAATACACATTGATTCTGTTCGGAAACAGAGTAAATGGAGTAGGTGCGTGTATTTACACGCACCTAATTTACAATGAAGACGATAATGGAATTGCTCTAAATAATAGGCTACGCAAAAGAGAAAAAACACAACCAATAATTATTGTTGGCGGTACTCACAGTACTATTAAATATTAAAGAGGGATTTTAAGAAATTTCATATTAAATTTATTGTCAAACTTGCGTAGGTACAACGTTTGCATTATTATGTCACTACTTCAATAACTTTGGAATAATTTTCATGAATAATTGAAAACGACATTGCAAATGTGTATTTATATCAAAAGCTAGTCGGTCAACTTAATGGTTAAACCTCGTCCGTCTACCTACATTTAGTGAGCTAGTTCGTCGACTCGACAGACGAGTATTACGCTTGACGGACGAGCTTTAAAGCTAGTCCGTCAGGTTGAGATATTTAGATTCAGTTATAAGCTAGTCCGTCTCGACGGACTAACATGACGGACTAGCTTTAAAACTAGTCCGTCTTGACCGACTAGATTTAAAGCTAGTCCGTCAATTAACGGACAAGGTTAAGTTTTCAGTGTGTTTTGTCTTTGTTTTTTTTTTGTTTTTCTGTGTTTTTATTTTTATTTTTTTCTTTCCACACAGGTAAACACCAATGGTCGGAGACTGAAGGTGCTAATGTACACTGTTGTAATGATCTGTATAGTCATTGCTGGTTATTGTCAGTCACAATTAACAGTCGTGTATAGTCTCGGGGTTCCATTCTGTTTCAACCCCATCATGGTTTCCATATTTAACGTCGTTGGACTATGCAGTCAATCTTTAGGTATATGAGCCTACCTTTTCCCGCTAGCCATAAAAAGGTGATACATCTATAAATGCAAAAATCATACAACCATAGAATTGTAGATAACGACCATTAAAACGATATGCCCTGGTTTGGCTGCCCGTAATATTCTTCAGTACCTCAAATATCACTATTTCATTTTATTTCATTTATTTATTAGGTCCAAAGTTGAGTACATTGGAAAGTTTGTTTGATCTCATATAAAATAAAAACAATACAAGAAATACAAGCATGACAATTCAAATGGCAAATACAAATACGCTTTGCAAAAAAAAAATGCACATGGTGCCAAAAATCCAACACTATGGGTGTCGCGGGGGGACCGCGCACAAAGGTGTGGTCCCCCCGCAACACCCGCAAATTTTTGCAATTATAAGACACATATATACTAAATACAAGCATATAAACATTTGACGTTGTACCCAGAAAATGAAGTAAAAGATAAAACTGTCCCAATAATGCTAGTGAGTGATCTATATGGGTTGCAAAAAAGTGTTACGCACAAAGGTGCGCCCCCCCCCCCCCCCCCGGAAACACACGCAAATTTTGCAATTTAGATATAAAACGAATATAAAACTACTTACGAGCATTATAAACGATTCATTTGACGACGTTTCCAGAAATTGAGATTAAAGATGAACTGCCCCTAATAATATTCAATGATCTACTTTATGGATTTAAAGCTTTTAAAGTATATGCCTCCAAAAAATTCAACGAAAGTGAATCAGAAAAGATTCTTATATGTAAGGTACATTTTAAGTTGATTATATATTATTATTTTCTCAACGATCTAAATAATCGTGTAAATATAGTGGAACAAGCATATTGTGCAACTAAACTTTTGCTCCTCATGTTACAATAATTTCAAAGTTACATATTTTATGACATGATGTTGATGATTCGTATAAAGTAATTGCATATCTTTTAGATGGTTTATTGGTTAATATTTTCCAAACATATCTATCCTGGGCCTTTGAAAACTCTCATTTACATGTGAACACGGTAAAAAAAAAAAAAAGATGTTGTATTGAAACAATATGATTAAAATTAAAAATGTCAACCTTCGTCATTTGTACACGAAACACTTACACTGTTAGTCATTTTAATGGGTAATATAATAGGCCATTGGTAGAAGTATTCAAACCATTGCGTTAACATTGTATAATATTCAAGTTATACATAATTGTGTGAATATGTCTGTAGTATTTTAATTATATTTTAAAACATTTTTAGCAATATTGCCTGGTAGTTCACGCCTATATGGATAACTCTATATTCTGTCAATGTTAATAAATTATAAATAATGGTCTTGACTGTGATTGTTTTATCAATCGGTAACTTTATCATCTATTGAAATTACATTATCTTTATTTGGTCTCCTCAGGCATGATAATAAGTGGGCTATTTCTAAGCCGTATCATGAGTGAGGATTGGATCATTCAGCTCAGTCTATGGAACCTGGGGCTATTCTTTCTGGTTGTCGCTCTAACGAAGACATCTCTACAACTATTCATTGGTAAGTAATGGGTATATCTGCAACAATTCATTGGTAAGGGATCTCTTCAACTATTCATTTGTAAGTGATGGGTATATCTGCAATAATTCATTGGTAAGGGAAGATATCTCTTTAACTATTCATTGGTAAGTGATGGGTATATCTGCAACAGTTCTTTAGTAAGGGAAGATATCTCTTGAGCTATTCATTGGTAAGTGATGGGTATATCTGCAATAATTCATTGGTAAGGGAACATATCTCTTCAACTATTCATTGGTATGTGATGGGTATATCTGCAACAGTTCTTTGGTAAGGAAAGATATATCTTGAGCTATTCATTGGTAAGTGATGGGCATATCTGCAATAATTCATTGGTAAGGGAAGATATCTCTTCAACTATTCATTGGTAAGTGATGGGTATATCTGCAATCATTGGTAAGGGAAGATATCTCTTCAACTATTCTTTGGTAAGTGATGGGTATATCTGCAATAATTCATTGGTAAGGGAAGACATCTCTCAACTTTTCATTGGTAAATGATGGGTATCTGCAAAAATTATTGGTGAGGGAAGATTTTTCTCTACTTTTCACTTTTAAGTGATGGGTATATCTGCAGCAATTCATTGATAAGTGAAGATATCTCTTCACCTTTTTATTTTTTAAGTGATGGGTATATCTGCAGCAGGTCATTGGGTAAGGGAACATATCTCTTCAAGTTTTCATTGGTAAGTGAAGATAATTCTTAGAATATTTATCGGTAAATTAAGGAAAGATATTTCAACTGCAATATATATCTAATATTCATTGGTAAGTGAAGATAATTCTTAGAATATTTATCGCTAAATTAAAGAAAGATATCTCATCTAATATTCATTGGTAGGTAAAGATAATCTTAGAATATTTATTGGTAAAGGAAAGATGTCTCATTTAATATTCATTGGAAAGTGAATATATATCTTAAATTACATCCTACATGAATTAAATCCTGTAGAGTGATGATTTACTAGTATTAGCTTGGAGGAAGGTATTAATTAGGTAGTAAAAGATTTCTTTTATTTTTCATGGTTAGATGAATATCCTGAAGGATATGTTTTTGCTTGAATTGCTGCTGCTGGTTTTTGAGCATATGTGTGGTGTGTGTGTGGATTGGTGTGTGGTGTGTGTTGTGTGTGTGTGTGGGTGAGGGTGTGGTGTGTGTGTGTGTGTGTGTGTGTGTGTGCGTGTGTGTGTGGTGTGTGTGTGTGTGTGGGGGAGGGTAGGTGAGGGTGTGTTTTTTCGGTGTATTTTGTACTTATATAGATCACAATTAATTGTCAAATAATGTATAATTTCTTATTTTATCTATATTCTCTCTGTTAGCTTCTGGAATGGGTGTATTAACTGCAGTTTGTTTTCCTGTTATACGGTCTAAACTCTCCAAGCTGGCAAATGAACATGAAAGAGGTAAGGGAAAAGAAAAGTAATTGGAAGTATCCCCGTCATTCACTGACCAATGCACAGAAACAATAGTTAAGAAATAATGTTATACATATATATGTATGCATGTATATATAGGCGAAATGATTGAAACAGATGACTCGAGACGTAGCTCTCAAATTCCTTTAATTCATTTCGCCTATACTAAATAAAAGATGGTTCACTGCATAACACGTTACTCAAGGGGCCCGTTTTCACTCTATACATGTATATATATGTATATATAGATATTGAAAGAAATTTGGGAAGAGAATAATAGTAGACGTAGCTCAAATCAAAGTTCCCCAGAGCTATCCTTCCTTTTTGGATATATTTTTTGGTGAGATCGAAAGATGGTTCACTGCATAGCACGTTACTCAAGGGGCCCGTTTTCACTATGCATGTACATACGCGTATAACGCATAACAATATGAATTACCACATAACAAAGAAAAAATAAAGAAAGGAAAATTGAAATAACGCACTGTGGTCATGTTGTAAGATTTAAGGCGAAATAAATTACATGAATAATGTATTCAACATTCAAATGTTTGTATGTTTCTATATTTCTTAGATGTTCCGGTTAAAAAGTTGATGTTTGTGAATGTTTGTGAGCTTTCCGCTTGGACATATTAAAACATTATACAAACTTGATTTGTTGCTCTTTTATCGACTAGGTCTCATGTTAGCATTTGTTGGATGCATGGATAGTGTTGGCCAATTACTCATGCCTGTGATAGCAAATAATATCTACTCAGCAACAGTTTCGTTCTATCCACCACTGGTCTTCTTCTTTCTCGTGGCATTCCATGGTATTCCGAGCACCTGTATTGGGTAGGTCCTCCCCCTCAACTCTTCGCCAATATCTCTCCTACCTCCCTGTCTTCTTTTCCCTATGCCATTCTCTGGTTCTTTGATTTGATTTATTTGATTTGATATATTTATTTACCAATGATAACATTTCATGACATACATAGAATTAAAAACATTACAAATGGTAAATGGGACCAGAAAATGGCACATGTGCCAGTCGAGCCTGGCCCCTCTTCATTATTTATATACAAAGTATAATGTTTTTAAAAAAACATAAGACTATACAGATACCAACTATTGATACATTTTCCGATGGTTTAAATGTCAAAAAGCAGATATAATATTTGTCCAAGAAACCTATTGGACATTGGATATTGAGAATGTGATCAAGACGTGAATGGGACGGATTATGTTATTTTTCTCATGGCTCAAACCATTCATCAGGTGTAGCAATTTTATTCGAGAAAGAACTAAATATTGAGACAATTGAAGTAAAACCAAATGATGGTAAAATTTTGCTGTTAAAAGTTAAAATTGATAACAAAAATTATACTCTTGTTAATGTATATGCACCAACACAGAAAAAGTATAAGGAGAGATTCTTTAGAAACTTACAACTAAAAATGTTAAGAAAAATGTAATAAATGATGACTGTAATCTGATCATTGGGGGAGATTGGAATTGTGTGTTGGATACAAAAAATGATGTTCTGGGTACTGGAAGCAAATATTATAAAAAGCCACGAAATCTATGTAAGTTGTTGAAAACATATGCATTATGTGATATATGGAGAAAAACACACCACTAGTTAAAACAGTTTACATGGAGAAACCATTATCTCAAGATGGCATCCAGGCTTGATTTTTGGCTCGTTAATAAGAACGTTCAGGTCAAATTAATAACATCAGACATTAGACCTGCAATACGTGCAGATCATAATGCAATATCATTAAAAATAAGAGTTAAGGACAAAAAATGTGGTCCTGGCTACTGGAAATTGAATACAAGTATTTTAAAGGATGAAAATTACCAGAGTAATATTCGTAAGATTATAAGCAAGGTTCAAGTGAAAAAATATGACTTGTCTGCAAAATGGGAACTATTGAAAATAATGATACGAGAGTTCTCACAGAAATTTTGCAAAAGAACAGTTGTTAAGAAAGAAAGAAAAGAAATACTTTCAGGAACGTTAGAAGCTCTAGAGAAGATGATCGATGGGAAAGAGTGCAACATAGAAAATAGAAAGAAGTTTTAGATCAGTAAAAGAAGAACTGGAAAATATATATAAAATTGAATCTAGAGGGCAGGTATCAGAGCCAGAGTAAAATGGATGGAGAAGGAGAGAGAAGCACAAAATATTTTTTACGTCTAGAAAGATAAATGCCTCTAAAAAGGGATAACGCAACTAACATCAGTTGACGGAAAAAGAATACTAAAAAAGAAAAGGATATCTTAAAAGAAACTGTTGAAATTTTACAGTACGTTGTTATACTAACGAAAATATAAATGTGATCTCATGACTGATTATGTACACTCACAATCTATCCCATGTTTAAACAGTAATGATAGAAAATTGTGTTGTGAAGGTTTGTTGACGATATCCGAATGTAAAAACAAGCGCTTTTTAACATGCAGAAAAATAAAACACCTGGTTCTGATGGAATCCCTGTGGAATTATCAGACATTCTGGCCTGACCTCAGTGGGTTTCTTGTTGATGCCCTAATGAGTGTTATGCTAATGAAGTTATGTCGCGATACCAAAGAAAAGGCCTAGTCACGTTGTTATATAAAAAAGGTGATCGTTTAACCTGAAAAATTGGAGCCTATAACACTTCTCAATTGCGATTACAAAATTATCCGCTGCCGTGTTAGCACGTCGAGTACAAAAGTCGTCCGACAAATAATTGACCCCAATCAACAGGTTATATAAAAGGCCGCCTAGCCGCACACAATGTTCGATTAACAAACGATATCATTGAATATATGTTTAAACGAATATATCTGGTGCCGTTATGATGGTAGATTTCACTAAAGCATTTGATGTTATTGATATGTCATTTTTGAAATAAACTGTTTAAAAAAATTGAATTTTGGACCCTCTTTTCAAAAATGGGGTTAAAATACTCTACACAGATATTGCAAGTTCAATTTTAATAAATGGTTGGATATCGGAATCATTCCAGGTCCAAAGAGGTATACGACAAGGCTGCCCGCTATCAGCTTTATTGTTTATATAGCAGCTGAATTCATGGCAAATGAAGTGAGGAAAAATAATACTATTCAGAAGTTTGATTTTAAAGGTTGCAACTCCACACTTAATGTTTACAATATGCAGACGATACACTTATTTTCGTTAAAATATAAAATCTCATTAGAAAATATTTTAAAAGAATTAGACTTATTCGGGAAAGTCGCTGGTCCCAAATTAAATAATCCAAAACAGTTATCTTTTGGATTGGAGATATGAAAGAAGAATGGTCTATTTCTTATATAGACCTTAATTGGTCAAAAGAACCAGTACAATACTTAGGGTATTTTATAGCCGCAGACTCTTTTATGCAAGAAAAATTAGCTGGGAAAACAAACTGTCCAAATTACAGAAGCTTCTTGATAATTGGAGAAGCAGAAACCTCACTCTATTCGGAAGAATAACAGTTGTTAAGTCACTTGCATTAAGTCAAATTATACACTTAATGATAGTAGACACAGTTCCAGAAAATGTATTGAAGAAAGTTAATAGATTGATATTTAAATTCATTTGGAAATCCAATGTTGAGAAAGTAAAGAGATGTATCCTCACGCAAGATTATAGTCAAGGTGGTGTTCGCATGATTGACATAACAAAACAGATATTGAGTTTCCGTTTAAGATGGCTTGGTAGGTACTTGATGATACCCAGGCCCTTGGAAAGATATGTGTAACTATTGGTTCAATTGTATAGGTAGTATACACCTTTTGTTGAACTGTAATTATGACCCAAATTAATAGATCTTCAAAAATCATGTCTTCCAATCTTTTACTTAGAAATTTTACAAGCATTGGAATTACATGAAAGTATATACTAATGATGGAAATTTTACCTTACAGAATTTCCATAAGCAAATAATATGGCATTAACAAATACATTCTTTTTAACTCAAAATCTCTATTTATGAAGACTGGCTAAATAGTGGAAATACTTTATCTAAAAACATTTTTAAAGATGGTACTTTTTCACCAGTGAATGAATCTTCCAACGCCTTGAAACAAGAAAAGCAAGCAAAATCTAATATTTGATTATACGAAACTGAAAAAGGCGATCCCAAATATATGGCTGAATAATTTTACACACGAAAACGTTGATTTAAATCTTCGAACTCCCAATTTGTTTTTTGGAAAAGTGTCCGTGAATATCAGTGATATTAAAAGTAAACGTTTTTACAATTTGATATCATTTAGACAGACATTTTACAAACAGATGTGCATTTATTGGGAAAATTTCGTTCACACTGAAATTGATTGGTGTTCTGTATTAATAGAAACTTAACATACATTAAAGATTTCAAATTACGAGAATTCAATTTCAAATTGTTGTATAATATTTGCCTGTTAAAAATAACCTCTTTAAATGGGGTCTAGCAGACGATAAATGCTGCCCTCATTGTCATGTGAGGAGAAGATATAATGCATGCGTTTATGAATGGTCAATTGAATAGAACATTCTATTGCTTACGTTAAACACGTTATAACAAACACGTTTGACATCAATATATCTTTTGACGTAAAATTCTTATTGAAGATTGGTAATGCGGAAGAAGCAGACATTGTATTAACTGTCGCTTTTTGGTGCATATACAAATGTTGATTTTACCGAAACAAATATGGAGTAGATGATAGAATGTTAAAAATACGATGTCTATTGAGAGAGAAATAAAAATAGAAATAATAGTTAATAAGAAACTGAACACACCCAGAAAAAAGACTACCAGAGAAACTGTTAAATTTATATAATTGACTTTGTTTATGATATAAACACTTTGACTTTTCATGTTCATGAATTATGGTGAATTTTCAATAAATACCTCATTTGAGGCTCAAAAAAAAAAAAAAAAAAAAAAAAACTATTGATGCATAGTTTATATGCAGTGTAAATTACATTAAATTACACATAAAGAATGAGATTGTTATTGATTAATTATATGCATTTTTAAAGAGTTCCTGAATGAGATTCTGGATGGTTTTAGCTTAAAGGGATTAAGTAGCTTTCAAAAACAAGAGCAATTATATCAAGATTAATAAAATTATATTGTTCCAACAGTAAAAACAAACTACTGAAAGTTGCAGATCAAATGGAATTAATTTACTACCTTAAAACAGTGTAATAAAACAATGCCAAGAATACAGTCGAACACCAGTACCCACTGCTGATAGCCTACCAGGCCGCTAGAGATGGGGGACTTTACAACAGGAAATGGGTGTGTGGAAAAGCACATGGTTTTATAAACCATCCGGTGTCGGTTTATAAATTTTGAGTATGAAATCATTGATATCTCGAAGGTAAAGCAAGCAATTAGCTTGCAATTTTGAAGAGATACCAGACTGACCTAAGTGATTGTAATTATGTTGGCAAAATAAGCTAAATCAAATAAATGTGATTTGAATATCATTCAATGTTACTGTATCCCTTTAATATCAGCTGGTACATTATTCCAGAATACACTGCCTAAGAAGGATAGAGAAAATTGGCCTGTAATGCTGCAGTCACACAGACACTTACGTTTAGTTATGTTTTTGTTGTTTTATCCTTATTTCATCTTCTATTCTATCATTTCTTATGCATTTCTTTGTTTTATTGGATGAACGATATTATCACTATTTCCACTGCTAACTATGACGGGAAGGCATCCGTAGGCGTTGATCCGTAGGGATCCGCAGAAAAGAAAATAATTTTTGGACGCAACCGGACGTAACTCAACGAAGTGTCTGTGTGACTGCATCATAAGGAAGCGTTTTATCTTCAAGATTCTTTTATGCTACAGTCACACAGACGCTTACGTTTAGTTATGTCCGATGTTGGGTCAAAAATTCCTTCTTTTTTTTCTGCGGAGCCCTAGGGATGCCTTCCCACCATAGACAGCAGTGGGAATAGTGATAATTTCGTTCTGATCCAATAAAACAAAGAAATACATAAGAAATGATAGAATAGAAGATGAAATAAGGATAAAATAACAAAAAAAAAGTTAGTAAACCTAAGTGTCTGTGTGACTACAGCATAAATTTCCATCCCAGTAGTGGACTCGACCTGACGTCACACAATTAAACGTCTCGGCCCATGCCCAAATATAATATAGCCGCTATTGTCCCCAGACAATAATTGGGTCAGAAGTTTCTTCACAAATTGCGATTCTTGAGTCCGCTCCTGTATCCCTCTGTCCTCTTACTCCCGATACCTTCTCCCTCTCTTCCTTCATCCTCATAACATTCCTTGTAATGAGAGAAGTATACTTCCCCCCCCCCCCCCCCCCCCCCCTCCGCCCTCACTCTCTCTCTCTCTCTCTCTCTCCATTTATCTCTCATTTACCCTTTTTTTTTTTTACTCTATATCTACATCTTCCCTAGATCGCTTTAAATCTCCCATCTCTATTTTCTTTCTAATCCTGTCTCATTTCATATTATTCTCTCTCTCTCTCTCTCTCTCTCTTTCTTTCTCTTTCTCTCTCTACCTTTCTCTCTCGATATATACTTTTAAAACCTATTTTGTCTAAACTCTTATCATGATTATTCGCGTTTATCTTCTTCTTTTTTTTCTCAATAAGTTTACAATGCAAACGTTATGAATATCACTGTTCTTTGTGTATTGACCTTTTAACAGAATCCTCCAATGCAAGAATAGGAGGACACTAAAATATCACGTGATCAATAGTGAGGACCAATGAGAACTCTGAAATACGCTGTCGTAATACCACGTGATTGAAATGGACGGAGGACCTGAGGAGGACCATTGAGCTCACACATTATGGTGGAATGGAACATGTAAAAGCACGATGGTTGATAGGAAGAGAACGTGATAAAGAGTCGTGTTCAACATAAATCACCTTATAGAGGCGACCTGCATATAGGTCTCCAGAAAGGTCGTGTAGTAAATATTCATATTTTTAAAACTAAACACAACAACCAAAGATCTTTCATATGTACACTATGGGTCAGAATCGACTCATTCTGGGTCTATTGGG
>CALNVZ010003433.1:45940319-45982228 GCA_940671915.1 Paracentrotus lividus
GCAGGGGCCATTTATACCCTCCGGCATCATTTCATTCTAGCCATAATAATGTTTGTGAAGTTTTTTGTTTTTTTGTTATTATTTTGTTGTTTTGTTTATTGTTTTTGGTTTAGATAACAGAGTAGGATTGTTTTTGGTTTTTTTGGTGTCTGTGTTTTTTTTTTTTTTTTTTTTTTTTTTTTACTATTAGGCCTACTATTTTATTAGTACTATCATTATTATTATTTGCATATTTGTTATAAAGGCTTTTGTTTTAATTTTAATTTTTTTTTTTTTTTAGTTTATAGTTTAAAAAAAAAATATATATATATATAATAGTAATATATTCGGGCTGAACATTTTGTATAAATTCCGAGCCACACATGCATTTCAAAGTGCAGTGCATGTGACTTTCAGTAAAATGAAAATGATTTTACTTCTTATTAATTTAGTTGTTCATATAACCTTACCATATACAACAGTTCTTAGAAACGCTCTGCTCCAAACAATCCGAAACAAATGTTGACGGAATTTCTGTTTGCCCCTTCTTCTTGCGCCCGGCAGCGCGAGATGGACGTTGCTCTTGTTCCAGGCACTTTGTGACAGTTTATTCAATATTTGATGACCAAATCATGACCAAATTGAAATTCATCTTTAAATAAAACTTACCGGGCACTAATCCTAAAATTAATAAATGAGAACCTTTGTGTTTGTACTCTGTAAATCTCTTTGGGAAATCATCTTTGAGATATAAAACTAATAATGATAAGGGGAAAAAGGAAAGAAGAAACAATAACCCAGAGTTTTATTTGACGTTTTTAAACCATATCAATATTTGTGATTTGATACATATGGACCAGACAACAGGAACCACTATGTGTGTGTATGTGTGTGCGTGTGTGTGTTGTGTGTGTGTGTGTGTGTGTATGTGTGTGTGTGTTGTTGTGTCGTGCGTGTGTGTGTGTGTGTGTGTGTGTGTGTCTGTGAGTGACCAATCCGGAGGGCATTTCATCAAAGGACTTATCGGACATTTTATCCGACAAATTTGCTCTCAGCAATCAGATGCAAGCATTTCAGTAGCTTATGACAGTTTGTCGGATAAAACGTCCGACAAGTCCTTTCATGACCCCCCCCCCGAAACTTCAGAACAATGTAACTTCATGACGGCCATTGCTGGGGCTGAGATACCACTTAATTAGACAACAAACTAAAGCAAGCGCATTGAAGCTGATAATAAGGCAATAATAACTTCTAAGGAACATTGGTGTTGCCAATTTGGTATAGCGATCATTTTTTGTGTGCATCATAAAGATATTCATAACTTTCTTATTATTAGTCCGATTTTCTTCAAACTTTTTTATATCTGTTTTTTTCTAATTTTTCTGCTTTTTATGAAAAGCAACTTATTTTGGGTCCAGAGATTCCCTTTAAAAGTTTAAGCACGCCTTCTTTTAAGGTTTCAGTATTGTTATCTACTTTGCGCCCGAAGTTTCCGATCAATTTTGTACCCCTTAGTATCAGGTGATACACCTAGTTTAAAACCAATTTGGCGGATTAGTTTCAGGTCAATATAACATCCGAATTTTAAGGCATATTTGACGCGCCTAATTAAAGGGAAGGTCTTGACCCAAAATAAGTTGCTTTTATAAAAAGCAGAATTAGAAAAACAGATATAAAAAAGTTTGAAGAAAATCGGACTAAAAATAAGAAGTTATGATATCTTTATAATGCACAAAAAAAATTGATCGCTATACCAAGTTGGCAACACCTGTGATGTCACAGGGGCACAACTTGCCATGCATTTCTATATTGTTTTATGATAATTTTCCCTTTATTTGTTAAGAAACTGTTTTCCTTTGGCCAAGATATATTGATGGCATTATGTATATTGCTATCTATGCATTTTCTAAAAATGAAAATTATGATGACATTTCAAAAAAAAAGTGATATTTTTCATGGAATTCAACATTAATGAATATCTGTTTTCTATACTGAAAAATCTACTTAAAATCTTTGTTTGTTGTTTGTTTTTGTTGTTTGTTGGTTTTTTGTTTTTTGTATTCTCTAGATGGGTGCTGATTTTATAATACATATATAGATGCAATAGCATATTGCCATTAATATAATTATCTTGGCCAAAGTTATGAGGAAAACAGTTTCTTAACAAATAAAGTGAAAATTTATCAAAAACAATATAAGAAAATCCATGGCAAGTTGTGCCCCTATGACATCACAGCTTTGTGACTGTGTTGCCAATTGGTATAGCGATTTTTGTGTATCGTAAAGGTATTCACTTTCTTATTATTAGTCCGATTGTTGTTGTTGTTGTTGGTTAGTGGCGTATTTTCCTTTCGTAGATTCGAAGAGAGGGCGTTTTCCTTCTATTTTCGTTATTTCTCCAGATTTGTTGAGTTGCGATTTTCGAGTTGCGATTTTCTGCAAACCTTTTTTATTCTGTTTTTCTAAATTTTCTCCTTTTATAAAAGCAACATATTTTGGGCCCGGACCTTCCCTTTAAAGACGCTCCTTTAGACGGTATCTCATTTCGTGGAAACTACTTTGAAACTACTTTGAGACGGATTGGGAATACATTGATACGATTTTGAAACGAATTTGAGACGGTTTTGAAACTTGTTTCGGAGGACGTCGCGGAGACGTCTCCGCGACGTTTCATGAGTCGCAGAAACTACTTTGAGACGGTTCTTTGAAACTTCTTTGAGACAGTTTTGAAAATGTCGCGGAGAGCTCGCGCAGCTAGGTGTTCCGCGACGGAACAATTTTCGGAGATCTAATACTTTTATCCGTCGCGGAAACGATTCCATCGCGGAGACGTCTCCGCGAAGTGATATACATCTCCCTCCGCCTCTTTTTCTTTACCCGTCTTTCTCTATTTCTTTTCCATCCCATTTTCATTATTTCTTATTTTCTTTTTCTCTCTTTCTCCTCTTTTTACCCTTACCCAACTAACTGGGGTGGTTTAGCCCCGGGTTATCCCCCCCCCCATACTGAGATTGATAGTTCAACCCAAATCGTCTGAATATAGGAGACTAGAGCTAGAGTGGCTAGGCTCTACTCCACTGTACTATAGTATAGTAGGTATGTTTGGAGTGTAGTCACCGCGCTGGATATTTACGGTAGCAGTGGCTGATCCAGGCGGGGGCGCAGGGACGCGCGCCCCCTCTATAATTTGAAAACCACTCATATTAAAATTTGAGTATTTTCGGCTGCGTCCCCTATTTTGTCAAATTTTCGGAATTTTCGCGCAGCTAGATGTCTCCGCGACGGAACAAAGTTACGGAGACGTATCTAATACTTTTTATCCGTCGCGGAAACGATTCCATCGCGGAGACGTCTCCGCGAAGTGATATACATCTCCCTCCGCCTCTTTTTCTTACCCGTCTTTCTCTATTTCTTTTCCATCCCATTTTCATTATTTCTTTATTTCTTTTTCTCTTTTCTCCTCTTTTTACCCTTACCCTAACTAACTGGGGTGGTTAATTAGCCCCCATACTGAGATTGATAGTTCAACCCAAATCGTCTGAATTAAGGAGACTTTTACTTCTTATTAATTTAGTTGTGTCATATAACCTTACCATATACAACAGTTCTTAGAAACGCTCTGCTCCAAACAATCCGAAACAAATGTTGACGGAATTTCTGTTTGCCCCTTCTTCTTGCGCCCGGCAGCGCGAGATGGACGTTGCTCTGTTTCCAGGCACTTTGTGACAGTTTATTCAATATTTGATGACCAAATCATGACCAAATTGAAATTCATCTTTAAATAAAACTTACCGGGCACTAATCCTAAAATTAATAAATGAGAACCTTTGTGTTTGTACTCTGTAAATCTCTTTGGGAAATCATCTTTGAGATATAAAACTAATAATGATAAGGGGAAAAAGGAAAGAAGAAACAATAACCCAGAGTTTTATTTGACGTTTTTAAACCATATCAATATTTGTGATTTGATACATATGGACCAGACAACAGGAACCACTATGTGTGTGTATGTGTGTGCGTGTGTGTGTGTGTGTGTGTGTGTGTGTGTGTGTGTGTGTGTGTCTGTGAGTGACCAATCCGGAGGGCATTTCATCAAAGGACTTATCGGACATTTTATCCGACAAATTTGCTCTCAGCCAATCAGATGCAAGCATTTCAGTAGCTTATGACAGTTTGTCGGATAAAACGTCCGACAAGTCCTTTCATGACCCCCCCCCCCCGAAGACTTCAGAACAATGTAACTTCATGACGGCCATTGCTGGGGCTGAGATACCACCCTTAATTAGACAACAAACTAAAGCAAGCGCATTGAAGCTGATAATAAGGCAATAATAACTTCTAAGGAACATTGGTGTTGCCAATTTGGTATAGCGATCATTTTTTGTGTGCATCATAAAGATATTCATAACTTTCTTATTATTAGTCCGATTTTCTTCAAACTTTTTTATATCTGTTTTTTTCTAATTTTTCTGCTTTTTATGAAAAGCAACTTATTTTGGGTCCAGAGATTCCCTTTAAAAGTTTAAGCACGCCTTCTTTTAAGGTTTCAGTATTGTTTATCTACTTTGCGCCCGAAGTTTCCGATCAATTTTGTACCCCTTAGTATCAGGTGATACACCTAGTTTTAAAACCAATTTGGCGGATTAGTTTCAGGTCAATATAACATCCGAATTTTAAGGCATATTTGACGCGCCTAATTAAAGGGAAGGTCTTGACCCAAAATAAGTTGCTTTTATAAAAAGCAGAAAATTAGAAAAACAGATATAAAAAAGTTTGAAGAAAATCGGACTAAAAATAAGAAAGTTATGATATCTTTATAATGCACAAAAAAAATTGATCGCTATACCAAGTTGGCAACACCTGTGATGTCACAGGGGCACAACTTGCCATGCATTTCTATATTGTTTTATGATAAATTTTCCCTTTATTTGTTAAGAAACTGTTTTCCTTTGGCCAAGATATATTGATGGCATTATGTTATTGCATCTATGCATTTTCATAAAATGAAAATTATGATGACATTTCAAAAGAAAAGTGATATTTTTCATGGAATTCAACATTAATGAATATCTGTTTTCTATACTGAAAAATCTACTTAAAATCTTTGTTTGTTTGTTTGTTTTTGTTGTTTGTTGGTTTTTTGTTTTTTGTATTTCTAGATGGGGTGCTGATTTTATAATACATATATAGATGCAATAGCATATTGCCATTAATATAATTATCTTGGCCAAAGTTATGAGGAAAACAGTTTCTTAACAAATAAAGTGAAAATTTATCATAAAACAATATAGAAAATCCATGGCAAGTTGTGCCCCTATGACATCACAGCTTTGTGACTGTGTTGCCAATTTGGTATAGCGATTTTTGTGTATCGTAAAGGTATTCACTTTCTTATTATTAGTCCGATTGTTGTTGTTGTTGTTGGTTTAGTGGCGTATTATCCTTCGTAGATTCGAAGAGAGGGCGTTTTCCTTCTATTTTCGTTATTTCTCCAGATTTGTTGAGTTGCGATTTTCGAGTTGCGATTTTCTGCAAACCTTTTTTATTCTGTTTTTCTAAATTTTCTCCTTTTTATAAAAGCAACATATTTTGGGCCCGGACCTTCCCTTTAAAGACGCTCCTTTAGAGCGGTATCTCATTTCGTGGAAACTACTTTGAAACTACTTTGAGACGGATTTGGGAATACATTGATACGATTTTGAAACGAATTGGAGACGGTTTTGAAACTTGTTTCGGAGACGTCGCGGAGACGTCTCCGCGACGTTTCATGAGTCGCAGAAACTACTTTGAGACGGTTCTTTGAAACTTCTTTGAGACAGTTTTTGAAAATGTCGCGGAGACGTCGCGCAGCTAGGTGTCTCCGCGACGGAACAAATTTTCGGAGATCTAATACTTTTTATCCGTCGCGGAAACGATTCCATCGCGGAGACGTCTCCGCGAAGTGATATACATCTCCCTCCGCCTCTTTTTCTTTACCCGTCTTTCTCTATTTCTTTTCCATCCCATTTTCATTATTTTCTTATTTTCTTTTTCTCTTTTCTCCTCTTTTTACCCTTACCCTAACTAACTGGGGTGGTTAGCCCCGGGTTATCCCCCCCCCCCCCATACTGAGATTGATAGTTCAACCCAAATCGTCTGAATATAGGAGACTAGAGCTAGAGTGGCTAGGCTCCTACTCCACTGTACTATAGTATAGTAGGTATGTTTGGAGTGTAGTCACCGCGCTGGATATTTACGGTAGCAGTGGCTGATCCAGGCGGGGGCGCAGGGGACGCGCGCCCCCTCTATAATTTGAAAACCACTCATATTAAAATCTGAGTATTTTCGGCTGCGTCCCCTATTTTGTCAAATTTTCGGAATTTTCGCGCAGCTAGATGTCTCCGCGACGGAACAAAGTTACGGAGACGTATCTAATACTTTTTATCCGTCGCGGAAACGATTCCATCGCGGAGACGTCTCCGCGAAGTGATATACATCTCCCTCCGCCTCTTTTTCTTTACCCGTCTTTCTCTATTTCTTTTCCATCCCATTTTCATTATTTTCTTATTTTCTTTTTCTCTTTTCTCCTCTTTTTACCCTTACCCTAACTAACTGGGGTGGTTAATTAGCCCCCATACTGAGATTGATAGTTCAACCCAAATCGTCTGAATATAGGAGACTAGAGTGGCTAGGCTCCTACTCCACTGTACTAGTATAGTAGGTATGTTTGGAGTGTATAGTCACCGCGCTGGATATTTACGGTAGCAGTGGCGGATCCAGGCGGGGGTGCAGGGGACGTGCGCCCCCTCTATAATTTGAAAACCACTCATATTAAAATCTGAGTATTTTCGGCTGCGTCCCCTATTTTGTCAAATTTTCGGAATGCGCCCCCCCCCACCCTTATTTCAAAATACTGTATCCGACACTACGGTAGGCCTACTAGTATGGTATTATGGTATGGTCATGTGCCATTATAATTATTAAAGTGTCAATATATTAAGGAGGATTCGGACTGAAATCGAAATGTTTTTCAAAGTAACTTAAGTAAAATTTAAAAAGCACAACACTGAAAATTTCATCAAAATCGGTTGAGAAATTGCAAAGTTATGAATTTCTTAGGTTTTGAAACTTTTTAGGAAACAGTTCTTGGCATAAACTCATGCATATTCATATGAACAAATTGATGATGTCACAGTCCCACTACATCTTTTGTATTTTATTAAATGAAATCAGATTTATCGCCTTGTCTCATACATTGCGTATTTTAAAAAAAAATCTATCCCTCATACTACAATAAGTAAAAGCACTTGTGACCTTGAATATTCCACAAGTAATTATCCCTGTTTTTATGTCCTTGGGCCCAAAAATCTGGATAATTGGTATTTCATGCAATAAAATACAAAGGAAGTAGTGGGACTGTGACATCATCAGCTAGCTCATTATTTTTGAATATGCAATAGGTTATGCCAAGAACTGTTCCTAAAAAAATTTCCAAACCTTAGAAATTCATAACTTTGCTGTACTTTTTAAATTTTACTTTATTTTTCGAAACATACAAAAACCAACTTGGAATCTGTGCTTGCAGACTACCGCTGCAGGGACAAACTTGAATACTGTCTGATATAAGCCTTAACGTCAAGACTACTACTCGCAAATCTACGAGGTGACAAAAAAAACCATTCTGGACTTCGAAATTACATTGTTAAACCTCTCTTTATGCCGATGGATCTGCAAGTTGGTCCTAACTGTAAGTATTTGAGACTTAATTTTCATTTTCTAAATTCAAATAAATAATTCATTATATAAGTATGTGAAGTTGACAATTTTACACTTTTCGAGGGCGTTTCGTTGCGTTGGATAGCTGTGGAAAAAAAAAAAGCTAATGCCACATGGGTCCCATGCGTACATTTTCGTGTTATGTAGAAGATCTATAGATCTACCCAGTTGTTCGGTGTCTTCGGGTTGGCACGTAGTACAAGTTCGTTCTTACAGAGCTAGAGAACAATGCATTTTGATTGTTGGGCGCTCTGATTAGCTATCTCGTGGAGCTCCGCCTCCTGGTTGCGATGACTGAAGTGTGTTGACCGTAACTGAACAATGCGATTCAGCTGTTCCCAATAAAGACCGCTTTTGTCTTGCGCGCCACGGAGAAAAGTTCCTCCATAATTTAGTAATTTATGCATGACGCTCGAATGATCACGAATTAGCATATGAAATACACTACCATTGTGCCTTCCAATGAACAATAGTCACGATAAAATTTAGATTTGTCATTTATTTTTTTGGTAAGTCCTCATTTCTTTATGCGTTTTGAAATATTGGGCGTACGTCCGACAGTGGATTCGTTGAAGTTCCTTTTTTATTTTTCTCTTCTTTATTCTAAAAAATATTGAAAGAGTGGGTCTACGCCCAACTGTTTTTGAAGTCGAGTCTTGCAGTTTTTCTTGCGAAATGGGTCCAATTTGGTTATGATTGACAGCGCGCACGACAAAGCGGTCTTTATCGGGAACAGCTGAATCGCGTTGTTCAGTTACGGTCAACGCCCTTCAGTCATCGCAACCGGGAGGCGGAGCTCCTCGCGATAGCTACCAGTAGCTAATCAGAGCGCCCATCGATCAAAATGCATTGTTCTCTATTTCTGTAAAAGCAGAATGGTAGACTTTTTTCCGTGCGCGCTGTCAATCATAACCAAAGTGGACCCATTTCGCAAGAAAACCTGCAAGACTCGACTTCACTTTTTAGAATAAAGAAGAGAAATATAAAAAGGAACTTCAACGAATCCACTGTCATGACTGTCGGACTTCGACCAACATTTGAAAACGTATAAGAAATGAGGACTTACCAAAAAAATAAATAACGAATCTAAATTTTATCGTGACTATTGTTCATTGGAAAGAACAATGCAATGGTAGTGTTTTTCATATGCTAACGTGATCATTCGAGCGTCGTGCATAAATTAATTTAATTATGGAGTAAAAAATTCTATGTGGTTGGGTGTTCGGACACTCAATTTTAGTCAGCCATTTGACAGGGTTTACAACTAATATAAGCAATTTCTATGTAGTATTTTAACATGAAATGTTATAAATTATTGTGGAGAACAAATATGATAAGAAAAAAACTATTAACTATGGTCTATGCCTCATTCATACCAACTTGGATGGTGTCCGGACGCGGACACTCAACCCCCTAGACCATGTAGACCGAGGCTGCTCCGTCTTCGAGTCGTGTACACTCCTCTGAAGACGGAGCTCTACAATTTAGAGAGCTGTGTAAAATTTAACAAGCCAATTCATAAGAATAACCAATAAGAAGAGATAAGAGAATGAAGGTGAATAAAATGACAAGATGATCATTATGTAATAAGAATGTTGAACAAAAGAATCAGATGTGGAATGTAATAAATGAAGACATCTGAATAGGAAAGGAATGATAGAAAAGAAAGGTGAAGGTCAAATAGGAAATGGATGTAAACAAAGCTGAACAAAATACCAAAGCTGAATAGAAATAAGGTCATCCAAAGAAACCTAAATACAATTATCAGTCCTACATTTCTATCTATTTCTGGTCCTTGAGGCCTAATGGTCTCCTGTTTGTTTGTTTATCCTGAAGTTTCATCTAACAAATTTTGTGCAAAATTAACTTTATACAGCTCTCTAAATTTTAGAGCTCTGTCTTCAGAGGAGTGTATACGACTCAAAGACGGAGCAGCCTCTGTCTACCAACCCCCTGCCTCAGGTGATGGTTCGGGTGTTACACTACATGTACGTTGCACTACCACGAACCATCGGGCTGAGTCTATACTACCGGACCTCCAGTGATCGGTTTTTATTCATTTTTTGTATCTTAATATTTAAAATTCATGCAAAAAAAAATGAACTTACCAATTATCTATAAGGTATGAGTGACAAAAGTTCTGTTTCTTTCACTGTTTTTCCATCCTTCCATCTGTATGGAAATGTGTCATTTCTGACGTGGACTTTTTTCTTCACACGTTATAAATTCAATTTAAAGATCAAAACGCCGATTTCAAAACATTGCAATTGCAATTACGCAACCACGAGTGTTGTGGCGTCTTGTTTTGAAATCTGCAGTGAATTTAGTCCATTTCCTTCATTTGAGATAGTGCCTGCATGATAGTGCCTGCATTTCAATTATTTCATTCAAGACAGTCATTTTCAGCTAATTTAAGTAACATTGACTAACTAACCAGTTCTTTTCATTGAATTCTTTTGTTACCTCTGCCTTGTGCTAGGTCAGGCAGCAGTCAAACAACTTCATTATATAAAATCAATGAATTAAAGTTATGATCAAATGATCATAACTTTCATATTTTTAAAGCGTTTATATTAGTTGTGGTGTCATATAAAATAGCAGGAAATAAACTTTTTAAGTATGTTGATTTTCAAATACCGCGCACCGAACGACTTTTTGGTTTCCTCTCTTCAAATTGTCTTTACTCATGCGTGATATATGGGCCATATTAATTACAGAAATTTCCAAGTAAACTTGCGATATTATTACAAATGTATTTTTCATTGCTTCATTTTTTCACAGGTTGAAAACCAGTTTCAACAAGTTTCAATTGATGCATCTCACCTTGAACACTGACTCAACCATTCTGATGATGACATTCACAAGGTGGCCTTCAGTAGCTCCTGCAGAAAGCCTATACATGTAAACTGTTGGACATGATTCGATCCTAGCATTTGCATAGACTCCTACCTAGTTTGACTCAGGTTTGGGAGTAAAGAGATGGAGGGTCAGGGAAATATTTCACATGACGAGCCTTGCGTAAGGGACCTACATGAAGGAAACAAAGTAGTTGTGAAAGAAGAACCTACCGAACTTAACGAAACTTCCATCAGACCTAATGAGATAGAGTGCAGTGAAGCACAGTTGAAGGAATCACAGAGTTCGTGTTTAAATTCATCAGGATGTAACTTTTTCTCAAGCTCAGTTGGAAGCAGCACAGGCCTTTCAGAAGAACCTGACACACTTCAACTAACTAGGGAGATGAGGTCTGATGCACAGCAAAATGAATCACGGCGTTTGGCTTCTAATTCCCCAACGCTGAATGGAAGCAAAATAGTTGTAAAACAAGAACCTCCCGAACTTTACCCATCTTCCTATAGAGCTTATGAGAACCAATGGGAACAGCATCATAATCAATCAAGATGGTTCTCCAGTCCCTCACAAACTCCATCGTTCTCTTCACAATGTCCCTCACAGAATGATGGTGTGATAGCAGACAGCAGTGATTGTTTGTCACATAGTGGTGCTATGTTGCAAGATGGTGGTAAGAAATTTGGTGCTGAATGTGGAATCAATGCTAATCATGAGGAGAGAAGAGAAAACATGAATAAGGAAGAAACAAATGAGTCACATGAAGCATTGCAGAATCTGCAGAATCCTGCAACTCTTTCCGTTGTCTCAGATGAGGTCGGTTCCTATGATGAGAGAACAGAATATATGACAACTCATAGTTCTGCCATTGAATCACACAACATTCTTCTCCCACAAGCTGGATACCAGAGTCCTTCACCAACCTCTGAAATAAGAACCAATAATCCTCCCAAATCATTGGAACAAACGTTGGAGATGATGAAGAAAAGAAAGAATGGAATAAACCAGATTGATGATAAATCGCGAAGGAAAAGAAAACCATCAAAGCCATCAAAATCTATGGATTATTGCAATAAAGCCTTGGAAGTGGCAGTTGGAAGTCATCAGTCATTAACGCAAACAACAAATTCATTAGCGTCTAATCAGATTACTGGCATTTGCCAGAAGCTTAAGTCATCGAAGCCTAAGATATCCATGGATTACCAAAATGAAGCTCTGGAAGTGGCAGGTGGAGATAATCATCCATCAACTGAAGCAACAACCTCATTACATGTAGCAACAAATGAAGTTACCAATATCTGCCAGGAAATAAAGCAATCAGAGTCTCAGAAATCTACGGATTGTTTGAATGAAGCTATGGAAGGGGCAGATATAAATCTTCAATCATCAACCGAAGCAACAACATCATATGAAGCAAATCTTACAACTCCTACCGAGAACAGTCCTGCCGCTATAAACCAACAAGCTTTTTTTTTACCCGACCACATGCAGTCCCCTTTCAATCGATACGAATGTCTTATATGTGGGCGAATGTACCGCTCAACGAGTGCTTTGAATGTCCATATACGCACACACTCTGAAGTGAAGCCATTCAAGTGTACTGAATGTAACAAAGGTTTCACGCAAAAACATTCACTGATTGTTCATGTGAGGATCCACACTGGTGAAAGGCCATTTGCATGCCCAGAATGTGGAGCTGCCTTTGCGGACAAGAAAAACTTGCAGCACCACAAAGTGCGTCACTCTAACATAGAGATTCCCCCACAGAAACCCAACGCATCCTCCCATGTGAACGCATATAAACGAATCCAAAATGGAGAAAAACCATTTTGGTGTTCACTGTGTAACAAAGGCTTCACACAAAACCATTCGTATAAATCGCATATGAGGATACACACAGGAGAACGGCCGTACCTATGTATAGAATGTGGCTCTGCGTTCGCTGACAATAAAACTTTACAGAACCACAAGGCACTCCACTCCGATGAGAAGACCTTCAAGTGCACCATATGTCCGAAGATGTTCAGACAGAGGGCAGGTTTGGCCTGCCATATGAAGACGCATACAGATGAAAAGCCATTTGGATGTGACATTTGTGGACAGGCTTTCAAGACAAAGTCTACTCTGAAGAATCACCAAAGGATACACTCTGAGGAGAAACCCTACCAGTGTCCAATGTGCCCTCAGGCTTTCAAACAGAGAGCAGGCCTGGCTTGCCATAGTAAGGTTCATGACAAGGGACTTGCTTACATGTATAACCCTGTTTCTACACTGCAAGGAAAAACCCTACCAATGTCCAACGCCCACTCTGAAGAATCGCCAAAGGATACATTCGCAGAACATACCCTGCCAGTGTCCAATGTCCACTCTGAAGATTTACCGAAGGATGCACTTGTAGGATATACCTTGCCAGTGTCCAGTGTCCACTCTGAAGAATCACAAAAGGATACACTTCCAGGATATGGACTGCCAGTGTCCAATATCCACTCTCAAGAATCATCAAAGGATACTCTTGCAGGACATACCCTCTCAGTGCCAAATGTCCACTCTCAAGAATCAACAAAGGATACCCTTTCAGGACATGTACTGCCAGTGTCCAATGTCCACTCTGAAGAATCACCAAAGGATACAATTGCAGGATACAACATGCCAGTGTCCAATGTCCACTCTGAAGATTTACCGAAGGATGCACTTGCAGGATATACCCTACCAGTGTCAAATGCCAAATCTGAAGAATCGCCAAAGAATACATTGGCAGGAAATACCCTGCCAGTGTCCAATATCCACTCTGAAGAATCACCAAAAGATACACTTCCAGGATATGGCCTGTCAGTGTCCAATATCCACTCTCAGGAATCATCAAAGGATACTCTTGCAGGACATACCCTCTCAGTGCCCAATGTCCACTCTCAAGAATCACCAAAGGATACACTTCCAGGACATGTACTGCCAGTGTCCAATGTCCTCTTTGAAGAATCACCAAAGGATACTAATTCAGGACATACCCTCCCAGTGTCCAATGTGTCCTCAAGTTGTTAACCAGAGAATAGTCCTGGCTTGACAAAGTAAGGTACATGTATATGAAAAGCAGTTTAATGAATAAATTGAACCAACTATAAGATTTTTGTTAATGTTCACTTGTCATCACAAGGTGCTCGTGATAAAGTCAATTGCCTATATTTGAAAAAATCTTGTCAGAAATTCAAATTGAATAGGCCTATATACGAAATAAAGAAATGCATTTAGACCGGGAGTACAGTCCATTCATGTTATAATGAAATTTGCATTTTTCCAAGCATCTTGTTACATCATGTTAATGATTAGGAAAAATGATATTCATTACTAATCATGATAATAGTATCAATATGGCAATTACATTTTTATCATGAACTCTAATTGCTTTACGTACATGAATGAGCGTGTTTGAAACTGGGACTTGGAAAATAATTTCGTTATAAATGTAATGAATTATTGTTGCATTTAATTTGTTATAACAGGAGTAGACTGTATGTGTTAAAGTGAAGAACATCTGGTGCATGATAATGACTGTCCAAAGTTTAATATTGACTTGAGGAAAATGCCTCCAATTTCATAAATCGGTTTCATTAATCATTGTACTTGCCCAGATTTTGTTGTAAATCATAGACATTTGAGGCTACGCTTACATTTACCGAGCAACACCATAAGTGAAGCAAACTAAAGTAACGGCACAATGAAATGCTGTAATCACACAAAAAGGTGACGTATGAAAAAAAAATGTCATTATGTGTAAAGCCAACATTTTATCGATATCATCTTTAGGAACAAAGAAGTATTACATGTAATCATGAAATAAATTCAGATCTGTTTAACCCAAGTTACTGGCGTAAAGTTTTTCAAGAAAGGCATGTATCATTTTCTTTGGAAATGTGTTTAGATGATATAAACACAGAGCTCTTTTGAATAGTCAGCCGCAAAAAATATTCAGTTTCGGTTGAATGTAGACTATATAATCATCATTAATTTCTCCTGCAGAATTACCTACCCCAAATCTGAATAATAATAGTGTGTGATACATTCAACTCCTGTTATAACAAGCAAGGATAACACAAGAGATTCATAATACTAGGTGATCCTCCAGATACCAATTTCAAACATGTAATCATATATCTAGATGTGCCTATGTGTTCAGTATATCTAGTATCATTCTCACAAGGTAATTGCCTTGGTCCCGAACACCTCATTACAACAGGGGTTGACTTTACATTTGTAGCATGAAGTTGGCATAAAATGCAACAAAAAGTGAAGATGATTCGTAACTATTTAGAAGGAAAAACACAGTAGTGGGAGTGAATTTTGTCTTTGCTGGATTAATTATGATTGAATACTTAATGGTTAATTGAATGTAGGGCCTGAATGTCATATCAACATGTGGAGGACGACATTCTGCAAATTTCTACAAGGAACATGTAATTTGCAATGAAATTAATATGCCAAATTCACAGCTCTGCAAGTTGAAAATTACAGATGTGACTAAATGTTTGAGCTGACATATATTCATATAATGAATGAAAGCGCCGTAAAATTTAAAAACAACAACAACAACAACATTTAAAATCTGTGTAGTTTGTGCTGGTCATTTGAGGACCAAACATGTACATGTATACTCTTACTTGAAGAATTCTTGAATTTGAGACCATTTATGGAAAGACTGCTCACGAATCCAGTGGCGGATTGAGGATTTCAGAATGGGGGGGGGGGCTAGGCCCGATAGGGGGGCATTGCTGAAATTTTCTGATTTTAACATGTCAGTGAGTGGTTTTCAAATTGTAGGGGCCGCTACTGAGAATCATTATTTTTCCTTCCTAGTACAGTACCTTCCTTTTTTAAGGGCTCACCCCTTTCAGAAGAAAAAAATATTGAAATGGAAAGTATATAATTTTTTTCCTTTTTCTTTTTGTTAAGTACATTTCTAGAGAGTGTCAATGTTCTTGCCAAATTATGTTCAGACAGCTCGTCAAATATTGAACATTAGTTTGTATATTTTTTGCTTAATTTATCTTATGTTACATGCACAATTGTAAGAAAAATATAATTTTGTAATTTCAATTGTGGAAATTATATGTTTTTGTGCTGATGATGTAGTAATGATTTAAAATTTATGGCCAATTGTAGTAATGAATTAAAATTTATGGTCAATTTGAAGAGGATACACGTACATGTATTGTCAAAATACAGTATAGTAATTAAGAATCTGTGACATGCCAGAATGCATGTAGTTTATACAAGTAGATGTGATGGCTCTGATTCAATGACAATTCTGCTCTGCTGTATAGTCAAATGCTACAGTCACACAGACACGTGCTTTGTGTTACGTCCGGCGTTGTGTCCAAAATTTCCCTTTTTTTCTGCGGATCCCTACGCATGCCTTCCCGTCATATTCAGCCGTGGAAATGGTGATAATTTCGTTCATCGAATAAAACAAAGAAATACATAAGAAATTATAGAATAGAAGATGGAAAAAAAGTACAAAACAATAAAAACATAACTAAACGTGCATGTGACTGTAGCATTAACCCGACATAAAACGCCATTGCAACCCTAACCCCAACCCTACAAATCATAAACAAATGAAGGCCTGGAGAAATTGCCCCGGGAGGAGTATGTCTTAGGTTATTACCTAATAACTAGAATATGTTTTACGCCTGTACAGATTCACTTTGGAAAAAGCCATGTATTTTTTTAATTACTATTATGAAATGTTTGATATGCCCACCCTGCCACCATTTTGTTTATATTCAACTCTCTTTGTATTGCTTCATGTTGACATTTGTTCTGGTCGGATAAATTCCTGGATCAATTTTTTTCTGAGAAAGCTGCACCGATCAGGGTTTGACAGAAATTCATGATCTGTAGTAAGGAGATATATGTATAGCATGTTAAGGACTGTAATTACGACATTCAGTTACAGTTCACCGAAACATAATTATCTCTTACAACCATTTATATTCCATTAATATGTATATACTCGACTCTTACATGATTGGCGTAATAATCATGATTTGTAATTTGCTTTACTGGTACATTGTTGTACCCAAAATGATAAAATGATTCTTTAATAACATTGGACATGAACAGCATTACAGTATTCAGGCAAAAAAAAAATGTATAAAATACTTCAAAGTATAATATTTTCAAGTGCTTGTGCCTTGTTTGTGTATTTAAGTTTTTATGTACATGTAGTGTCATGGTCACTTTAGGCCATGAACGAAAAAGAAAATCCTTGGATGAAAGGAACACCTATTTTCTGTTCACAGGACCATAGTGGCCTATTCTTGCTATACAGTGCGTCAAAATAAAAACTATACATTTTTGAAGTGGCTGCAAAATGAAAATATATATATACATATATTGTCATTGGGGGAAAAAAATATTTGAATAGAAGGCTCTTATCCTCAATATCATGACACCCAAAAATCCGAAAATAATTCATGCTTGAGTGAGCACTAGGCCTATTATCTTTTGTAAAGGACACAAATGTGGGGCTGCGCAGGAATTCATTATTCAGTTATGGACAGCCATAAGGGATAACATTTTAAAAGCAAAACAATAAACAAAAGTCATAAATAAAACTCAATATTACGACCAAAAAAATTATCCTCTTTGCAAAATGACAATGTTTATGTATGACTTTTAGTTTATTTTTGGCCTTGTTACCAGATTATATATCAATAATTTTTGATAAATTTGATCCTCATGGCAGTCCGTAATAACTGAATAGTGAATTCTCGCACAGCGTCTTTTTCGTGTCCCTCACAAAAGTTGCCAGTGCTCACTCAAGCATGCATTATTTCAGGACTTTTTGATGTGATAGTGATAATATGAGCTTTTGCTACAAACACTTCCCCAATGACCATATATTTTTTTTATTTGACAGCCATTTCAAAAGTGTAGTGTTCGAGGACGCACTGTATGAATACATGTCAAGCCAAATTAAAAAAAAAAGGGGGGGGTGAATCACATGCATGTGTTAGGCGTTTTTGTGACAACTGTTTGTGATCATTGGCATAAGAAATGTTTAAATTTTGTTATATAAAAAATGTATGGATATGAAAATATAATGAGAGAGAGAGAGCGCGCGCGATCGAGTGGAGAGAGAGAGAGGTAGAGAGAGAGAGCGCGAATGGGAGAGAGATTATGGATGGGCAGGGAGGAGGGTGTAGACCTTTGGATGAAAAAATAAAGAAATATACATGCTTTATGTCCACTTTATTTATAAGAGCAGTCAATACAGTCTGTGTCAAATAAAAAGGTACAGTCGGGGGAAAAAATAATTAAGGTGTGAAATCTTTTCAAGTAAACGTGTGTGTGTGGTACCAAATTAAAGTCAGAGAATTTTCCTTGCTAATGTACTTTGTTCTGTATAATTTGCTTTCGTTAAACAAAAGTTATGCTAAATTTTGTGGCACGTCTATTGTTCCATTATGCGAAACCTTCACAAGAGCATGGACGTCTTGCGAAAATTTTCTTGACAGTAGAAAACTGGTCATATCTAAAAAAAAATAAAAAATAAAATTAAAAAAAAAAATAAAAAAATACAGCACCAAATGCGATGAAAAAAAAAATGCAGAAGAAAGTCCGATTATCCTGCTTCATGAGAATGCCAAACAATACCAGGTTCTAATTAATATTCATACTGTAAAAAATGTTTTCCGACTATACCATTTTTTTTTTTTTTTTTTTTACACAGACTGTATAGTGTATACAGTCTGTGTAAAAAAGGTTATAAAGGTGAAATATCAACATGATTTCGCTCCGGCTTTAATTTTTTAGTATGTTTGTTCCTGCTTTTACTTTTCGGGACATTGGCTATACAGTGCGTCCCAGAAAAAAGTATACCCAACTTTGAGGGTCTCGTATTAGAAATTCATAAATCATGTGACCTTATTTTTCAATTTATGTTGAAGAGTAACTCATGTTCTGTTCGATGATACCACATTTACGTCAATGCTGTCACGAATGACTGAGTACTTGAACTTTGAAAAAAATCCGTCGAAAGGGCTTTGTACCAAGTTTTTCGGAAGTAAACTTTTAATTTCAATAATCCTCATGTTTTTTGTTTTAGCCTGAAAATGATGCAAAGTGGATGAAAGTTTTAAAAAAATGTTTGCATTAATTGAGCAAACATATATGCGAAATGTAGCTCAAGAGAATTGACCAAAAATGTTAATTATATTCATGGTATATTGTCAATGAAATCCTGGCTCCCTGATCATCATTCATTGTTTGAGGTAAGCCTTCATGAGTTATTCACAAGGGATAAAGAGTTACTTGGGATGCTATCTTGATGAAGTCCTCTTTCAATTGCCTTGGTATGTATGAACACCTGGATGATCTTCCATTGTGTCCTTCCTTGAATTTCAAGTGCCTTAGAAGTAAGTAAAACATTGATTTCATGTGTCAGGATACCTCATGCAACCAAAATGGTGCAGTTAACAACAGAGCAGAGGGTTTTTGTAGTCAGCAGATACCATGCAACAAGGAGGATGGTGCCCCTGCACACCAGAGTGTAGCAGTTCGAGATCGACTTCGGGAGGTGTTTGATAATCGCATAATTGCGCTCAAATATACAATAACGAGCTGTCCAAGACATGCAACGACGCTTCGATTTATGCATTGAGAGGGAAGGTGGGCACGTTGAAGAAGTTGGTAAGTTGAAATTAGCTAAACCCAAAATAACCCAAACTTGGTACAAAGCACTTTCGACGGATTTTTTTAAAAGTATGAATACTCAGTCATTCGTGACAGCACCGACATAAATTTTATATCATTGAATAGAGTATGAGTTACTCTTTAACATGAGATATAATATATGGTCACATGATTTATGAATTTCTTATACGAGGCCCTCAAAGTTGGGTATACTTTTTTCTGGGACGCACTGTATATTGGATATTTTCCCAACCATTCACGGGGATTTTTCACCAAAAAAGATTTTTGTCAACCCCTACTCCCCCCCCCCATGATAACCATTTTTGTCAATTTTTCTCATTTTGGGGCCCCTTTTTGTTTACCCGGCCGATGAAGCCCCCCTCAGTCATACCCCCGGGAAACGCGTCTGAGGTGTATAATGTTCTTTCAATTCTAGGTACGTTTATGGTGTCAGACCGTGGTTCTCTTGTCTAGGAAATTTAGGGGTTGAAGTAAAAAGTGTGATTGGTGAAAATTCGGAATATTTTCCTTTATGCTGAAAACGAAAGAAAGGATAAACAACCTTAAACCCTTAATTATTATCATTATCCCCTAGTTTTCTTTTTAGCCTTGATGACAAGGTCGTAAATGGTATCAAATATCACATTTTGATTCAGGGGCCGCGGAGCGTTTTTGAAAGTGGAGGGCTGAGCTGAAAGTATATGGGAGGGGGGATGAACAAGCTAAATATCACAAATCTGTGGTCATTTTTGCGTTTTTGTACACGGTTGCTGAAAAAGTGCCCCCAGCACCCCCCCCCCCCCCGGCTGTGCGGCCCCTGTGATTTATGCTTCCCAAAGATTCTACAATACTTTGTGGGAACATAGAAATTTCCATGCAGTAAAAACGAATAAATTTAATGTTGCACCGCAATCAAAACAAATTTTAACCCCTCCCCTAGACTCGAGCCTATGACCATCATACTATAGATTTAACCTAAAGAACAATAACAACACTACACCTCAGATGTGTTTCCTTGTGGTAGGACATACTGAGGGGGCCTTGGTGGGTCGCGTAAACAAAAAGGCCCCCCCCCAAAAAAAAAATAAATAAATAAATAAAAAATAAATAAATAAATAAAATAAAAATAATAATAATAATAATAATAAAATAAAAAATAAAATAAAAATAAAATAAAATAAATAAATAAATAAGTAAATAAATAAATAAATAATTAAATAAATAAATAAATAAATAAATAAATAATTAAATAAATAAATAAATAAATAAATAAATAAATAAATAAATAAATAAATAAATAAAGAAATAAAGAAATAAAGAAATAAAGAAATAAAGAAATAAAGAAATAATAAAAAAAAAAAATGGCCATCTTTGGGGGGGGGGGGGAGATGGCATACTTTTTTGGAAGAAAAATACCCGGGAAGGGTTGAGTGAACGTCCAAGATAATATAGCCAGGACTCCCGAAGATTGAAGGCGGTGACAAAAACGCTCAAGAAATTAAAGCTAGAGCAACATAATGTCGCTGGAGCCAGAAAAAAAAAAATCCACCTTTATGACGAAAAGTGTAATATAAATAAATCGAAATGATTATATAGGCTTAATAATTATATAAATGATTTAATCGGCTTGCATTTGATTTCATGACATTTTTGCCTTCAACCATTGCTCACTGAAACATGACACCATAATAATTCTTCCCGCTAAAACTCGCTCTCTGCTAGTACAGTAGCTAATAAAAATGTTTGTTACCTACACTTACATATAATTAGATTTTTTTTTCCAGCTCCTCCTGGTTAAAAAAAAACTAATTGATATCTGAAAAATCACTTGTTTTGGGGCAAGTCCACGCTATTTTGCGATGTAACAAACGGGACATTTAGAGACAGAAATTGGCTTTTTTGATAAATCTTAAATTGAATTCCCAATCCTTAGGTATATTTTTGAAGGTACTAAGAACCTTCAACAAAATCATAAACAATAATTGAAATAACTCAATTCATATTCAATTTATGATAATTCATTCGTTCGTAACACATGGGACCAGAAAAAAATGCTGTTTTTAAATTTTGAATTTGTTTACATGATACTAGGAATTTAAAAAGTAGATAAAATCTTGCATAGTCACATCCTCTTAACGGTGAATAACCATGTAATAAACTTTGTAAATACATATTTTAATGTCATAATACAGCCTCACTTTTTCTGGCAAGGTCAAGTTTTATAAAATATGACATGTAACACATGGGACACGTAACACATGGGACAATTATTCCATGAAATATTTTCCATTAAATATTTGGTGTAGCCATGCAAGGCGTAGCAACATGTTGTGTAAAAAAAATCCCACTGATAAAACAAAAGAACCATAATACAACACTTTACTGTAACAAATTGAATATTTTGTTTCATTACGAGGTGGGAGGGCGAGTAATAAAACTAAATTATTTTACATCAGCTCAATAACTTTTGTGAGACTCCGTACTATACTGAGACATGAATACTTTAAGAATGAAAATATGGAAAGTTATGTGCTAGGTTTGTGATATTTTCACCAGAGGAAGCCAAGATGATATTAAAACAGAAAATATGTACGTTTTGGTTGTATTCCTATAACAAACCTTTAGAAATAATGGTTGGGGGGAAAAAAAGCACTTTTAATGCATTTTATCAATTTTTTTTTTTCATGAATATTAATGAGCCTTGTCATATGACCTTGAAATGACTTTTTGGACCTCATTTGCATTAAGTTTATTTCATACACTTTGTGGTGATATATGATAAATTATATGTAATTTTAAAACCTTACTGATACACTTGACACAAAAATGGTTGAAAAGTTGAAAAATCACCACCTCGGGAACAAATAGCTTGGACTTGCCCTTTTTGTGAAGCTGCGTCATCCCTATAAGCTCCTATATGCTTGTTGTCCTTTAATTTTTGTGTTTTTTGTAAACAATTGTTGCTGTAATACTGCAAACGTGATAGATATCTGAAATAGGGGGAACTTAATTTCTTTTTGTGTTGTGTTTATTGCTTGTTGTCCTCGTGTTTTGTAAACAATTGTTGCTGCAATGTTGTAGGCCTACTAGTCCTGGATATGATAAGAAAAAAAAAATCTGAGAATATTATCTAAGGCGCCCTCTCCGTTCATCTTTCTTTTCAATACGTCGTCCTTTCTGTGTACGTGAAAGTCTCTATTATTCGTACAATCTATGATAAAATTCATGTTAATTTCATCAATCAGGGTTCAAAATTATAAAAAGTCTGTTTTTAGCATTATACTCTCCTCAGTTATTTCTTAATTTGTAGTTAAACAGATTGATAACTCTATGTTTTCGCTCATAATTTGCATGTCTAAAGATTTCGCCTCGCATAAACTTTACATTGTCCCACGTATCTTGTTTCTTGTTGGCAGATTTTTTTTTCTCCCCCTATTCGCAGAATAACAACGCTTTTGTAGTCAATTTAAGTGGTTTTGAATGAGTTGAAGAACGCCTAATATGGAAGTTGTAACGTCCATATGTCAGTCCAAGCCCCCTTTCCTGGCATTATCCAGGAATAAGTCACCCATCAGAGTCTATTCATTCATTGTTTTTCATTTCTTCAAAAATGCTTGTGACGATATCCTTCCATATATTATCATGACATACTCATACCCATTGACTTTGTCTTTGTAAACTGTCAGTGCCCACACACGAGAGGAATGGTGACTTAATATTCCACACAAATAGCAATGAATAGCTAGCACCCTCAGCTCTGCCTGGCTTTTCTTCATGTCAGCCGCCACTTTCATGACTCGTGTCACATGATTTTACTTCTATTTTTTGTCACTTTTGACTTTGCCTTTGTGTTTTATTTTTTTATTTATTTTTTTTTTTTATTTAAAGATCTAACGTTAACAGAGAGTCTATTTATTTCTAGGGGCCTATTTTTAATTTTTTTAAACCAAATGAAATTTGCTTGCCTTGGCCCCACCATCAATTTTACTAAAAAGTTCAACTTTGCTCTTTTACTTTTAGTTTTAACGTTAGATCTAACAGTTAACTTGTTAGGACTAGATCTAGGTTAGATTTTAAATGAAATGGTATTAACAACGCGGTCATGTTGCACATTCTTGCTAGGAATGGCAGGATGTTTTATTAATGTTATATCGACAGAAGGGTCTAACTAGTTAGCCTCAGGCTCTGCATTTTTTGGGTAGGGCAGCCTAAAATAAAAAATAAATTTCTTTCAGTCACATGATAAGTACCTTGACGTAACTTGAAATGAAATTAAATAATCAGGAACATCTCATTTTTCATAGGGCCTTTTTTGTTAGGGGTCTAGATCCTCGATAAATAATTTTAAAACTAGTTTTGGGGGAAAAAAAACTAAAGCCAAGGTCAAAACTAACGTTAACATTGATGTTGCTAAAAAATATTTGGAATTGCCCCAGCATTAGATGTGTGTACAAACAACATTGAAAGCCAAGACAATTAAACAAATTTTTTTTAAAGGTCTGTAATGTGTGCATTGCGTATGCACAAAAATTTAGTTTAATTCGCCCAGTCTTGAGGGAAGTCCCACAAATACGGCCTGTTATGACTAGAGCCTTATGTGTACACTAAGCAATTCTAATTGTATGGGCAATTGACAAACTCCACTACCATAAAGCATTAAAAAAAACTAAATAAATACTGCACGACACTGGAGAAAATGTCATGGAATCCACAGATGATCACCGCATGTCACATCTTTAGCCAATGGTGCTTCTCGGTATTTATTTCCAATATGGACAAAGTATTTTGTGTTATTCCCACGCAGGCCTTACTCATGCCACCATGTGCCTGTATATCTTATTGACTTTGTACATGTATGTGTTTTAAAATCCGTTGTGTGTGTTGAAACGTACCTCTAAATCAGAAAAGATAAAGACGTTTAAAAAATAAAAGGATTATTACCATGCAGATAATTCTATGTTTCTCTCTAGACGGTGAAGGATAAGCGACCAGAATCAATATGGCTCCATCAGTGAGGCCACTTGTCAAACCTACCATCGTCAAGAAGAAGCTCAAGCACTTCAAGCGTCATCAATGTGATCGCTACTTGAGAGTCAAGGTAAGCCATGATATGTCACTTTTTGAAAAGGGTTTGGAAAGGCCCAATCTATTTTGTGCTCCCCCCCCCCCCCTCTTAAAAAGTCGAGAGTAATGTTGAATCAACATAAAAGCAGGATTTTAATACAAGATCATACGTTGCAGTAATTTTAAAATTCACATTAAATCTATATGACGACAGTACTTTTATATAATTATATAATTTGGTCACACCCTTCTCTCGCACGCACGCATCTTGTGGGGACGTCCACTTTTCATACTTTTTTTTACCTCGAGGTCTTAACGGCTCAATATTATCCACCCTCCTTATTTTTATCATGTTTTATTTTGCACCAAATTGAGCAGACCCAGTGAGTTGTGTTGTACTCTTTGGGCTTGTAATAGGTGCTAGAGAAAATCAAGTCAGATTATAACTACCATTGACTCAGCTAATGAGTTAATGGATTTAAGATCTGTCAACAAATCAGCCATCTGGTACATGTGTTGGACCCTAGATGTACCTTTATCTCTAGAAGTATCACCTGGACCAGAATTGTAGTCTTGTATTGGCCTCAGGGCTTTGAAATAATTAAAAAGTTTATTTTGGGGATAGATAACTTTTCAACTAAGGTAATTAAACAAGAGAAGTGCAGTTTATGTGGCCATGAATTTTAACTTTACTGTGGAAACGTGATTACAATGTCCTTCAGTTATGTCTCTTTAGACTATAAATTTGTTTTTATTTTTTTTTTATCAGTAGTAAAAAAGCTTTTTCATTTCAGAACTCTATCATTTTACATTGTATTTGTGTATTGATCTTTTCCTGTGCAGCCCAGCTGGCGTCGTCCTAAGGGTATTGACAACCGTGTAAGGAGGCGATTCAAGGGTCAGCTTCGTATGCCCAACATTGGTTATGGAAGCGCAAAGAGCACTCGTCACATGCTACCCACTGGATTCCGCAAGTTCCTTGTCCACAATGTTAAGGTGTGTACCCCTTTCAGCTCCCTGCTTTAGGGTCTTTGATGTGATTCAAGATTATCCGGAGCTTTGTGAATGAGAAAAAATATTTTTGACAATGGCATATAAATGCCTGAATGTTCTTGCCATGTGGTTCCTATGCAGTTGTAGTTTTTGAGGAGTGACCAAAAGTTTTTTAAGCCTGTTTAAGTCTTCTTTTTTTCTTTTTTTTTTCTTTTTTCTGGAAAAAAATGTTTTAAAAAATTCAGCACCATTTTATGCCAGTTTCTTTCCATTACAAATTGCTATTTTTAGTACTTTTAAATCTTAAAAGATTTGCTCTATAGAAGAAAAAAAACATTGAATTTGATATTTCATTTAATTGAGCGATTGAAGTGGAATTTTACAAAACTATTTGTTGGTGATGGCAAAATAATGGAACTCTATTACTGGAGGTTGCATCAGGGTTGAGCACACAAGGCTGGTGCAATGCACATATGGTCCATTTTGTTTCTCCCAAGAAGCACAATCGTGTGCACAACATGAATCTGAATACCTGTGAAATGTAAGTCGCTTTCGATGACTTTCAGGAACACCACAAATTTTTCAGTTGCTTGTAGTGCAAGACTGCATTTCAGGATACCCCTCGCACGATTTTAACATGTACAATTATATCAGTACCATATTATATGATGCTGATATAATTTTTTAAAATTTCCTTCCAACTTATCACACAAAATAAATGCTGAACGATATCTTTTTTTGGGGGGGGGAGGGGGGGGGGGAGGGAACAATCAGGTCAATTGCTTCACCATCTTTGAGCAAACGGGTCAATTCCAGTATTGAATTCAGTAGGCAAGATGGCCAATATTGTACACCCATGTTGACATATTTTTCCTTACTTTGGTGTGCACCAAATTGAGCAGACCGACTGAGTTGTGTTGTACTCTTTGGGCTTGTAGTAGGTGCTAGAGAAAATCAAGTCAGATTATAACTACCATTGACTCAGCTAATGAGTTAAAGACGGGGAATCTTCAGCTTTCATGGGGAGTGGATCAAAATTTGCTGATCCCAGACTTGTTGAAAAGCACTTGAAATAACCACCTTGAAGCTAAATTTCTGGACCACAGCAAAACAATCTGTCCCACCCTGAAGAGCTTCGGGTATGATCGGCCAGGGAAACTGAGATTTAATGACTTTACCAGATGGAGGGATGGGTGGAATAAACAAGGCATTACTAAGGTCTTGCAGTGGTCAGGTGAGGGATGACACCTGTTACTGGGTAAACATCCATGGTGTCAAATTACCCATGGAAGCTGAAGATTCCCCGTCTTTAATGGATTTAAGATCTGACAACAAATCTCTTGTGTTATTCCGTGATATTAAAAAAATGCTTCACTGGTGATATGAAACATGAATAGATCTAAACAATTTATGGAAGATAATCGAAAAGGCAAAACTACTGAATGAACAGAAAATTTAAATTTTTCTTTTTCTTTTTATTACTCCTTTCTACAGGAGCTTGAAGTACTCATGATGAGCAACAGGAAGTTTGCTGCCGAGATCGCCCATGGAGTATCCTCTCGCAAGCGCAAGTCCATCGTTGAGCGTGCCCAGCAGCTAGCCATCAAGGTGACCAACGGCAACGCCAGGCTCCGCAGCGAGGAGAACGAATGATCACATTACTCTGAGGACTATTAATTCCAAAATATATATCAGACACTTACCAGGAAGATCTTGTTGAAAGCAGATCAACGGAGACACATCTCAACACAACACAAATACAGTCAACGGTCGGTTTGACGAGAAATACAACCAAGCTATTCATATTATTGTTTGAAAGCACACAATAAACCCAGCCAATGTAAAAACAAATGAGTAGCGTGCTTGTCTTGTTTGTACCATTTTATTAATCAGAAAAAAAGGATTATGGAAGTTGGGTTACTGTCAAAGTGGAGATGATCAGGGTCTAGACAGAAAGGGGATAGAGGTGGGAGAAGGGAGATTGTGATACGGGAGAAAAGGAAAGAGGTTGGAGAGGAAGAGTGGATAGAAAAAGATAAATGGGAGAGAGAACTGGGGAAAATAAAAGAAGATCTGAGAGAAAGAAGAGGTTCATATACAGAGCTAAAGTGGAAAAAAATACTAGCAAGGGGTAGGGTTAAGGAGAGAATATAAAGGTTATTGGAATGAATGAAAGAGAGAAGAGAGTTGTAAAACAGAAGAAAATAAATATGGTTTCTCATTGAACTGTGAACAAAACAAATTTGCACAGTGCCATATATAGTCTTGCCTACTACCTGTATCCCTACTACGCATTTTCTTTTGTAAAGTAATTGCCCAACAAAGCAATACAAAGAAAAAGAAAAAAGAATGTGCCAAGTTGATTCCTACTGTTTATGGAGTTGGCTAGATTCTTTATGGTACTTACAATTTTCCTCATTCACCTGAGTTCATGTCACGGTGAGATACTCCTTTTCAGGGAAAATGAAAAAGATCTCGGAGAAAAAGAGGGAGAGATAGAAGAAAGTAGAAAAGAGATATGGTACAGAAGAAAAGGGAGAGACAGAGAGTGAGGTATGAGATGAATAGGGTTCTGAGATCATAGAGCGGCAGGAACAAGATATATGAAGGGAGATTAAAAAGGGATAGAGAAATGAGGAAAGACAAAATGAGGCAGGTTAGTTAGTTGTGTACATGTACATTTATATCAGATAATTTTGGAGATTTATGGAAAAGAAGGTACATGTGTATTGATGATGGCATCATCTGGTTCTAGGCAAGTTTAGGGAGAACATTCAAAATTATTGGTGCATTCTAAACTAAATTAATATATGCAGTTTTTGTATTGGAGTGCCTTAACCCTAAAAAGACTGGGCTATTTTGACACACATAAAGACTGGGGGGGGGGCTCATTCAGCCCCCCCTAAGATCTCGGTCGTTGAGCGCGCGATAGCCCCGAAAATTGGCACGCGCGTTACCCACGGCATTCTCTCCTAAACTAAAGAGTCATATTCTACGAAAAATTTCATCACTAATTAATTATGCTAATTTATGCATAAAATCTAAGATTTGCTCCAATTAATTAATTAAAGCTCTAAAAGTGCTCATTTTTTGTTTCCAGGCTCTTTGTAGGCTTCTGTTGAAATGTGTTTAAAAAAAATTTCGGTATCAACATTTTTTTCTTATGTATTCTATTGTTTTCAAAATTTCTTATGTATTTCTTTGTTTTTCGACTTTTTGTTATTTATTGTTTTTTCGATGGAAATCATTGGTGACACTATTTTAATCATAAACAACCTTGAATTAATTGAATTTAATCAGTTAAAGAGAAAATAATGATACATTTATGAATTTTGGGTGAAAACACAATTTGTATTGGATTTGTACACAAAATCACGCATTTGAGCTACTTTGGGTCTGACGCACGGTTAAAAAATGTTACGTAATTTCGGAACCGCGTACCCGGGCATCGCAAATTTGGTCTCAAAAGTTGCGCGAGACTTGAAAGAAAATAGTCATGAAGTCTCAGCAATTTTTTTTTTCGCGTTGCGAAGTTATTGCGAAAAATGTCGAGGGGGGGGGCTGAATGAGCCCCCCCCCCCCCAGTCTTTTTAGGGTTAAGTTCATAACAATAATGCCCTATAGATAAGAAATTATTCATATGTCTCCAAGGGTAGAAACACGCGCAACTGCTTTACGTTTAACAATGCTTTGACAAAAGGAAGTAATAAAAGTGACATTTCCTGTAAAATACCAAAATAAGTCCGTCATTTACACCAATCTCAATGTAATCTCAACTCTTACCATAACTATTTTTAAACTTTTGTATCTGAAAAAGAAAATGGCACTAAATGAAATATGAAAACATCAAAATCTCATAATTGATTGATATGCCTTCTTTTGTCATTGTAGGGCAGAATTAATCTGAACGAAAATTGCACCTGAACGAGGTATACGTACATCATGACGTTATTTCTCTGCCCTTGATCCCTCCTTTTCTTCCTTTCCTACTTTCTCTCTCCATTCCTCTACTGTAGCCTATTTTGTTCCATCTGCCTTTTTATGTACACATTTTATCTTCCTCCCACCCTTTTCCCGTTTTCTTGATCCTTTTTTTTTTTCCCTTCTCAATGACCCACTCTCTCTTTACCCTCTTCTGTGCTGGATCCATCTCCCTCTCACACATCTACCATTTCCTCCTTTGTCCCACCTCTCCAGTCCTTTCCTGTCACCCTTCATCCCCTCCCCTTTTCTCATTCTCTCTCTCTCTCTCTTAAACATCTACAATATCCTTCTTGGTTCCCATCTCTCTCCAATATCATTTCCTTTCACCATCACCCCTCCCTCTTTCTCATTTTCCCTCTCTTTCATTTACCACTTCCTTCTTCGTTTCCATCTCTCTAGCCCTCCTCTGTCATCCATATATAGCCTCTCTCTCTTTGCCCCTTTCTCCATTTCTCTTTCCTCTTCTGTTTACCCTCATCATTTACCCTTTTCTGTCTCTGCTAACACTTTCGTTTACCCCCATTAATTCCAAAGAGAGCCAAGTTCCTGGAAACAGAAGCTACTTTAACAATGACAATTTATTATCTCAGTCATACCAAGATACATACAATGAATTTTTATTACTACAAACCATTTCATTCCTGCAAATTAAGTTCTCTAGTCGCATTCACAATACAGTCCGTTCCCAATGGATACAGCACGGTTTTATCAAAACAGACATTTTACAAGCTTTAATTTCATGAATATTCAAACAAGTGTGTTCAGTATAACAATATAAGGACAAGATAATTTGCTTGGTCCTGAAAACCATGTAAAACTAGAGTGGACTGTACTACGAATAATATCACTGTTGCAAATTACATTCTCAAACATTTTCACAGTATTAGGCTTTTAAAATATTCAGCAAATCCTGCAAAACATAGCTTTCAGATATGTGTGTGGGTTTTTGTTTTGTTTGGGGGGGGGGAGGGGGTGCAGAAAGAGCATTATAATAAATACCAGCAAGTCAATTCCTAATGCTTTTCACTATAAAACCAAAAACTTTGGGAACATAAACCTTTCCTAGATAATAATTATATTCTACAGGGAAAAAATGGAAATACAATATCGAATCAATGAGCTTGTCTCCATTTTTCTCAGCATATGTGTACAAAATCACAAAAATGACCATAGATTTGTGATTTTTAGGCTGTTCAGCCCCCCCCCCCCCCACCCACTTTCGGCTCAGCCCCTCCACTTTCAAAAGCACTCTGCGGCCCCTGTCAAGAATTGAACATTTCTCGACCAAATTTCAGCTGTTATCCAATGTAAAACCATCCTCAATTTTATAGCCCCCTGATACCACTACCGGGTAATTTGATTCAGTGACATCATGCTTGTGAAAAAGCCAAGTACAGTTAAATATTTCCTACTGTCAACTGTTATAATAGCCAAGTGCTCGGCACCAAGCCAATTATCACGTCATAACAAATTCTCATTATACTTGAGAAATGGGACTAGGGGAATTAAGTTGTATGTGCTCATAATAGGAGTAGAATGTATTATGTTCTAGGCCCTAATATCCTAATAATATTGTGATTTCAATAAAGCACTCTATTTTGATTTATCTCATGGAATCTTACAGTAAAGTTCTACTTTATAGAAAACTGGGGGCCGTACCACGAATCCGTCATAAGTCTCCTTGGACAACCCAAAGCTACACGTGTCATAGAATTAACACGCGTTGCAATGGATTGTCCAAGAACTTAGATTTATGACGGATTTGTGAAACGGCCCCCAAGTAATCTTGACATTCTCTTTCTTATGTTTTGTGTTGCATTAGCCTAACTGTAGATTTCAAGGCTCCCGGGAATCGTTTTAACGAAGCTCCACCTTATAAATAATGTCTACGGGTCTAGGATGGTAATGCGCTTGATAACTGTTATTCAAATAGTGTACACAGTTTGAGCACAAATCTTAGGCATTAAAGTTGACCCTTGGTTTCTTTTGGACTGCACCTCAAAGATACCATATTTATCTTAAGCATAATAGTTGAGATTTGCTTTCTTCTTTGACTGCACTTCAAGGATACCATCCATGTAGTCTTCATGCATCAATTCCGTGGCACCACGACGTAACGCGATCATACCCTGGATGGAGAGAGACAGAGACCATCCAAGTAGTTGATTAAATCCTTTATATAGTTTTTGGTAAACCTAAAATATTCTTTAAATCTTAATCCAAGATAATCAATCAAATAAATTTAAGGTTTATTAAAAAAAAAAATTGCAGCCAACAGCTGAATTGCCACATTTGTACAATTTAAATAAAAAAATTTAATACTTGTTGATTAGTAAAATTTGTAAGCAAAAGTGAGTTATCTAGTACGCTCTTTACAACTTTCATAAATAAATGCATATTATTAATGGGCATCAACATTAAAAAATCAGCTTTGAAATAAACAAAGAAAGCATATAAATAACAGCAACTAAACTACAAAAAAAATTTTTTTTCTTTTTTATCAATTGATTACAATCTGTTACCCATTCAGCTTTTTAAAATCTTAATCTCAATGCTAAGCTTAATAGGTGAAATTCATTCATATGCACTTGAAAGAGATGTAATACATGATCCAAATGCATCACAGGGATTGAAGGTTACATGTACATGTGACTGACATCAAAATTAAGTTCAGATTCAGAACCAAAACAGACAGAAAAATGGTAGCAAGTTTACAAGAACATAGAATGTGTATAGTCATATGAGGATGTGTATAGACATATGAAATGTGTGTAGATGATGAGAGAGCTACTTACTGCTTCTACGCATACTGCTTTACACTGTGCTCCATTGAAGTCATCTGTACAACGAGCCAACTCCTCAAAGTTAACATCAGCCCTACACGGTATATAAACAAACAATTTGAAATAAAGCAAACAAATGACAGGGTTCCCAGCATTTCAAGAAAACAAAATTCCCTGATTTTTCCCTGATTTTTCCCTGATGAAGTCTCAAATTCCCTGATAATTATTCAAACTCATTTCCAATTTTGCATGTTTTTTATGTTATCGCAGTGAACTATTTGCCGTATAAAATACTAGTCTGATTACTACCGTACTTTTGATTTTTCGGGCCAATCAAAATTCCCTGTCTTTTCCCTGATTTGAAGGCATTTTTATCAAATACCCTGACTTTTTCCTGACTGGAAAAAATAAAAATGACTTCTCTGATGGGCTGGGAACCCTGAATGAGATCAAGAAGACAGCAGCTGTAATTTACCACATTTTGGTTCACACTGGTGGTGTTGTTTTTTGTTTTTTGGGGGGTTTGAATTTCCAATATAACTTAGTTAGGCTAACAGAACATTACAGGACAAGTTTCTGAGCTGATCATTACAAATTGTCCAAGCTTAGTCAAGGAATGATTATATTAATATGGATCCATTTACTTAATTAAGACACTTGAAAAATATGAAAAAAAACTTTCTTGAATACTCCTATTCATGACTCACATGATTCATTTCCTAAAACCTTCCTTGTTGTCCGATATAATTATATATCTTTATCTTTAATTGTAATTTTCCAGAGACTCCATTGAAAGACAGCTACTCTTGAATGGAATTCCTTGTCAATAATTTCACATTTTTCATCGCACTCACCCAACGTTCATCTTTCTGGAATGGATTTGCATGATACGAGCCCTAGCCTCTTCGTTGGGTGCGGGGAATTCAATCTTCCTGTCCAATCTGCCAGATCTTAAGAGAGCAGGATCTAGGATGTCTACACGGTTTGTTGCTGCGATTACCTTTAGGGAGGGAGATTAATGTAGAATGGTATTAGCAGAGATTCATTTGCAAACAAAAACATCTAGGAATGGAAGATATGAGCCCTAGCTCATCATTAGATGTGTCAGACTTAACCCTCTCATAACCAAGCACTTTTTCAGAAAAACTGGATTATCTCACTTCATTTCAAATTTTCAAAAAGATAACTCGAGCAATACCCCTTGTGTTTGCATCCATGCGAAAACTACTGTTCCCAGCAACGGTACATAACTCAACTGGAGAGGGTGCTTTCTAGCAAAATGGCCATAAAATCAGTTTCCCTTGTCCTATGGTGCCAAATGGCGACTATGGTAATGAGAGGGTTAATCTTTCTGTCAAATCTCTATGATGTCAACACAGCAAGCACTAGGATGTACCGTTTGAAGCTGCCATCAACTGAAGAAACAGCTTGAAAAAACATACCAACAGCTTTGCATTATGGGCACCTACACAGTCCACTCAAACTACAATAAAGTGTTACAGACTTACTCAATTACCTTGCCACCAAGCCCATGATGAAATCCTCAACATATCTACAAACTTACACCTGTACCATAAATTGGGATAAAAACATTGCTCCTCTATACATATTGCATCATCACATTCTCTACTGGTTTACATTCCTTCTCAGAACTTTGTACATTTTCAAGAAAGATTACTCTACTCCCTTATCTTGTTTCCTCATTTCTTTCCTCAACCCTTTCCTTTATCTCCTCTCACATAACAGCCTTTTTCAGGACTCATTACATGGTAAACAGTTAACCTCATTAACCCTTTAGCACCTAAACCGCCCGAGACCGCCCCTCAGCTTACTCACTAAACCGCCCTGTGTTAAACATGCTATAGTGAAGATAGTATTAAAAATATGTGATGAAACATGCCCATACTTGTTGTGAATTATCCATTGGATGTATGCTGTCTGAATCTGAACAAAAAAGTATGTTTTAAGAACAAATCCTATTGAAAAAAACCTGATTGAAACACAGCAAAACCCTTTCCGCTAGTCTATAGATGCTAAAGGGTTAATGATAACTACCTTCTTATGACAAAATCTCTTTGTGCGTATGCTCATCATAATAGGAGCGGATTGAATAAGATCTACCAATGAAAAGTGCAATGGATGCACTACTAATGACAGTCAAAAATCACTAAGGCAAAGCAAATTAAGAGCAGAAGAAAAGTCAGCAAGCACAAGACAGATAGTGACAAGGGATGAGAGAAAATGAAAGAGAGAGAGAAAGACAGAGACTAAGACGGAAGAAAAAGAAAAGAGATAAATAATGAGTCAGAGACACAACAAATAAGAGAGACAGGGATGCAATACAAGAGATTAAAAAACTGACGGAGTGTTAAAACAAAAATGATAAGGGAGTGTGAAAGACAGATGAAAAGAATAGGAGAGAGAGAGAAAGAGAATGAAATGAGAAAAAGAGAGAAAGGGAAAACCAGATCAATGGGGGAGAAACACACAAATAAAATCAGATAAATGTACCTTGATTTCTTCTGCCGAACTAAAACCATCCAGCTGATTGAGAAGCTCCAACATAGTTCGTTGAACCTCCCTATCTCCTGCTTTCTCACTGTCAAACCTCTTGGTACCAATAGCATCCAACTCATCAATAAAGATGATGGCTGGGAGCTTCTCCTTAGCGAGAGCGAAGGCATCTCTGACGAGCTTGGCTCCATCTCCTATGAACATCTGGACCAGCTGAGGACCAGCTAACTTCAGGAAGGTCGACTGCAGAGAGAATGATATAGAAGTTTAATAAGTAATGATAGCTTGGTCCTGCTGTTGAATTGAATTGAATTGAATTGAATATATTTATTGTCCATTTGGAAATTCTTTGTAGATCAGTTTTACAAATAATAGAAATACATTATATTTACATTTACAATAGATAATACATTACATTTACAAGAAAATACACAAATTAATTTCATTAATGTACACATTACATTCAACAAATTAATGATCGCTGAAAGCTTCTCCTTCACAAAATAATGGCATCTCAGACGAGCGTGTGCCATTTCCAATGAACATCTGGGGAATGATTCACTAACATCCAAAAAATTCCTAACTATGGACATATGGAACTAGATCATGGCTATTGATCCTATAATTGATTTTATCTTATTTGAGATTATTTTTAGCTGCTGAGGACAAGCCAACTTCAAGAGAGTGGACTACATGAAAGTGACAGATATAGGGTTTATGTAGTAACACTGATATGCTGTTGTATTTTTACAATGTGATATACATTTAACTCATCAATGATTTCTAGATGCATTGCAAAATAAAGACTAGCTCTTCCTTCAATAAACATATGGACTAGCTAATTTCAGAAAAGGTTGACTGCATGAAAGAGACATTTTTGGAAGATTTATTGATTCTAGTAATTGTAATGAAGGTGCATTAAGTTTAGCTTCCTACATGTAAGTGATCTGTGAAAGGGATTACCTCATCAGGTAGCAAGAAGGTGACCTTAATAAACAGGTTCTGCAACGTACATTTCTTCCTAATAGGATGCAATGTATATGACCACTAAGACAGGTAACCCTTATAGTGAGGTTACTACTAAGACAGAATCTGTAACATACACTTGTCTCCTTAGTGGGAGCCAATTATAGACATGTGACCTTTATAGATAGATGGCCACTAAGAGAGTTGAATGAAATGTACATGTATTTACCTTTGTTTGTGCAGCACATGCCCTGGCTAGAAGAGTCTTGCCGGTACCTGGAGGACCATAGAGGAGGACACCCTTAGGGGGTTGGATACCGATGTTCACAAACCTCTCTTTATGTGTCATGGGTAGCACAACAGCCTCTATTAACTGTTCAAATGAGAGTAGAAAAGAAACATGTGCAAATATTGAATGAATCATGAAAGTTGTCATAATGCAGAATATACAATTCTTTTAGTTTCTGTTTTCCTGACTTGGGTCAGGTATATCTAACGACCAAATGCAAATACATTCAATTTTTCAAATCTGCATATGCATGCACTTTAAGGGTACTACTAAAGATTGTGACGAAACATTTGCTTTTGAGAAAATGGAAATTTTTTCGGTACAACCTCTATAAATAAAGTGTACTCTATATGATTGCTCAATCGCATTCTCATAACTTTATTATCCTTCATCTGATTTTTCCTCAGAATTTCAGGGATCGGTTCCACTAATCTTTATGCTTTATTATAGCCTACTGTTGTAATAACGAGCATGGATATAATTCCTTGTAACAATTTGATTCTCCCGAAATTTCAAACATGCTCCATGTGCTGATCTACCTTATCTTCAGTAACGTGATATCAAGATTTCTGTATAGCAAATTAATTGGCTTAGTTCAAAGGACTTATTATAATGTGAGTGCATGTGCTCTAAAGCCAATCTGATACCTACATTGTAGCCTGATAAAGTAAAGGCCGCCGCACACCTTACGATTGGTCTGCGACCCGATTGTGGAATAAAACGTCATAACATTGATGGGGATAATTTAGAAATATAACATCATACTTTGCAGAGTTCTAAATCATCTCAGGAATAATTATATGTTCAAGTTAGTGATTATGTAACCTCCTTATTTGAATAAAAGCGAATTCAATACCTAATCGTAATGACGTCACAGCAATCGCACAACTGGCTACGATTTCAAACCAATTTGCCCTTTACTCCTAAATAGAGACTTGCAATTTTCCGAAATTCGATATCAGCATTCTTACGGTCAATTTAAACCTCTAATGATTAGATCCTATTCATTCATACTTTCAGAAAATAAGCAAAGTGCGAATTGTTCCAAAATCGGATCGTAGACCAGTCGTAAGGTGTGCGGTGGCCTTAATACACGTACCTCTTGAATCTGTTTATCAAGACCTCCGATATCACTGTACTGCTCAGTAGGTCTCTCATCCACCTCCATAGCTTTCACACGAGAATCAAACCTGAGAAAAAGATTCAAATTTAATTTAAACCTTGACTTGGGCAAAGCAAAATCCTTCAAAAGATGCCTAAAGAAGTGCTTCATAGACTGTCCCCTAAAATTGAATTTACATAGTAACTGGAGAAATGCAATTGCTGTAAGCAAAGCCCAAAGCGCTCGAAAAAAAAACATGATGCCTCCGGCAAGACTTCGTCGCGGAGGCATAAAAGCAGTATCCAAAGATTGAATTTACAAATTGACTGGAAGTAGCAAATGTTCATTAGGAGGCCCATAGAATCACTTCATAGACAGTCTGCTAAAATTCAATTCAAACATAAACTGGAGCAAGGCACGTGCTCTTTGGGATGCCAAAAGAAGCGATTCATGGACAGTCCCCTAAAAGTGAATTTAAACATTAACTGGAGCAACACAAAAGGAAAGACCAAAAGGAGTGCTTTAGATAAGATAAAGCATGTGTTGTCCAAAATGGATATTTTTCAGAGAAGAAGGTCTCCTAAAGTTAAGTTTACACAGTAACTGGAGCAAGGCAAGTGCTCTTTGGGATGCCCCAAAAAAGTGCTTCATGGACAGTCCCCTAAAAGCGAATCTAAACATTAACTGGAGCAAGGTAAATGCTTCATGAGAGGCCCAAAGAAGAACTTTAAAGTCAGTCTCGAAAGATTTCAAGGCCTTCAACATAAGCAATGACACACAGAATTAATCTAACTGACGACTGGTCTAAAATACTCAACGCTGATTTACTTGAATATCTAGGCCTCTTCCCAATTTAGGTCTGCCTCTAAAAAAATGCCTCTTATAGGTTAGAAAGCTTGCATAGTGAACCTTTAACCACTTGACTGCTGTATGGTGCTAATTGCACAGTACGGGTATGACCAGCGTGGTGCTGGTGATACCCGACAGACAAAGCTCAGACAATAGCATGAGCATGTAATATTACGTGGTCCGCGCACAGTGTACAAACGCCAAGCACGTAATATTCCGCAGCCAAGTGGTTAAATGTTCACCACAGAGACAAGATATGCAATACATCTTCAAACAATAGACATGTAGTATAGCATCAATATGCAAACCTCCTAACCTACAGTACAATAGGCATTACTGTATGAGCCAATATTTTCGCGTACAGATATTTTCGCGATTTTGAACTAATTGGGGAAATTCGCGAGAGCAAAATTTCGCGATTTTGGTGATGACTTCATTACTATAAATAGCCTTGTACTGGAGAGGAAATTTTCGCGATGACCGACTCGCGAAATTCGCGAAAATAAAGTCACCCCGAAAATAACCACTTATACAGTATTGAAGAGGCAAACGTCTTCATATGGGAACATCCCTGAGGAGGGTCTTACTCTTGAGGAAGTGTCTCTAGGATGAGGTAAGAATCTTTGTTGACACCGACCAGGTCACCAGGATGCAGCTTCTCTGCGTCTACTAGACCAATCACTGGTAGGAAATAGGTCTGTAATAAACCAAAATGGAAACAGAGAAATCATTACAAGGACAAAAACTTTTTCATAATTTTGAGAAAGAAAACGACATTGTGGGATCTACATTTATTCTTAGATTTCAACTTGATAACTTACCTTTACACCGCCATTCAAGTTATTATATTCTATCCTATTGGTAGAATCCCAATCTTGTAGTTTTTACCACATTCTCAATTTTTACAGAAGTCTATATTATATCTTTGTCAGTGTGACTATCTACTGTCTCTTTCTTTGTTGTAAATCTTGTTGCCATGTACTATACATGCATATCTCACTTCATCTATTTTCTTCTTCCTCTTTACCACTTACCAGAGAAATTAATGATCACACATTTTCCTTTCTTTGAAAAATAAAACGTTACAGAATTTGTAATCCACTCTCTCCTTTTAAGTGTCTTTGTCCAGTTGTCTCTTTCATTATCTTGCTTGTACCTCTCTTCCACTTCAGCACTCTTTCTTACCTGTCTTGTTGAGGTTTTAATGACGGCACACTTTCCTTTCCTCTGAGAATCCAGATCGACGTTGGCACCTTCTGTTTCTTCATCTTCATCTGGTTGGACATCAAGGAGCTGATCAAAATTATGAAAAATTAGTCCATCTTACGACTTCTTGCAATTATTTACATGTTTGTAATGACATTCTCACTTTTCTAAGCAGTTCAGTCAAAATAAATAAAGGACACACTGTATATTTTGTACAGGGGTACCGGATAGGTGATCAAACCATGGACCGCTTTTTTTATGAGGCCATAGATCTGCTTTTTTTTAAAGAAGAGATTTTTCATCCCGGAGTTTCAATGACATAAATTCCTTTTTCATGTTGTATTTGTAAGGCCCATTTATTAAAGATAAGTTAGTAGTCATCTTGAAAATATGCTTGCAAGTTCTGTTGGAAAATGTGTAAGGCAGCCATTCTCCTTCCTTCTTTTTTCCACAGAGGCCAGACACTTCGCTGCTGCATACCGTTATTTTTAGCTGGCCTATGCCTATGAGGCTATGGATTGGTTTAGTAACTAGAGGTACAAAAAAATGAGTCAGGGTCATTCATTTCATTTTTTGTCATGTGGTATGCCGACCACGCAATAACTGATAAGATTTCTTAGTTCCCTACCTGAGTAGAAAATTATCTTTAAACATATCGTGACAAACATTACATTGGATGGGGATAATCACAGTAATCGTATAACACACCACTAACCTCAATGACATTAGATACTAAATATGGCAGGGTCTTGTTGACTTTAATCTTCTCTTCATTCTCTTTAATCTTTTCTTTCTGTGCCTGGAGCTCATGTTGTATCCGCATAATCTCGCTCTTCATTATCTGTGCAAAGAAAACAAATATATTGATATTGGACTTCATATTTAACCCATAGATGACAGAGATTTCCCAGTGGTCAAAATGAATCCCTTTTTGATCCTCAAATCGGCAAATTTTATATCTTTATTTCACTCCTGCAACCTTAAAAAAAAAAAATTAATAATGAACAGCACTTTACTAATGAAAATTACAAAAATGCATCAAAAAATTTGCCAATTTGCGCTTAAAAATAGCGATTATTCATTTTTCTTCGCGTTGCCAATTTAGAGATTTCAATGATTATTTTCATTTAAAGTGTTCTAATTCAAGAACCATTCAATGTACAGTGGCAGAAAAAATCTCTTTACGTCAGTGATTTTTGCTCTTTCTGTTGATATGTAATTCATATTCCATTTCATTCTAGTTTCAAAGATAATGCAAAAGCGTCACTAAAAGGAGACATGAATCATCAGCCCTGTATAACATCACAAATGAATCCTGTACTACTCAAACCCACAATGATGCAACATTTGGATCATGTACAATGAAAATAATAATAATATTAAGCATTTATAATGCGCCGTCTATCTAGTAAACTATTCAGAGGTATACAATGATATACAATATATTGTCATTCAATAACAAAGGTATATTGTTCAGAATTATAGAGCTCTCTAATACACAAACAGAGTGCTGCAAACCTAGAATGGTCCACCTTTAAAACATGTACATGTATGTACACAAGTATGTAGTACTCTTAAAGGGGAAGTTCACCCTGGAATTTTATTGGTCTTAAAAAGTGAAGAAAAATAATAGAAAAATATTAGTGAAAGTTTGAAGAAAATCGACCAAAAAATAGCGAAGTTATGAATATGTAAAGTTTTGATTCTGTGACGTCACGTGCGAGCAGCTCTCCCATTGGTTGTGTATGTAAATTCCATAAATTTGTCTTTTTGTCATGGTTCTTGATAAAGGAATGGGTCAATTTGATATAGTCATGTATATGAACATATGTTTGATGGTATATCGACCGCACAGGTGACATGATTATTTTCTTCTGAAAACAATGACATTTTATGGAATTTACACTACATAACACATCATAGGAGATCTGCTCGCATGTGACGTCACAGAATCAAAACTTTGAATATTCATAACTTCATCATATTTTGGTCGATTTTCCCCAAAACTTCACTCATATTTTTCTTTTATTTTTCTGCATTTTTTAAGACCAATAAAATTCCAGGGTGAACTTCCCCTTTAAACTTACAATTCTCTAAAAACAAATATTTCAGAGTAAAATCAAGAAACATGTATTGTTAGTGGATCAGAGAGTCTTTTACAAAAATTATGTATTCAATAAATTGTCTTAAATTATATAGAGTGTTAACTTTACAACTTTAAATTTTTCAAACTTTGGGTTCTCTCACAAATTAGAATTCCCTCTTCTTCTTCTTCTTCCATTACTGTGCAGACCTCCTATTGGAGTATTATCGCAAAACGGTCTAGATATTAGACCTACCGGGGAGTGGCTATAGGTGCAATACACCGGGTGAAACACCCTTCTCTTTTTCGAATAGTGTATCGGTTTTAACGTGCATATAGGTTATGACTCTCCTATACACGGGACCAACATTAGCGTCCTCATCCGATGGACGGTGTGTTTTCCAACTGCATTCACACCTGCACTGAATACAGCGGCGAGGCACGCCTATACACACAACGTAAGCGTCAGTTTCTTTTGCAAGAGGTCTTTCGGCATGCCTGGGACTCGAACCCATGCGTGATCATACGATCTTGCCCGAAACGAGCACTCTCACAACTGCGCCACACTGCCTCACTTTCTAAGACATTCCAGAGCAGAAACTGCAAGCTCTGTATTGCTGTATCATTTTTCCTATTTTCTGAGCATTTTTTAACAAAAATTAAATTTGGCAGCTATAATTTATATCACATTTTTGAACTTAGAACAAAGCTTTTCCACAACTTTGATCCCGACTTTAGGTTTAATTTTTTGCTTTCTGAAAATGTGTTTTCAAACTTCCCTAGGCGCTAACCATATTGTGC
>CALNVZ010003433.1:45982688-46050771 GCA_940671915.1 Paracentrotus lividus
AGCGCTCATCATTGCTGATTATTTCGCTGTAAATGGAGGTGGTGGAAGTACAGCCCCGTCGCCTTCGGCAACGGGGCTGTGTATAGTTAGACATGGCCCTGCTGACACACATACACATAGACCGAAGGATTCAGTCACTATTTTGGGATTGCATTGGTTAAACACTGAATGCTCACAAAATAAGAGACTGAAAATCGTAGTATTCCGCCGTGCATGGACCCCAGAGAGCTGGCGAGGGAGCAGGGCATGACAAGACTTTTCACTGCACTGGTGACTGATCCATGAAAGACAGTGGTCTCGAAATTCCCTTTTTAGTTCTAAATTCATCTTTTCATTACTCTAGATCTACTAAATTTCAAATACATAATAATCATATATATTGGAAAATGTTCTGAGCCTACCTTAACTTGTATATTGAGCCAAAGAATTCATTAAATTCTTCCTCTATTCTGTCTTATCGCGATGTGTCAGCGGTAGCCATCTTTACTCATGAATATTCATATAGATTGGAGCTTAAATTGAGCTACCCATGCGCACATGATGTGTTTTCATTCATAAAGTTCATAGCTAAAAATATTCAGGAAAAGTATATCAATATTCATGTTGAATGATCTCAGCAAGTGTTCTGATTGGTCAAAATATTTCTGGGGCATATTTTGACCTTACTTCATATATAAGCATAGCTCCATTCAACAGTAGACAGACAAAAAGGATTACGCGATGAGGACATATTTTCAGAAGTAAGTGCTTCACTTTTTAAATTCTATTTATTCAGATAGATCTAGCTCATATTCAAGTTTTTAGCTAACAATAGAGATCTATCAGATTCACTATAAACTAAATCTCAAGCTTGATATTTACATTTTAAGTAACAACACAATTTGGCTAGATCGATTTGTTAGTCATAGCTCCAACAATAGGCTTCAAAATCGCATTGCCATAGACTTTGTAACATGGCTTAAAGCAGCCACACGAAAGGCGTTGGTAACCCCTACGTAAAACGTATGGTAGTAATACTTTCCCCGTTAATGGGATATGGGACAAATTCCTTTAATATTCAATTAATATCCCAAGAACGGTGGAATATTTCTGCCTAACATACACACACCCTGGCCTGGTCAAAAAGAAAATTTTGAACAGCCAAAATAACGAATGATTCAAAGCATTCGTTCAAAAAAGCAGGTTGGTTGTTCAGTTTCAGTCAACACAGTTCATCAGTCAACACAGCTCTGAATATTGAACTGGGAGGAGCTTTGCGCGATAGCCAATCAGAGTGAGCCCAAAAAAGACCTCTTGACTAAGTTTGTGTACGTACGAGCTCACAATATATATGTCGCAGGAAGAAGATGATTTAAATTATTATTTTTATATAGAATCTAGACTAAGTAAGGAGCTAAAAACATGCATATAGTAGGCATAAAGTATAGAATATTTTATAAGCCGTAAACAAATTTAAAAGGAATTTAAAAAGAAACGCGTTCCAAGCGCTGAAGCCAGGGCCATGGCCAGGCGCAGTCGCAGGCGGCCGCCGCGCCGGCCGACCCGCTCGGCACGACAGTAGCAGCTGCAGGTGAGCTGAGCATGGCTGGCAGTGGCAGTCTCGGCCGTGAGCCAGCTCATGTCATGAGCTTGCCCTTTTTAACGCTAAACCAGTTCACCTTTCAAATAAAAAATTCAGCCTACCAAAAACTCAAAATTCCAATGAACAATATTGAATAATATACGATATATATTTACCTCTCCATCTTCCCAAATCGACTTATCTTCAAGATTTGTGGCAGCCATAATTTCAGAAGTGAGACAGCAGAATAAAATAACATACACAATGAATGAGGTGAAGTTAGATTTAATTTTAGAGGTTTGGCGTGTATACGCGTGTGGCCAATCTAAAAATGATACGCGATTATTTTTAGACTTTTTATATAATTGCAATTATTTTCAAGAAAATTAGATTCTAGAGATAAATAAATAAAATCTAATGCATATCATTTTAAGGGTAAAATTAAAATAATATTGAAAAACATGACGACTTAAAGAGAATAACAATAGACAAATAAGGACAAAATTGGCAACCGATTTCTAATAAAATATGATTCGATCCGCTATATTCTAAACAAAAGTGTTGGCGTTTTGACAACTTCGAATACCGAGCGTCAAGGCATCAATAATCTCCCTAAATCGTATGTATTCACAACAAATCCATGCATTCTATGTCACTTTTCTTAAAGTGTAAACAATGTTTAATTCATGACTTATCATGTTAACCAGTATATAAATGTTATATTCTTATTTGACGACTTTGTAAACCTAAGAAGTTAATGCAGTCCTAGAAATTGTTTTCTGTGTAAGTAAGTGAGAGTTTCAGTTTGACATTAATTTTTTTATTTTAATAGTCCAGGGAGCGCAAGTACAACAACTCCATTTTACTATCTTCAATTAGCATTATAATGTTTATTTTATTATTTAGTCAAAAGCATTGTTTGGCCAGTCAAGACATGATGATAAATGGACGGACTGATGATGAAATTGCGTGATGTTTAATTGTAAGTTAGTTGGATCTAACGCCAACGCCGGCACACCTTTACCTTTACCTTTACCCAAGGTTCTGGAAGAGTGCTGTAGTCTCAGCAGTCAGGCTTCCAGTTCAAGCTTGTGGTTTCATCCTTCTGTTTGGGTTTTTGTCATGCTGTCATCCATCATTTAGTGTTGGTTTTGCCTCTTCTTTGTTTTGCTCGGTATTCTTGCTATATACATGGTTTACTCGTATGGGGAGGAGAATCGTCTTTCCATCCATATCCGATCCAGCCTCGTCTTAAAGGATGTGACTGAAGGGGCAGTGACTACTTCTTCAGGAAGGGCATTCCAGTCATTTATGACTCTTTGGCTGAAAGTATCTTGCCTTATACTTGTAGAGCATCTGTTTTTTGTGAGCTTCAGGCTGTGACCCCTTGTGCTGCCAGCAGAGAACTCGAAGAAGGTGTCACTTGCGATACGATCAAGACCAAGCAACTGAACCATCTGGGACTAATGACAAGACTCAGTAAGAAAACTTTCAGAAAACAAACTTAATTTTTCACTTTTTAAAATCACATTTTCACTTATCTTTCTTCAATAACTGAGTGTTTGGATGTTCCTTTACTATCCCTGATGTTTTTATTTTTTATTTTTTTCTTCTTGGATGAAAAATTATTTTTTAAAGTCCACTTTCTGAAAATTTCCCCACACGTTTTTGGGCGGGAGAGGGGGAAAAATTCAGTCATGTTTTAATTTTTTTTTTCATGATTTTGATTTGAAATTTTTCCAAAACTTATTCACTGTGTCTTATATTGACATAGACATATACTACTACTAATTTTTGAGCAGAAAGTGATTGCAAAAAGGAGAAAAACCTTAGATAAAACAACATTGACATGGTTGCAAAATTTTCCCCAAAATATGGCAGTTTGGTCCACGAGGTCAATACTAAAGTATTGACATCGTATCATGAGTGGCCAACGGTAGGATCTATATCTAAGTTAAGTCGTTAGGTCTAACAAGTTAGAAATCTAACGTTAGATCTAAAGTTAAATATTATATTAGAACTCTATATGTAAGGTCTAGATCTATTTATATAGCGAAATACCGCTGCTAAAGGCTAAGCGAGACAAGATAATGATTGAATGATATTGAGTTCAGTCAAATGATCCAGATCATCATGATCATGCATGGGCGTTTTGCTCGAGAATAGAAAACCAAAAGATAGGTCTAACAGTTAGAACTTGAAAATGACAAGACGGTGAGTTACTCGAGTTGCAGAATGAGTAGAAATTTAACCGATGTCGATGCTCTAAATAAACAGGGATGATGATGTCCGAAGTGACACAGGTCACAGTGACTTGGTTGATCAGGGACGAAATCCAAAGAGCAGATCAGTGCAGGAATACAGAACAAAAGTGATGAGTGAAGGTTGGAGATCGTACTTTCAAGAGCTCGCAACGCCTGATGCCACCACCCTAGGGTTGGATCCCGACGCGTGCATCTGTCATCCTCGTGCACCTGAGGCAGACGAGTGGCTGCGTTGGTGCGATAACGTTCGTGTCGAATCAAGGAAGGTTTTCCAATCCTGCCTTGGATTAAGCCCAATTCACGCTTAAAAGGACTAGATGTTAGCAACAGCTCTTCTAGAGCGTAAGGGCTAGTGGGCGTCCCTAGACACATCCCCCGGACCACTTGCTGAAACCTAGGACCGCGGACGTAGTACTCTAGTCTTCTATTCATGAACGTCAGCACTCACCTCCTAATCTGTAATAACCACCATCGCTGAAAGCAGGATTGATAATTCCTCTCCACAAGGTAAGGGAAAGATCCTTCAACCCAAGTAACTACAGGGGTATAACTCTACTTTACTCTCATCACAAGCTTCTGGAACATGCTGATCAAGCCTCACCTAGAACAACAGTGCTATCCTCTCCCAAGGGCTACCTCACAGCCTGCAGTTTGAGTGTTCCAGAAAAATAGGTCGTGTCTGCTGCACATCATGACAGCTACAGTCATCCCTGGAATGCAACACAGTACTGAAGAGGCCGACTTACCTTGCCATACTTGACGCCTCAGAAGGCATCGATAGCGTTGGCACAAGTCTCTGCTGGCAAGCTTACGGACTCGGGATCAACAACTATTCGGCTGTGGATACTATCTCGGCATTCTATGAAGGTAAAGCTTCCAGCAAGTCCTATGGAAGGGTACGCTAGTAGCTTCTTTTAACATCCAGCAAGGAGTCAAACAAGAAGCATCCTATCACCTATGCTGTACACCACACTTAACAATGGGTGTGATATTGAGATGCCTATAGTAAAAGGTCTTGGATGCACTCTCTCAATCCTATGTTAGTGGCATCATTGTGCTGGAGACGATTGTAGCCCTGGTGAGCTGCAAACCCCAAGAACTTACAGCAGATGTTAGATCGTGACACATCAGTACTCCTCTACATGGCGCCTACGCATTCAACTCCTCCAGAGAAGCCATATAAAGTGATCAATGAGAGAAGTACGGGTCCTCAGAACAACCATCAGTGTCCATTTGGTAGCCATATCACACGAATCGCTGTGCCGCAACACTCCCCACCTGCATCACTAAAAAGCACAATCCACGGGACCACCCCTCAGACATCATATATCAAAGGGTATAAAAACATTCTTTGCCCTTACGGACCGGGTTCCATACAGGAGGTCGTAGTCCCCACTCTGTGCCGCACAACTGCTGGACAGATATATTGCTGTACCAAGGATGCTATATGGATCAGCCATCTGCATTCTCTCAAAAGCATGCTCAAGAAATCGATAAAGCTCATGTGCACTTTGTTCAAAAGGATTCTGGACTGCCCACCAGCACTTGCTGATGAGCGCAACATACCTCCTTACACAACACAGAGACCTCCTCAGCCATGGAGATCAAGCTAGAGAAGCCTCCTTCTTATCGGCCAGCTGCATGAACCTACCCATGGACCAATGGAGTACAGATTGCTGTTACATTCTCTCTCACATAATACACCAACCATAAATTTGTTGGAAAAAAGTCTACTAGAAGAATGGTCTTCCCGATCTACTCTGCCTCATCAACACTCCAATCCCATACCCGACCTGGAAGAAAGTGTGAAAGAATGCACAACGAGCAACGCATCGAGCGCATAAGCACAGTGCTGAACAGACTATCGGCGACACCTACGCACACCAAGTCTACCATTATCAGACATGGACCCATAAGAGTAGCAAAAATGAAAGAAAAAAGACACTAATTACCAACAAACCAAGAAAACGCTAAAAATAACACCTCCAAATCAAGAACACAATAAAATAAAGTAAAAGAAAACAACAAAAGATAGACAGAATAACAAGCTGACACTCACCAAGATCGGACCTTCCTGAAGATCAACCAACAGTCGACGCGACTCATCCTGCCTCTCTGTGCTCCGCGAATCCAAGGAACAGCATACCAGCTCCACCCTCTGTTCGGGTATCCTTGCCCTAGGCGACACCCCTCACCTCACCTGCACAACTTCTCACGGCTACTGATCCAGACCCCCTGCCTAAAAGCTTGCGACAGATTTAAATCTCTGCACACACCATCTCACTTTTACCGAATATCAAGTGCTCACTATCCAATATTGAACTCACGCAAGACCACATAAAAATTCCTAAACACCTCATCCCTAAATTGTTGTATAAGTCTCCACAACAACCCGACAACCCTTACCAACAACTCCGCAAATTAACCACCAAGACTACGCAACTTATGTTGCTGATCTCCAACAGCACTGGAGGAAGAACAAGAAGAAGAAGAAGAAAGATTCACGTAATAAATCCAAGTAATGAGTTGATAAATGATGAAATAATATGAGTTCAAATGAAAATAATAATAACAAAAACTGTAAAAATAGGCCTAAAAAAGGGGGGAGCTCAAAAAATAAATTATCCTCACATGATGAAGGTCAATTGGCGACTCAAGAAACAGGGGCAAAAAAAATTGACTTTGAACCTCTAAAAATTGGCCAATATAAAGAACCAATGAAAATACAGAGTGAACTTACCTCTGAGGGTTGAGCTTTACATTAACAAGATAAACATTAAATGACGCAGCACCAAATATTTGTGCTAGTTGCGCTTGCAAAAATATTATTTTGATGAAAATTCCTGCATGACAATTATAATTGAATTGTAGAATATAAAGTTCTGAAATACCACATTTATGACCATATCAATAATTACAAATATAATAGATTTATGACTGAATAAAATGGCAAAAAAAAATTCCCAAATTTGACAAACACAGTTATGAAAGGAATCGTCACGCAAACACAAGAAATTTAATACCGCTGTGCGCACACGCCAGCTGGCAAGAATGAAGGCATTGTGACGTAAACAATAGACATTGCGCAGCTAAAATTAAAGCAGAAAAGAATGTGAATGCGTGATGATTGAAAAGGTGAAAGAACTATAACTTATTCACACAAGAAAGAGCGGAATGTTGAGCCGCTACAAAAGTACAATGTCTGATGATGATGTCAAATTTTCATTTTTTTTTTTTTTTCAACACCATATGCAGGCTGAACCTGGCAAGATGGCTGCTCCTAACCACACTATCTACATCAACAACCTCAATGAAAAGATCAAGAAAGATGGTGAGATTTTAAAAGTTTCTACTCTCCTTAGACATTTTCGTAATCTGTTTGAATGCTTAAACCAAATATCAGCCAACGTTCATACATACCGTACTCGAAATGCAAGCAGCTTAGGAATTAGTATACCACGGGTTAGGACTGAAAAGGGGAAGAGGAGACTATCAATCGAGGGCTCTCTCTTATGGAATGATTTACCCCAATCTGTCAGAAACACATACACCATTGCAACCTTCATCTCAGCTTACTGGCGAATGCCAAGGTTATAATTTCCCTAATTTGTGCATTCCTTAATGACACCAACAACTTTAGTTTAGTCCCCCTAAACGAGCTCTAAATTTTGCTGGACATATTTTAATCATGATGGACACTTATTAACCACTTGGCTGCGGACCACGTAATATTACGTGCTTGGCATTTGTACACTGTGCGCAGACCACATAATATTACGTGCTCTTGCTATTGTCTGAGCTTTGTCTGTCAGGTAGCACCAGCGCCACCCTGGTCATACCCGTACTGTGCAATTAGCACCATGTAGCAATCAAGTGGGTAATTTGCTGATTGTAATTAACTGCTTTATATTGTACTTACAGGCTCCATTGCTTATTGTAAGTATTTAGCAATAACCAAAACTTACTAGTGTTGACAATTTGGTAAAATAAGCCCTCAAACAATTTTTGGTGTGAAATATATCCTCATTTTCTTCCTTCCCTCTGACACAGAACTCAAGAAGTCATTATATGCCATCTTCTCCCAGTTTGGTCAGATCTTGGACATAGTAGCACTCAAGACCCTCAAGATGAGAGGACAAGCGTTTGTCATCTTCAGAGACATCACATCGGCTACCAGCGCACTGCGATCCATGCAAGGCTTTCCATTTTATGATAAGCCAATGGTACGTCATACTTGCCAACATCAAAAACCTCGGTCCTAAAAGTTTGTTCATTTGTAGATTAGGTACACCCTAAGAAGCTAGGCTAGTTTTAAGGCCCATAGGAAATATGTCAGATTTTTATAGTTAATCATGAAAATGAAATGTCAAGCTTTTGTTATCCTGAGAGAAATCCTGGCAACCAGCTGTGCACTGCAACCTATGATGAATGAATGGTATGCAATAGCATGTGTACTTACATGTACATGGTTCCACACATGAATCAAAGACTTCAATGTTTCATTGTGTAGATTTGTTATCTTTGTGGTACGAACATCCAAAAATTCGATGGAATGCCTTACGCAAGTTAAGTAAAACACTGAGACCATGGAATGTGCATTTCACTTTTACTCAAGAATGAAGATAATTTGGTTTGTCTGTCAACTTCATTAAAGGCTATTTATAGTAACGAAAACATCACAAAAATGGCAAAATTGTCCACTAACAAATTTTCACAACTAGTCCAATCTCCGGAAATATCTTAACACAAAGATATTGGCTTTTAGATTTATAAAGCATTGATCAATACTTTTTTTATTGATGACAGTAGAACTATATGTCCAATCACTTTACTGATGGTATTAAGATGCATTCAAAAACTTGCTTGTGCTATTTTCTAATATTTAATCTCATCATTTCATTGACAGAGAATACAGTATTCCAAGAGCAAGTCAGATGCTATAGCTAAGATGCAAGGAACATACGTACCAAGAGAGAAGAGGGTCGAGAAGAAGAAGGTTGAGGGTGAGTCTTGACATTTTTTCAGAAACCTTTTTGTGTTATGGGCAAGTGGTTATTTTCACGGTGACTTTATTTTCGCGAATTTCGCAAGTCATCTCGAAAATTTCCACTTCAATACAGGGCTAATATAGTAATGAAATCATCACCAAAATCGTGAAATTTTGCTCTCTCGCAAATTTCCTCAACTAGTCCAAAATCACGAAAATGTCTGTACGCGAAAATATTGGCTTGTACAGTAACTGCCTTGAATGTGCAGGATTTTACAGGCAGCTCCAAAACCAGCACAACACCATCTGCACAATGTGCAAGCCACGCCCGCTGGAATATATCCTCATCACAGTCAAGTAAATTCTGTCAGATTTCACGGGAAAAAATTTTACGATTGTGAAAGAACTAATATGATTACGTGGGGAAAATGGATTGGTGGAGTAAGGTTAAAGACTTGGATTTGACCAGAGTCTATCTAGGCTTGTTCAAGCTATCTGTTTATGTGAGTCTCATATGAAAAGGATAATACCATTTTTACCTCAGTTCAAACAAATCTTTGTGATGTACTTCCAGGATTATAGAGTCAAATGGATATGTCCAGTACATCACAGAGAATAATACTTTAGCCCTCTCATTACCATGGTCGCCTGTTGGCACCATAGAACTCTAGTGACAAGGGAAACTGATTTCACTGCAGATTTACAAGAAAGCGCCCTCTCTAGTTGAGTTATGTACCGTTGGAAAGCTGGGAATGGTAGTTTTTGCGTGGATGCAAACACTAGGGCCCGTATTCTGTTACGTGGTTTAGAGTTGTACGGCAATTGACAATAGAATCGAACAATAGCACCGCACGAGAAAAAACTCCAGCCACGAAAAAAAACCTCCCAAACGTGTACAACTTCCGTACAGCTGGCACGTTTCCGTGCACTGAAATGCCAAGATAAACCGGAAATCCATTGAAATAATGACGCAACAATGATTGTTTGTAGCCCGCTTTATCCTTCTGACTGCGAGACTGTGTTTGTGCATGTCGCTTGTCATGCAGTTTTCTAATATCACGTCCTATTTCATAACAAATCAAGTGGCCCTGGGATGGGAACAATAACCAGGGAGGATGAAAGGGAGTTTTATTCTTTGAATCTAATCTCCTAGATACGCCACGAATTTTTTTCCAAATGATGAAGTGTTTCCATCATTTGGCCCAAAAGCAATTGAAACGTTGAAATTCGATTTCCGATAATCACGCTACATGGCATCGCGTAAAAGTCATGTTAGTGCGATGCGCATCAATCTTTCCCTATTTACTTTTGTAGTTGTTTTCCCCTTTGTTTTTTTCTTATCTTGGCAGGGCAAAAGTTGTAATAATGGAAGGGGTAAAAATGTAAATTTCCACATTTTAAATATTCAACTCTACAGAGTCATACCATAAACAATAAAACGTCAATGTTCATAACAATATCCACTCGGCCTCGAAAACCCTACATCTATCCAAATAATTATAAATAATATGGACCTTTGAAGAATTGTGGAATTGTTTCCATTCTTTTGTGTGTATTTTTTGTACATGTTGTATGTATGTATGCTCGCTATATTTGAAATGGAGCGGGAAATTTTTATTGTAGAAAAATGTAATCCATGCTAACAAGGTAATATTATCAAAGCACGATTATCTTTTCTTTGAGAAAGCTTAGCCGTTCCAGGTTATGGCTGACAAATGCCATAGCACAATGACAACGGACAAAGGTTTCAGATTCAGGGCGAACCAAATTGCCGTGAATGAACTACTCGTTTATGTATTTTGAATCCAATTTGCATAACTAGTTGTTGCTATCACTGACAAAACAAAGTTTCTTGCTTCACATAGCAACACACTAATATATGCAAAAAAGGAAATCGAGGGCCTATTTTATGTCAAGTGCCATTAATAATTCAGTAGTCTGAGAAAGAAAACATAGTTTACATCCCTTGAAAATGATAATCGGTGTTTTTCTCCTCTGTTAGACAATTATGCGTATATGTGGATTCTGACGCTCGCGGAGGATGTCTCTGAGACTCGAACACTCGGAGACGTCTCCGGATAATTGTTATTGTATCATCAGAGACTCTCCACACAGAAAAAAAAAAAAACCACATCAAATTTCGTAAGCTGTTCTATTTCCCCGACTCATGAGATGTCGTGCGGAGATTATTCATAGAAGCTTCTCGTCGCGCGACCACTTTAGACTTTCCCCGCACAAAAATCAAAACCGTATCAAACCCGTCCCCAAATCGTCTCAAATCAGTCTCATGGCAAATACCTTTGAGATACCACAACATAAAGTGGTATCTCACTTTGTTCCCCCGCGGACTCGGGATACTCCAGGACGTCTCCGATATAAAATATTTTTGTTTCTGCGCGAGCATTCGCGGCGATCACGGGGAGACGGGGGGTGGACGTGGTCCCCCTCCCTCGATTTTTTAAGGGGGAGTCGTCGCCTTCGATTTTTTAAGAGTCGATGAAACAATTTTATGTAGTGATTAGCTTGTGAAGCTAATAAAGAGGTAAAATGATTCAAATAAGATGCTAAATGTTTATTATAAGGCAAAATTTCCGGCTCGCCCTTCGCAGCTCGCAATCATTTTTCATAGTTTCTGGCCTAATGTGCGACAGTATCAAATTTGAGTAAGTTATTAGTTTTCACTTCGGTGTTTTCTGTCCCCCCCCCCCCCCGCCTCCCCGTCGTGACGTGAAATCGCGCGCTTGGTCGTTGGGAAATTACTCGGGAACGTCTGCGCGGACCAAAAAAAAAATATCCAAAACACAATTTCAACCATTCCTCAAATAGATCAAAACTAGTTCCAAATTCTTTTTTTCCAGTGTAATGACAAGTGACTTGCCATGCACTATTAATGTTGGTTTTGCGTCCAGTTGTCCTTTCTACAAAATGTCAGGCACAACTAACACTTCAATCGTGTCGGAAAATGTCATTTTTGATGATTAACATGCAATTAATCTAATCGTTGTGGACAGTTCTATAATGCACCTCACTATTAAACAAAGTTTTAACAACCTTAACTTCAAGTTAACGAGAAAATAGATAGCTCCCCGACATAAAACTCGCCAAAGCCTTATCAAATTCCAAACCACCTATACCCCTAGTTTAAGAATTCTTTAGAAATGTTGTACACATAAATGATCCCGAATGACGTCATCTGAATCTACTTTCGTACGATAGACGCACGCTTCACTGACGCTTCATAGAGAAGCGTTGGTGTGTCGCAAGATCCAGCGTTGCATTCTCGTCTCATTACCCTTACTATTTTCGTGCGACAGCACAACTCTAAACCAGGTAACAGAATACGGGCCTAGGGGTATTGCTTGAGTTATCTTTTTGAAAATTTGAAATGAAGTGAGAGAATCCAGTTTTTTGAAAAAAAGTGCCTGGTAACGAAAGGGTTAAAGATATTTGGTTTTTATTGATCTTTCTTTGCTCGTTATTTGGCTGTCATTTATTCTCAACCAAAATTTAATGCGGGTTATGGAATGACTTTAAAAGAATCTAATGCATTTTTTGTTCTGTATTGATGTTATAGAGCCAGTGAAGGGAAGGAAGAACAGACAGAACCGACATGCAGACGTAGTCATTCCACCACCGTCCCAGATCCCCATGCCTGGAGCACCCCCTACCAATGTGCCCCCGCCCCTACTGGGTGATATGAGTGCTATGATGACAGGTCCACCACCAACCATGCAGGTCCCTCCTGCAGCACCCGCACCAGGTATGTTAACCACATTATTATCCCAGATCCCCATTCCAGGAGCACCCCCTACCAATCAGCCCCTGCCCCTACTGGGTGATATGAGTGCTATGATGACAGGTCCACCACCAACCATGCAGGTCCCTCCTGCACCAGGTTTGTTATCCATATTGTTAACCCTAATCAGATTGGGGTGTTTTGGTAGCTGTCAAGATTGGGGGGGCCATAATGGCCCCCCCCCCCCCTAGGATCTCGGCCACCGATCGCGCGACCGCGCCAAAAATTTGCACGATGGTAGTGAGCCATGTAATCTACAAGACTGCGCTGTTAATTTTTCCAAAATAATATGAATTTTTTTTATATGAATTAATCAGGGCGCGACAAACCCGCTTGCCCGCTTGCCCGGGGCAAGTGAAACCAGCGGGCGGGCAAGCAAAGTTCAAAGTCACTTGCCCGATCGGGCCAGCGATAATTTCAGCACTGTGCAACACGAGCATGTTGAAGGCGCATTTGCAGCCAGCCCCAGCGGCCCAGGCAATCGTCGGTGCTGGGTATCAGCATCAACGATTTCCCCATAACATTTCACCTCAAAAACATAATAAAAGAGGTGTTTATAAACACAAACTAGACAAAATACTTACACAGGGCTCTCCTACTATAGAAAACATTATCATACAATTGAAATGAAATCCCTAAAACTTGTGAAATAAGCCAATTTGTTCTTCTAAACATCTCGCCGATCTGCACTGCAGAGCTTCCCGATGTATGGTGCTAGTCTTAACATACAGACTCATTGTAATATTTATAGATGAGAAATTATTAAAATTCGGATATATTTTCTTTCTTACCTTTTGTTAATGTTCATTTCAATGCTATTTTTTCTGCTTGTTACATATAAAAATAAAGATAATTTGGCATGAAAATTATTTCACTAATTTTTTAATTAATATTTTTTTAATAATAATTTTTTTTTTTTTTTTTTTTTTTTTTTTTTTTTTTTTTTTTTTTTTTTTTTAGATCCAAATTTAGTGGTGCTTTTGTCTTTTAGGCTCTTTGTTCGTGGACATTTATGAGATGATATTGCTACTAAAAATATCTTTAAACAAAGAAAATGAAAATAAAATTTGGGCAAGTGTTTTTTCCTCTCGGGCAAGCAAAAAAAAATTTCACTTGCCCAACAGGGCAAGTGAAAAATAAATTTTTTGTAGCGGCCTGTTAATTATGCTAATTTATGCATGAAATCATACTTTTTGCTCTAATTGAAAAAATAAAGCTCCTAGAATGCTAATTTTGTGTATTATTATTCCTTATAGCATTCCTAACAATTGTACTAGAAAAAAATTCTTGTTTCAAAATTAATTTCTTATGTATTTTATTGTTTTATGAATTTCTTATGTATTTCTTTGTTTTTTAGACCTTTTGTTTTTCTTTTTTTTTTACGCAAAAATCATTTAAGAACCATTTTTTAACATAAATATGCTAAAATAAATTAATTTCAGGCAAATGAAAGTGAAAATAATCATATCTTTATGAATTAGGTGAGAAAACTCAAATTGCATTGACTTTGTACACAAAATCACGTTTTTTGAGCCATTTTCGGTCTGACGGATATTTTTGAAAATCGTGCAGCGTCGTAACGGTACGACCGATTTTTGCGAAAATGGTTTCAAAAGATGCGCGAGACTTGAAAGTAAAAAGTCAGCAAGCAGCGCGATCAGAAAATTTCGTGTGGCGGAGTGGTCGCGGAAAATGTCGAGGGGGGGCCATTATGGCCCCCCCCCCCCAGTCTGATTAGGGTTAACCCAGATACCTCACATTATAACCTTTGCTTTAGAATAAGGCGCTTTTGCATTTCAAGGAATTAATTACATTTACATTACCTCGGTTGATTCAGGCAAATGTAAATTAATGTCTTCCCATTCCAGGTTCTTTTCTTTCTTATTATTTCCCTTTTCCATTTCACCTCATAATTCTGTGGTTAAACACTGAAACAAAGAGCTAAAGATGGTCTTGTGTCCTTGTTTTAACTTCATAATTCCAATCTCATTCTTTCCTTTCTTTAATTCCTCTAAACACTCCATAAGAGAGTAAGTTCTTTTGAAAATGATCTATCAACAACCTTTTCAATAAGGAACCTACAGAGAACATTTAGTCTTAGACTACCGTATACCACAAGACTTCTAAAACGTGATTATAATGATAATTGTTTTCTCTTCTATTAATTTTTTTTTCCAGTTGTACCAGACGAACCAAATAACATCCTCTTCCTCACCAATCTACCTGAAGAAACAAATGAACTCATGTTAGAGGTCTTATTCAAACAGTAAGTATCAGGGACTTTTTCAGGTTGTCTTCTTTTTTACCTACCTACATGGGTATCTCACTAAGCTGTGCATGACTCTAAATTACTTGAATACCGCAAGTCAAGTGGTATAGGCTTAGCTTGAAATAATCCAACTAGAATACTAGTATTGTTATTTAAATATATTTTTAATGGGATGTTCATGTTTAATTGTTGGCTACAGGAGAGCATTAATGAAACAAATATTCACTGATTCTCACTGACAACTGTTATAAGCTACTGAAATGCTTGCATCTGATTGGCTGAGAGCAAATTTGTCGGATAAAATGTCCGACAAGTTCTTTCATGAAATGCCCCCCAGGTCACCAAGATTATTTATAATACAGTTATCCCTTGTTATAAAAGCCTCAGGATGAATTGTGAGTATCCCATTAGGCACTTCAAATTCAAGTTCATGCATAATTTTACACACTGCTTGGTGAAACACCACCTCCAGCTTTTCTATAATTCTTGTGTCATAAGTTTGTCAGAGATCTGTTCATCTTCACCAACCATTTCACAAAGTTAACTTTCTTATTGTATGTACATATGTTTTACTTTATGTAAATGTATACTCACAGTAATGAAACTGGACGCGGCCAACCTTGATTAGCTTTAGCTATTTGTTGGCTCCATTTACCAAATGCATATTTATATTGAGTTCTGTATATGTATATTTTTTCATATATTGGTAATAAAAAAATGCAATACAATACAATACTTCAATTCAAAGTAGGCTATAGGCCTAGTATTCCTTACGATGGACTACCGTAAACCAAAATGGTTCATGCCACAAAGTATATTAATCAATCGGTAAAGTTGGTTATGGGGAAAACACTATGCTGGGTTTATTATCTCTATGGTATGCGTGTCACTCTATTTTTAAAAATTAGTGACTCCGGTCCCTTTACTGAGCAACAATGTGATTATGTGTGAAAGTGTCATGGCAATTGAAAGCAAATTGAATAGTGCTCTCTATGTTACAAACTCCATGATAGTATACCTTTAAAGGGATGCAGTAACATTGAATGATATTCAAATCACATTTTATTTGATTTAGCTTATTTTGCCAAAACACTTGGGTCAGTCTGGTATCTCTTCAAAATTGCAAGCTAATTGCTTGCTTTACCTTCGAGATATCAATGATTTCATACTCAAATTTTATAAACCAACCCTGGATGGTTTATAAAACCATGTGCTTTTTCCACATAGGACAACATACTCCCGTTTCCTGTTGTATAGTCCCCGTCCCTAGCGGCCTGCTAAGCTAGCAGCAGAGGGTACTGGTGTTCGGCTGTATGCTTGGCATTGGTTGTTACACTGTTTTAAGGAAGTAAATGACTTCAATTTGATCTGAAACTTTCAGTAGTTTGTTTTTGCAGTTGGAACAATATAATTGTATTAATCTTGATCTAATTGCTTGTGTTTTTGAAAGTTACTCAATCCCTTTAATGTTGTTGATGTCCATTTCAGACATTAAACCAACGTCTTTTCATTACTCCTTACAGGTTCAATGGTTACAAGGAAGTGCGTCTCGTCCCAGGAAGGCACGACATTGCATTTGTGGAATTCAGCAACGAACAACAATCGGGAACAGCCAAAGATGCATTGCAAGGATTCAAAATCACACCTACAAACACTCTCAAAATTGCATACGCTAAGAAATAATTCCCCTTCCTTTGACTCATTGCGTAGAACTTAACATGCCAGCTGCCTTTTTGGATTGCAGTAGTACCAAATCGTACCTAAAATGTATATATATTTGGTTGTAGCAAAAGTCCTTGGGTTGTTGTTTGTTTTGTTGTTTTTTTTTTTTTTGGGGGGGGGGATAGAGGGGTTCAACGTATTGCAGGTTTAGTCAAGGAAGCCGGACAGGCTTCAAAGCAGACCTGCACTCACCATCCTAAGTTCTCCTTCCTAAACATATGTCCATCCAACTTGCATATGACATTCATCCAAGAGGCAGCGTCTCCACTGGCAGTATTTTACATTTCATCCTGGTTTGCTCATCCATCAAAGTCACCTTCAATACTTCACAGTGGGAACAGAGAATTATAAAAGGTCAAGTTTGATTTTCTTGAGCATTGTTTGATGCGATAACTGGTATGCCTGCTTTGACCCAGAGAGGTGTTAAAAGCCTGTTCCCACATGAACAGGTTACCTCCTCAAAAATGCTGCCTATTTGATTGAGAGTTTGCTTTAATAGCATGTAAACTACAGACATGAATGTATGGCATCACCATACAACCTTTCTATGGGAACAGGGCTTAATGTCTATTATAATTTTATGCAGAATTAACATCTTTCTGGATTGCGGCAGGCAAATTCTTTGAGGCAGGAAGGCTTTAACTCATATTATTTATTTAAAAAAGAAAATTACCTGATTCTAAGTAGAGTATTTCTAAATAATCGAGCTTTACTTAGTACCTCATTTCTCTACAACCTATGATAATAGATAATAATCTCATGTGAACAGAATTCTTGAGATGGTTTACATTCTTTTGACTGTTAATGTTGTTGCTTGTATGTCAGTTCATTTTTTTTTATTTTTTTAATCATAATTATATTAGTTCATTGCTGAAACCGGAGTAGGTAATATTGTGACTTCAAGTAAATATGTTCAAATTTTATCTAAATGTTTACAATTTATATTTTGAGATGCAAAGAGAAAATAAACTGTACAATGAGTGATGGTTTTATAGCAAATTTCAAACTTTTCCTTCGATAATTTGGGATGATTTATTAAAATTATGTGTTGAAGTCACGTGATGTGTGACCTCGATCAACCTGACCTGCTTTTCCTTGCGTGTCCCATGATGCATTGCACACTCCTGCACATGGCACGTATCTCTCAACAGCTCCTTCAAAGCTGCTCTCTGATTGGTCAGCCTCCGTGCTCACACCCACCAATCACAGCTCAAGCTGTAATGTAGGTATCATATGGTTTGTATAAAATAAACACACAGGTATACACTCATTCAGCTACAACAAATAAACGATGTAGGAGACAGATGCTGCCTTTTGATTGGTCAGCTTTTGTGCTCACATCTTACAATCACACCTCAAACTGTCATGTTGGTATCACATGGTTTGTATAAGATAAGGTAAATACATATTTTTGAACACACCCAGCTACATTCAGAGGATTAGAACAAAAAGCAACAGGACTTAAATGCAGATTTTTGAATGGTCATCTTCTTTTGTTATGCCTACCAAGACACATGTAGGTAGTGCATCTGGAAGTTTGCTTTTAACAAGAGGTAGGAACAATAATTTTGGGTGTAAAATAGAGTCAATCCACTATCGTTATAATGGACACAGATACTAGATTTAGTGTAATTTGGCAATTCTCATGATTTTGATTTTTAATGATGGGGGCCAGTAAACACAAAAGTTTGTGATCAATTGCAAATATGAAAATGAACAATTCTAATTGGTTACTTATCATTCTTTTGAAGAAAAAAAAAATAAAAAAAAAAAATATGCAAAAATGGTCTTGATCTTTTCATTATAACAAGAATTAATTTTTTTTATCCTGAGTACCTCATTGTAAAAGGAGTGGACCATCCTGTCAAAATCTTAGATATTTCTTGGGCTTTTTCATAATCTTGATTGTTCATCATGTAGGCCTACATATTCTAATCGCCTCTGACGTATCAATGTAATGATTTTTTTTTTCTTTTTTTTTTCTTAATACTTTTCTTTTACATTGCCTTGTAAATAAATTTTTTGTAATGATAAATTGAAAACCTTAATTTTTCTTGTATTTTATTTTTCATTGTGTTGAAAATTATTTTGGTTTCATTGTGATGTGGCTTGATAGATAAAGATTAATTGTCTGTGTTTTGAATTACATAAGGGCCTACTACCCCCAAAGAGAAAGAGATAAAAAAATTCAAAGAGATATGACAGAAGAAAGAAAGATTGGGTAAGACGGAGAGAGATGGAAAGAGATATAGCAGAAGAAAGAGGGTGAGAGGGGAAGAGATGAAAAATGCAGAGATATGCCAGAAGAAAGAGAGAGAAAGAAGAAAAAAAATAGAGAGATAATATGGCAGAAGAAAGGTATATATTTATATTTGGTAAGGGGGAGATGAAAGAAATTCCAAGAGATAAATGGTTGGGTAAGAGGGAAAAAGTTGAAAAATTGCAAATAGATACCGGTAGTGGCACAAGAGACAGAGGGAGGTAGATGAAAACAATCCAAGAGATATGACAGATCTCAGAAGAACGAGACTGGATGAGAGAGAGAAATATGAAAATATTCAAAGAGATATGGCACAAAAAAGAGAGAGAGATTGGGTGAGAGAAAGATTGGATTAGAGGGAGAGAGATGGAAAAAATGTAAAGAGATGTGGCAGAAGAAGAGAGAGATTTGGTAAAGAGCGAGAGAGATGAGAAAATCGAAGAGATATGGCAGAAGAAAAAGATAGATATACGTTAGAAATGCTTTGATGATTGCAGAAGAAAGAGAGAGAGAGATTAAACAAAAAATCAAAGAGATATGGTAAAATATGTAAAGAGAGGGATAGACTGGGTTAGAGAGAGAAAGATGAAAATATTCAAAGAGATATGGCACAAGAAAGAGAGGGAGATCATTGGGTAATTAAGAGATGTGGCAGAAGAAAGAGATTTGGTAAAGAGCGAGAGAGATGAGAAAATCGAAGAGATGTGGCAGATGAAAAAGATAGATATACGTTAGAAATGCTAAGATGATTGCAGAATAAAGAGAGAGAGAGATGAAGAAAAAAAAAACCCAAAGAGATATGGCAGAATAAATAAAGAGAGAGATAGACTGCGTTAGAGGGAGATAAGAAAAATTCAAGAGATATGGCAGAAGAGAGGATGGAAATTGGCCTCTTAGTTCGAGAATCAAGATGGGGAGAAACTAGGATAGGGTAAGGAAAAGAAATCTAGACAACACTAGAGGAAATTAAGGAAGCGTGATACGGAATTAAAGGGGGAAAAGGAGACACATACTCAGAGAGAAAGTCTGACAATTCAAGAGAGTGGCAGAATGATGAGAGGAAGCAAGATCAAATGAAAGAGAGAGTGTAGAATGCTCCCGAGAAAGCTGGTCGATGGAAAGGGGAGAGACTGAAGGAAGGACCCAGGAAGAGAAAGATTATAATTTGAGAAAGTGCAGCTTAAAATATTAATGGGATCTGATTACGACAAACAGGACTGAGTGGATTGAGATCGAATGCAACAGGTAAAGGTATATAATGACCAAAGAAATTTCTTTGACGATAACAGTAAGCAAATTAAGTACTGCCAAAAAACAAAACTGAAAAATAAAAAATAAAAATGATTCCTGCAAGAAAACACTGCCATGCTGCGCTGGGAGAAAGACTAATTTTGCACAGCTGGCACGTGAATTTTGCAATTTTTAGCTCGACGAAACAGACGTCAACAAGTGGTAAGATCTGTGATGTGAAGTTGTTTTATGGCATTTGGATTTTATTTTCATGTTCATGTCTAATGAAAGCCAAAAGGGCCTATCCTTAACCTTAATTACAGACGTAAGTGGGATAAAAATGAGGGAAACTTTTATTGCAGTCCCACTTATTGGATTCCACGTTATTTCTTCAACTGAACCTAGTTGAAAACATGTTCGATTTTGATTGACTTTAATTGTATTGCATTTACACAGTATTAAATGAAACTCTTTTGACTGTCTTTGTAACAGATGAATTACCTACCAGTAGATCTAGACTTATACGAAAAGCTTAGATAGACCCAGGAGAGGAATATAAAAATGAGTTGCGATGAATGGCTTAAAAATAAAATTTAAAAAAAATAAAGTTAAACGAAACGGGTGCTAGTGGCTAGTGCAGTTTAGCATCCCGCCGCGAGTGAAGGGATAGGGTAGACGGCATAGAGATGTATATATAGACACTAGAGGGCGTACTTCCTCAAATAGATGTGAACCCATGGTCAGGCGGCGCGGCCGGCATTTTAAAGAGGGCAAAAAATCTGTGCGTGCATGTTGCAAGTCGATCCGGCCTTGGTCTAAAATTTCTTCCCCTTTGAGTTGATTTTGAGGAAATCATGCCGGGATCGTGTGCTGTTTTCGGCTGTACATCCAAAAGGAAAAAAAAGGCAGTGGTATTTGGATTGGGGGGGGGGGCCGGGGGGTGGTTCAGATTCAATCTAATAAAAAAACTGTTAAAGCAAGTTCGTACAAAGCTTTTTGCGATTGCGTTTTATGAATAAGGTTTTAAATTGGAAAATAAAGACTTATACGTACCGTTTTCTTGCTGTGTGGGTTATTTCCTATCTCCATCAACTTGCCTCTATATTCACTCATCTGGTTTTCCTTGGAAAATTAGTGAAATTCACAATTAAAAATGTGAATTTGAAGATACGACACACATGTGTAGGTAACTAACATGCTGTTTCAAAAGAACGTCGAGGGCGAAAACACAAATAACGAAAACACAAGGTACTACTTCCGAGAGTACTTTTGCATTCCATTCTGATTATATCGCTGACCGATGTATCAACTGAGGTCAAAGCAAATAATTTAATAAAAAAGAAGAAGAATAAGAAAAAATAAATAAATAAAAAAAAATGAACAAGAAAGAAAGAAAAAAAAAGAAAAGAAAAGAAAACAGAGAAAAAATTTGGAAAAGGGAAGGAAAAAAAGAGAGAGAAAAGTACGTAGGAAAAAAAGGAAGAGACAGAAAAAGAGAGAGAAAAAAAAAGAGAAAAAAAGGAAAGAGACAGAAAGAGAGAGGAAAAAAAAGAGAAAAAAAGGAAAGAGACAGAAAGAGAGAGGGAAAAAAAAGAGAAAAAAAGGAAAGAGACAGAAAGAGAGAGAGAAAAAAAAAGAAGAAGAAAAGCATGGAGGAAAAAGGAAGAGAGAGAGAAAAAGAGAGCTAGAGAGAGAAAAAAAAAGGAAAAAAAAGTATATGGAGACAAAAATACAGAGAGAGAGAGAGAGAGAGAGAGGAAAAAAAAGAGCAAAGAAAAAGAAGAAAAGTATGATGGAGAAAAAGAAAGGAGAGAGAAAGAAAACAGAAGAAAAAGAAGAAAAGTGAGGAGGGAAAAAAGGAAGAGAGAGAAAAATGAGAAGAAAAGTATGGAGGAAAAAAAGAAGAGAGAGAGAAGAAAAAGAAGAGAAGTATGGAGGAAAAAAAATATTTTAAAAAAAAATGAAGAAGAGAAATGGGGGGGGGGGAAGAAGGACAAGAAACTAACAAATAGGACTGATAATAATTTTTTTTTTAAATTAAGAAAAAAGAAAAATATATAAATAAAAAATAGCAGTGGCAAAAATAGTTGTATCCAAATGCTTGCCATAATATCAACGCAAGAAGAAGTTTAGCGATATACTAGCTAGGCTGACATCAATCAAGATTCACTTTATCTTTCGAATTTGAAGATACTACACACACGTCTAGGTAAATAATTTGAGGACTAACAAGCTGTTTTCAAAATAAAGGCTGACAGTCCAAACAAGAGTTATATCGATACTAGGCTGACTTCAATCGAGAATCACTTTATCTTTCGACAAGATCAGCATTACGGAAAGCTTCGAGTCAACTCCACCTACTAGTATATATTTATTTCATTCGCTGAGGTACAATGATCTGAGGAAACACAAGCTCGCCCACACAACAGATATAGTACAACCAAGGAATGCAATTTGAGCCTGCCCTATGGTGATACCGACTTTTGTAATAGGCCGAGTTGATTGGGTTGATTTGGGACGACTCTTTTAACAATATAGTATATTGACGGCGCCATTTCCAATAGGGTTGAACTACGGCCAGGACAAGGCAGTTAACAGTTGACATTTCGTCATTTGGGGGGACCGTATAGGCCTAATCTGTGAAAGTTCACTAACATGATAACTTTTCTGATTCATTCATGACTCTTTCAAGAAAACGGGAGAATAAACAAGAAATAGAGCAAGTTTTTTTTTGTTTTTTTTTTGTATACCTCTACATTATTCAATTTAGATCAAAATGAGTCGTTTGAAATAATGTTTAAGTCATCTTGCCCTCCCTTATGATTTAACTCTCATATAGCACTGTGTTTTTTAAATTACATTTCCCTTTCATCTTATCCGAAAATAAGAGCCTAAACTTTAGACATTATTTCCAGACCCCCGAAATATAGGCCTATATATGCTAGCAATGCGACACTCGCGAAGAACGGTTTTTAAGAGGCGAATGTAATTACTGTAAAATAACAGGGGGTGTCGGTTTATTAAATAGGAATAACAAACTACTTAGGAATTCTAAGAATTTAATTGAAATGATTTGAATTCGTTGTCCATTAAGTAGAAATCATTGTGAATCAATCCGGAGAGTCAATAATCCCATGAAATATATATTGCGGGCCGGGATTGCACCGGTAGGCTTATATTGATGACTCAGTCACCTTGTCGTTTTGCCCCCTTTTCTGGATGTTCAGCCCATCTCCTTGTATAATATGCATGGTTATCATATATTATAATGTAAAAATATTCTGCCTTGTGATTTTAACATTGCATACAGCATTAAATTAAAAATATAGTGTAAAAAAGTGAAATATCTGATATTCTCCCATAGAGCCATGTGTTATAAAGCCGCGTTCTTGCCCTCTTTAAGATGGCGGCTGCGTAATACATCGAATCACAGCCGCATTGCACGCGCGTCAATGCGAGCGATTACTCTAGTGTCTATATACATGTACATCTCTATGGGTTGATGGCGACCCCCACGCACTAGGGTTAGGGTAGGTTGGTGTGTAGGGGATACCAAACTGCACTAGCGCCGTTAAACGTAGTCAGTTGGTGCTAGTTATTATTGCCTTGACCATGGCAATGCGTTTCGTATCCAACGTGAGAAGTTGAAGTATTATTGATCTTTTCATGTTTCTAGGTCTAGGGAGGGGGTGTGTGTGACAGAGAGGAAGAAGAATGGCGTCTCTAACCTGCAGCACTCAGCTTGTGGCAATCACGAGTGGGTCAAAGGTCAAGGTCATCCCATATAGGTAAGATCATCATGCTAAGTACTGTAAAATCTTTTTTTAGATTACAATGTTATTTTCATGAATCAAGAGAACAGATTAAAAAAACAAGACATGTGACTGTATGCCAGCAGCTGCTTATCATGTAAATATCTGTATGTGAAAATAACAGCTGTCATTTTCACAGTACTTCAAAAGTGGATTTTTTTTTTCAACTGGTTCGAAATAAATGCTAGTGACTACAAACAAATAAATTTTAAATGCCATAGAAATTAATGTGATGATAATCTGAATTCATTTGTTGATAAATGTTGTAATTTGATGTGATGTTGGCGTTTCACTACAGATTTTTTTTTCTTAATACGTGTACATGACACGTATGTTTTTGGCATTGTTTGGTAAACAAATAAGAATGAGAGAATAAGGCTGACCACATCATACATGTATGAAGCGCTATAGTTTCTGAATATTAATATTAATACACATGGTCATATTCAGACTAAGTGGGACATTTAGCTGAAATTTCAATGTGGCGCTGTGCCTTTGAAAATGCAAATTAGGATCTGAAATCAACACAAAGGCTTCTTTACAATACAAAAAAATACAAACTTTATGTGATCCAGTTTTCTTACGCTGAATAATTGAGCAAACAGGAATTTGCACGTATGGGACTATGGTGCTTATAAATGCCTCTTATTCTAAATACCAATCACTTTTGTCAGATTTTTTTTGCTGAAAGTAATTTTCATGGACTACTCTAACATGGCATATAATACAGGTAATTTGGATTTAGTTATTTACTTGAAATGTTGAATTTAAGGCACTGGTCGTGTCACTCACATTTTGGATGTTGTGTCACTCACGACACATAGACCATTTTCCACAGAAAGAGAATGATTGATAAACACAATAAATGTCAGAGAGGTACACTATTCATATACATATACCAGCACTTATCGTACCCTTTAGAGATCTACTTGGGCACAAATCCAACCATAACCAATGATGGTCAGAAACCCATGTCTTTTTTCTGTTGTGTCACTCACGGACTGTTTTTTTTAATCATAATTTCCAGGACTAATTGTAGAATTCAAATCTAACTGGTAATGACACATGCCACTCCTACATTATACATAATATGGTAGTCATGATCCATTCATAACCTACAAGTGCAAAGATATGCGCCCTTCTATCAGTCCAAATGTCGTGTCGCTCACATTTGAATATGACCACATGTGTTCTTATACAGTCCCTTCCCATTATATGGAGTTGCTCGGGTCCGAGCCAGTTTTCACATTTTACGAAACACATCTCACATTTAAGTATTTAAGATGAAGTTTGTAGATCTAGTAGAAGATTTACATTTTATGTGAGAAGAATTATGCCTGTAAATGTGCACATGTTTGAAGTTAAGACTAGGAGAATTGCCTCGCTATATCAAAATCTTGATGTTCATGCTTTTTATAATGGGAATTAATTGTATTTTTTTTTTTTTTTAGTGATCCAAGCAAGGTAATGCTGTTTGAACTGAAAGTGAAACCTGATGAGACAGACAAGAAAAAGAGTGGAGAGCAGAAAGTGAAGAAAGCTCAGGAAGAATCAACACCAGGAATGTAAGAAAGAAATTTGTTCATTATGAAAATGTGCTGTTTACACAATTAGTAAAGTTTCCTTGAATAGGTTACCTCAAGTGCAACAGCACCAGCTATGACTAGAAGTCTAGTTACTGCTTCTTCCATTAATATTTTACTATAATGTCACAAGTTGTGGGTATGATAATAATTCATGTTAATATTTTAAACGAGGAAAGATTTCGACGTAGAAATTATTAAATGATTTAACGTCACTACCAAAAAAAAAAATCTTATTTGGATAATTGGAGATTTAGTGATATCCAGTGTAATGTAATTATATTTAACAACAAAAAAGTAGCCACTTTACTTCTTCAAGTTAAAAATAAGAATTTAAAAAAAAAGTAAATGGGGCATATTATTAAAGAAATTATCTGAGGGTCATCTTTCAGTTTTATCACAATCTTTAATCACTTGATTTCTCAAAAAGGTCCATGTATCTTGATGCAGTGCATGCTAATCCTATACACAGTAGTGGAGCACAAAATATAACTTGTACAAATAAAATTGAACTTTACTTCTTCCAGTTAAAAATAAAAATTGTTCAAAAAAAAAAGTAAATGGGGCATATAATTAAAGAAATTATCTGAGGGTCATCTTTCAGTTTTATCACAATCTTTAATCACTTGATTTCTCAAAAAGGTCCCTATCTCAATGCAGCTGCTAATACCTATACACAGCAGTGGAGCACAAAATATAACTTGTACAAATAAAATTGAACTTACTTTCTAGAAGAGATTCAGCTTTTGGTTAAAATTAAATTTAATAATCCGTACTTGAGAATATAGATCTATAAATGATTAATTTTTTTATTTCTTAGTGACCCCCATGCGCCTACTGGACGAGTTCTGGCTGCAGTGTTCTCAAGCAGTGGAGCATACTTTGCAACTTGTACAGATGAGAAGGAGCTCACTCTCTGGGCCACACAACCAATCTGGACTAAGAGATGGACCAGGTAGTAATGATTGATGATGATGATGATGATGATGATGATGATGATGATGATGATGATGATGATGATGATGATGATGATGATGATGATGATGAAGAAGATGAAGATGATGATGATGATGATGATGATGATGATGATGATGAATATGATGATGAATGAAAGAAGGGGAAGAGGAATGATGGGGATATGATAAGAGAGGTTGAAGAGAAAAATATAGAAGAGAAGGAGAAAGTTAAGGGAGGGGAAGCTAGGTTATTCAAGAGCTGCAGTTTGAAATACCATACAATATAAAGAGCAGACCTTCTCGCAAAACCAAGCTGGAATACAAGAGAGGCAAGGTAGGAATAGGTGGAAGTGATGTTGAAAGAAGGAATAACAAGAAGAAGAAGAGAGAAATCTGAGGGATGAGACAAGGAGGAAAGAGGTTCAAGGAAGTAGGACTGAAGGTGAAGGGTAAAAATGAGGGAGAAAGGATTGCATCTGTAAGAGGAGGGGAAGAAAGAGGTAGAAGAAAACATGAATGCTGAGGAAGGAAAGTGCAATCTCTAGGAAAACAAACTATACACATCTACATGTGGGTTCAATGCCCGATATGACACTTACGTCCTAGGGCATAGGCGTTTTGTCTACAGTGCTCCTCCCCACCCAGGTGTAAATGGGTACCCGATATGCTTGAGCGCTACACACTTGGGTGCTCAGCTATGACCGGGGTAGTAATGTGTATAATACATTCTTTGTAAAGCGCCATGAGTGTCATGCATGACGGACCTGAGCGCTGTATAAGAAGCCACCATTATTATTATTATTATTACAACCTTTGTTTTTTACGAATCTGTACATGTAGGACAGTTGTGAAGCGCTGCATGGCTCTGACCTTCGACCACAGTGACACTGCCCTCTATGTTGCCGACAAGACAGGAGATGTCTACCGCTTTGATGTCGGAGAGGACAAGACAGAACCTACTCTGATTCTAGGCCATGTGTCCATGTTATTAGATGTGGTAAGATGATTTCTGCTTGTCAATATATTTATATAATATTGGATGCACTTGAGTGCAATATGAGATATATTCCATTCATCAGAATGAATATTGCAACAGTTAAAGAAACATTGATAAATTATAATACTTAGCAAACTGGTTTATTGAGAATCATCATGGACATTCCAAATTTATAATGAGTCCCTGTTTTGCTTATGTTCTATTTCAGGTTGTATCACCAGATGATAATTTCATCCTGACAGCGGAAAGAGATGAGAAGATTAGAGTTAGTCATCTACCCAATGCATATAATATACACACATTCTGCCTCGGACATACAGAGTGAGTATTGGAGTTAGTCATCTATTCAATGCATATAATATACACACATTCTGCCTTTGACATAGAGAGTGAGTATTAGAGTTAGTCATCTACCCAATGCATATAATATAAATGCATTCTGCCTTGGACATACAGAGTGAGTATTAGAGTTAGTCATCTACCCAATGCATATAACATAAATGCATTCTGCCTTGGACATAGAGAGTGAGTATTAGAGTTAGTCATCTGCCCAATGCATATACATTGTAATATATATACAATGTAATATATAAACAATACACACACAATATCGTCTCTTACAGAGTGTTTTGTTACCAATGTGTTTATCCAACAAACACACATTCCAACTTGGACATACACAGTTTGTATTACAGTTAGTTATTAAATCATTCATAAACGCATTCTGCCTATGTAGATGGAGTGAGTTAATAATGAATAAGTCTGAAAGTTGCATAACTTTATCTCAAACGGAATTTTTAGTTATCAACATGTAAATTTGGTATGAAAAGATTTGTGAAAGGGAATACATCCAAGCCATTTTAGGGATTACCTGTAACCATTTAGAGTATACAGGCATGATTTTTCTCCGCGGATTTCCGCCGATTTTGAAATTCTAAAAAAAAAAATATGTAAAAAAAAAAAAAATATGTAAAAAAAAAAAAAAAAAATGTAAAAAAAATAAATTGTTTTTTGGTTTTTGTTTTTTTTGCATGTACAAAGCGGAGGTGTTTTTGGCGGTGTTTTCATAGTGTATTCTGGAAATATTTTCCGCTCTCACTGTGTGTAGATTTGGAACACGAGATTGATTTGACGAAGTTGCAGCCACAGAAATCTTGCATTTTCTATACCTAAAATTGCAAAATAATCTCCACTGCAAATAACCATCCTTGAATGAACAGCGACAGCTTTCAAATAATGACAGAACCCACCCCCAGAAAGTTTGGTTGCTACGCTTCCTCACTGGTAGCAATTTTCCTCTTTTTTTGAAATTTCTTTGTCTCATGCCTGAGTATAGTAATTATCAACATTCTATTATTTTGCTCCACACAGTTTGGTTAGAACCATTATTGTATGTAAAAGAGATATTAAATTTCAGAAATTGACAATTTTTCTTTTGATTTTCTTTCAAATTGAATATCTTCCTCTATTTTTTGCTTTCAATTTTAGAGTTAGTGCTATAAAAGTTATAAGGTTAAATTTTTTGTAGACCTGAATTTTAAACTCAGATTTGTCTCTTCCTTCCCACCATACAGGTTTATTAGCAGACTATCCATACTGTCCCCATCAGATCATCTGATCTCCTGTGGAGGGGTGAGTGAAAAATAGGCTTAAGAGGCTTCTTGCCGTAACTACTTGATACTCACACATTTTTCTTATGTTTAAATCTCTGTGTGCCATGGATGCCCTATTTGCACATTTGTGATAAAGCCAGGGGGGTGTTTCACAAAGAGTTAAGTAGACTTAAAAATCGCACTTAAGTCGTTAGTTTTGTGCGTTATATTACGCTTCACCTCATTGGATTGACCATACTCATGGGGTGCGCGCCATTGTGAAATCTATCAATTAAATTGCGCGTTATAAAACAAGATGCACGTAGGAGTTACGTGCGACTTTAAGTCTACTATACTCTTTGTGAAACACCCCCAGATGTACAAATTGGCATGAAGAATAGGCACCTATTAGCTCAAGGATTTCATTGTACATTACAATAGATTTGTGTAAGAGCCACCTCTTACTTCAAATGTGGGCTACATTATATCATCGGCTGAGAACCAGAAGGGCGCTATTATAGATCAAAGATGTTCTGTTGAGAACCAGAAGGGCCCTATTACCATTGACTTCATACAGCAATAGCGCCCTTCTGGTTCTCAACGGAACATCTATAAGATGCAATAACGCCCTTCTGGCTCTCAACAGACCATATGTGAATCGTTTTGTCAACAATAAACAGTAGCTTTTCACTGGGAATTTTAGATAGTCTAAGAATGCTTTGTGGAACTAAACCTTGTTGGAATTCAGTGTGGCACAGAGGTAGAATTTATCTCAAATCCATTGTAAAACATTTGAAGATGGTACAAATGCTATTGAATCATCCTTCTCCCTTTATTGTAATACCTGCTGTACTGTGCAGAAAAAAAAATATTACCCCAAAATTTTTATCCAACATTTGGATAAAGAGTTTTTTTTTTTCCTGGAAGTTAACATATACATCTTTATGTGAAGCAAGTTCTGGATATCTTATGTCCAAGATAGCAGGAAAAATAGCAAAAATTATATTGAATAATTTGACTTTTGAAGGAAAGAAAATAACTATTTGTGTACCTTTTATTATGAATTCATACTGATAATATCAACATGCATTATCTCAAATCAGGACTCAACTATAAGGCTATGGGACTACAAGGAAGGAAAAGAATTATGTAGAACCTCCTTCGACTGGGCCAGACCCTCGTCTCAGGAACCTGACAAGGATAAGAATGAAGCTACAGTGACTTGCATCTCTTGCTCAAAGGAACACAATCTGATCGCTGTTACAATATTAGAGTGAGTGGAACTGCTAGTCACACCAAAGGACTTTGCAGATCGTGGTCGCCATTTTTCTTAGAAAAGTCCACAGACACAACTCCAGCAAAAGCTGCTGGGGTTTTAATTTTGTCTAAGATGTAGGGTTAGGTGATTGGGATTTATGTAACTGTTAGAGTTAAGGCCACCGCACACCGTACGATTGGTCTGCAACCCGATTGTGTAATAAAAACGTCATAACTTTGATGTGGATATTTAGAAATAGAACATCATACTGTGCAGAGTTCTAAATCATCGCAGGAATACTTATATGTTCAAATCAGGGACTATGTAACCTCCTTATTAAAGTAAAAGCGAATTCAATATCTAATCGTTGTGACGTCATAGCAATCGCACGATTGGTTACGATTTCAAACCAATTTGCCCTTTACTCCTAGATAAAGACTTGCAATTTTCCAAAATTTGATATCAATATTCTTACAGTTAATTTGAACCTCTAATGATAAGATTCTATTCATTCATACTTTCGGAAAATAAGCAAAATGCGATTTGTTCTAAAATTGGATCGTAGACCAGTCGTAAGGTGTGCGGTGGCCTTAAGGGCTAGGATTTGGTGTACTGTTAAAAAAAACCAGGGCTATGATTAGACATGTGATTAGTATTGATGCTTTCACACAATCTCTTAAAACATTAGCTGTTGCTGGAACATAATTTCTGACTTGCCAAATTATGTGTCACATAGTATTTTGGGGAGCATTTCCTGAAACAAATATTCACTGACAACTGTTATCAGCTACTAAAATGCTTGCATCTGATTGGCTGAGAGCAAATTTGTTGGATACAACGTCCGACAAGTCCTTTCATGAAACGCCCCCCTGGAGTAGCATTCTGTCTGTGAGCTGGTCCATGAAGTTCATAAATAGAATGTAAGACATTACTATTTTCCCTTTTTTGTCGCATATATCTTTTGAGCCTGCTCAGCAACAAAATTCCCCCTTTCAGTGATGATTTGGCATGATATGTCAATACAATTGCACATCAGCAGAAAGAACAATCACCAAACAAATATAGATTATATTCAGTGCGTTCAGTAAATTGATTGAGTGATTCTTGAATGAAAACGGTTTGAATGTAAACAATTACTGAAATCTCTAAATTGGCAATGCGAAAAAGAAAGCATATTCTATGTTTCATTCACATGCAGATTGACATTTTTAAATGCATGTTTCAGTGTTTATTGATAAAGCATCAAAATATATGCATTAAATTTGATAAATGGGCGTAGGATTGGAAGAAATATTTTATTGTGGCCAATTTGAGGAGAAAACATGATTTATGAGACCTGTAGAAAATGTACTTATATAATAATCCACTTCCCTTTTCTGTACCAGTCATTCTACTGTCCCTGTCTACCGCATCATTGAAGACAAGGACGGGCATCGGACCTTCCAGGAGATCACAAGGGTCAAATGCAAGCATCCTCCTTGGTCCCTGACCTTTGACCCGAGTGGAAGACTTCTGATCCTCGTACCCGACATAGAGGAACCACTTCTTGTCATGAGGGTAGAGAGGAATGACGATGGTGACATTCAGGTATTTTCATTAACCTTTTAAAGAAGAGGTGATGTTGCTAGTATAACACACATTTTTTTTTTACCCTGCCGGAGTATACTAGTGGCCAAGACTTCAATATAGGTTAAAGGGAAACCCACTTAATGAAAGAAGGAAAATAGGGGAAGGGTCAGAATAAAGATTTTTGAATTCCAAAAATAATTGCAAGCTGCTCTCCCATATAGAGTATTGTGTGAGCTGTAAGTTTCATAAGGTGCCATTTTATTACGGTTTTTATGAAGGAATTTAATGGCATGGTACATGTACATTTAAAAAAAAAGAACATGTGTCTGATAATATATTGAAAGCAAGAGTAAAATAATTTATAGTTTTCTGAAAAAAGGAGGCAATTGCCATGGCCGAACCAGCTCACTTTATACATTAAGATATTTTTCTCATACATCAATTACATGTTTCTAGGTTATAAAGGAACAATCAACAGAGGGCAGCACAGCACTCCTGGCCCAAGAGGTGCAGAAAGACTGGGAATTCTTAAAATGTAAGTACATTATTTGAAAAGATTTCTGTTGATGATAAAGATGGTGATTGTGATTTTGATGAGGAGGATGATGACTATGGCTATAAGAATGCTCTTGAAGATAATTGAATAGATAATGATATATTTGTAAATTTGCTAAGAACTGGAAACACATCTCTGAGGTCTAATTTACAGATTTATAGCTTTATGTTGTGTAATATTATTTGATTTTGAGGGTAATTAACATGTTTGTTATTTTATTGTATATTCACTTGAAAACATCTTGTGTTAATAAATAATGTATAAATGCATTCACTGTTTTGTATATGGTACTTCCATTTCACCGTGCAGTTTGTTAAATTTCAGTCAAGCTCCCAAACTATACTACAGCACCCCTTCCAAATGGCCTCAGTTTCTTGAAGTTTTGAGAATGTCTTCAAAGGTTTACACATTGTAAACATGCCAGACAGAAAACAAGAGTCTGGACAAAATGCATGTATGTTATATTCTACACATTTATAAGGAAATAAATGAAATCAGTTGAATAAACCGTTTCATCTGTCCATCTTTCAAATACCTACAGGTTCTTGCAACGTTCAGAATGTCTTCAAAGGTCTACACAAGGTACCCTTTGACAACATGCCTGACTACCAACAGAGAAAACAAGAAAGAATAGAGAACAGTCAGTCCAAGAAAGGGCAGAGAAGGAAAGCAAGGAGATTAAACAAGGGCAAGAAACGAGCCATCGCAGAGGATGTTGACAATGGTGATGCTCCAAAAAGAACTTTGCTAGATGATGGAGGTGATGAAGATGGTGAGGAGGAGGATGAAGGGGATGATGTTGAGGCGGAGGCTGATGGAGAGAGGATGGAGGGTGTCGAAGTTCATTCATAGCTGAGGCATACAAAGAAATTATTGTTGACCACTTTTAAGGCAAGAAACAAGCTTTTGCGGAAAATGTGGAGAGTGGGAATGCTCATTAAAGAAACTTTGATAAATGGAGATGTTCATTCATAGCTGTGGCATACACATAAATCATGTTGATTTTTGATCTCTTTGAAACAAGATATTGCAGATGCATTGGACAGTCATGATGCTTGTAAAAGAACTTTGTCGGATGGAGAGGATTTGTAATGATGATGATGAGGAGGAGGATGGAAAGTGTGGAGGTTCATTTATAGCTGTGGCATACACATAAATCATCTTTTATTGTTAGCCCCTTTGAGGACAAGAAACAAGATATTGTTACAAATGCTTTGGACAGTGAAAATGGATATAAACCAATGTATTTGTGATGGAGGAAATTGAAGTTCATTTGAAGTCATGATGTTAATGAGAAGGACAAAGGTGATGTTTCTGAAAGGACTAGGCTTGATGATGAGGAAATATGATAAAGTATAATTGATGAAAGAGATGCTAGTAAATTTGTAACTATGACAAAATAGATAAATCCTGTTGTCAATTTGAACATGAGAATGAAACATATCACTGATTAATCACTTATATTTTTGACCTGAAGAAGGACAAGAAACAAAATATAATTGTGAATTCTTCAGACTTTGATCATTGAGTCTAGAACTGTGCATATGATGGTAATGTGGTATCCTCAATGTGCCAAGATATTTTGTGATAAAACTTTATGACCCATGTACATGTATATTTGATTAAATAAATGAAATGAAATTTTTAAGGATATCTGTATTGGAATATGGTTATTTTTGTTATAGCTGTCATAAACTGTGTGAAACATCCTCCAGCCATACTTGCTTTAAGATTCCTTTCCAACTCTTAACCCTATTCTGACTGGGGGGGGAGTCAATTTGCTACGAAATCGGCGATGGTGCGCTACCCCTGCAAATCGCGACCCGGCGTTCAATTACTTTTTTCTTTCAAGTGTCCCGCAACTTTTGACACCAAATTCGAAAAAAATCGGACACTCCGTTGTCGCGTTACGCAACATTATGTAATCGAATGTCAGGCCAAAAATTGAACGAAAATCTTCATTTTGCATGCGTTTGTGTGCAAAATACTGCTTTTACTAAATTGCTATATAACACTGATAATTATGCCTTCTAAACCTTTTGATTAATTAAATTTGTCTTTATATTGATCATGAAACATTTCTCAAGCATAAAAAATTACAAAAACAAAGAAATACAGAAGAAATAAAAACAATAGAATACATAAGAAATTCACGAAACAATAGAATACAAAAGACATAATTTGAAATTTCCAAATTTGTCAATTCAATACTGTTGACTGTGCTACTCAGCAACTTTTGAAAAAAAAATTAGCTTCATAACTGTTTCTCAATGAAATATTAAGGAAAAACATAAATATGCACCTAATTTGCATAAATTAGAATAAATCCGCAGCCGAGATATCAGGGAAGGGGGGTCAAAATTGACCCCCCCCCCCCACCAGTCAAAATCTCCTTCTTGAAAAGCCCAGTCAGAATAGGGTTATAACTCGAGCCTTACCTAGATACCAAACTGGTCTCTTGGTCTTCTAGTGGAATTTAGTATTTTTTTTAAAATTGTTTCCAAACATTGGCCCAAATTTGTACAATTAAAAATACCAGATACTAAAACCAGAGTAAATATTGCTAGAGCATGTTTCTATTTTCTAACCCCCCCCCCCCCCCCCCCACGTCATTAACTCTATTATCTCTCTTGCATATCGGGCTACTGTATAAGTGGTTATTTTCGCGAATTTTGCAAGCTCGTCATCGCAAAAGTTTCTACTTCAGTACAAGGCTATTTATAGTAATGAAGTCATCACCAAAATCACAAGTATCTAGTAAATTACTGATCACACTAAGGTGACTGATGGGCGAGGGCGTCAGCGCCCCAACCTCTCGGTCTCCTTCACATGATCAGTAATTTTCCAGATACCGCAACGCATATCGGAAAGGCTATCTTGCATGTGGCTTACTCTCACAGACCATCTCCCCCTCAATCTTTCTTCCATACTGAATCGTTTTTGTGTCCTTGTGTCCTCACAAAAAAATTTGACTTATTACCCTAGGTCTAAATTGCTTTTCCTTTTCTAAATCTTGTTCTCCTCTGTTTTGAGCTCTTTTATACTTTTACATTTTCCTCTTTAGTCAATTCCAGGACAAAGTATGTCACAAGACATTAAAGACATTTTAGGTTGTTCTAATAATTGTGTCAGTTCCAGTACAGTCACAACGTGACAATTTCCTCTTCAGCAATTCATCGGGGCATTGTGAAATTGACTTTTGGTACCGTCAAAAGATATAAATGTGCCTGATAAACTGATATAAGTTAATTTTAGTTCACAATGGTTTTGATAACCAAAGTTTCTCTAAATGTCTTGTCCATCCAGCTTGAAATTGACCATTATAGCAATACATGTGTATCAATCATATTACTAAATAAATTATTCAAAGATATGAACACATTCTTTTACATACAAAATTTGATCAATTTATTATGACTTATTTACAAATTTACAATACAAGTGTACGAATGTATACATGGATGAGAATAAGTGGGAAAGGTGAAAAAATAATTGCACACCTTCAAAAAAATTCCATTTGTTTTGAGAGGAAATTAAAGGTAAAATGATCCACTGGCAAGGCTCGCTCTTTAAATGCCCTCTTAATGACATGACAAAAAACATTTTGTGTAGTCCCATACATGCATTTCTGTTTGTAGTGATGTGATTATAAAACCTCACAGCACACAATTCTTTGGAGAATTGGCATCAGCCTTTCCAAATCACTTTAAGACAGTGTATTCAATAAATTCAATCTAATGACCACAACAGTATGTAATTTCCCTTTTAAAAAAATGATTATGTAGGTTAAACAAATTGCCTTTGTTGAGTTATTCATCATACATTACCCGGGTCCATGTACATGTAGTCCTGGGCCCGTATTCCATAAACTTTGCTTAAGCAATTTGTCTTAAGTCTATGTCTTTTTCTAAGATTTTGTCCAAGAAAAAAAAAATCTTAGCCTTTATACCAAACATGTTGAGCACTTTGTCTAAGGTCAGAAAACATCAAGTAAAAGTCTGAATTTTATTAATATCGTCATTCTTAATTGTTGTGGACTCAAATGAGCTTGCCATATAATCAACATTAAAGTTAAGCCACTAGGTAGTAGGCTTAAAGTTAGGATAAAATTCTCATTTGTTATGTGCGATTTGAAGGCGCAATTCCATTTAAGACTTTTGACTCGGCAAAAATCAAAGAATTTACGCCCCACTACCAAAAATGGGCTTGGACAGAATTCTTAGTAAGGCGTATTTATGGAATACGCATTTTAAAGATAAGCAAATATGCTTAAATTTCATGCATTTATGGAATATGGGCCCTGAAACATATAGGACTGAAAACTATAAGGCCTATGACGACTTAGATATATAGTCAACCTTGCCCGAATTGCATCTGTTTGGACTGAAGCAATATACTCAACTTATGAAGGGTTACAAAACCTCCAACTTGTGCAAGTTCTTAATAAGGCCTGATTGACTATACAGTCTACTCCCATTAAAACAAGAACACATGCACAATTTGGTCCCATGCACCTCATTAGAATAGGAGTGGACTATATCTATCATAACATTTAAAGAAAGCACAATATTCTTATGAAAATAAAAAGAGAATAATAAAAAGAGACTAATTAGGCCTACCCGTATTTATGTCACTCCAGAGTTTTCATGTCATCCTAAAAATTACACAGATTTATAACTGGATATGACCGCTGGTCATTTTCACAAAGTATGAACATCTAACCCCTAAATGCAGGACATTCCTGAAATGATTTGCCTTTGCTTTTCAGCTTACATTAAAAGGTATATTGCTCTCACATGCCATAATAAGCTTATGACTTAAAGTCAAGACTGTAAAATGGAGGGTCAGATGTACGAAAAGGGTGATTATATGGAATTGCCCTACTCATTGCATAACATGTCACCAACACTGGTTATTGTAACCAGACAACACAGTGAAAAAAATTGTTTGAGTGACAAATCAATTTGAGTCCTCAAATAGATTGCTTGCTTATTCAATCTAACTTTGCTTTTTGATATCACTCCAATCAACAAGATAAAAAGTTGTCTAATACAGTTGACCCCCTTTATAACAAGCATGGATATAACACAATTTTATTACAAGGTGATTCTCTTGGGTAGTGTTTCACCAAGTCATTCTTAAAGTTACATATGACTTCATGAACGACTGGAACTTTTCGGGTGCTATACCTATCACATGCTTTATAATTTAGTGCAAGAACTGATCACCAGTCGTTCGTAAAGTAATTCCTAACTTACGAATGACTAGGTGAAACACAACCCAAGTACCATTTTCAAATAATTATGTGTTCATATGTTCAGTAAAACAAGATTTTGTTTTGATAAGTTACTTGGCTTGGTCCCAAGGACCCCGCTAAAACAGGAGTTGCTGTACTCAAGCTGCAAGTGGCTGCTGAATGTTGACAAGTTGCTGATGTTCAATAATTCCATCCCAGAAGAACAATAAAATCATTTCAGTCCTCAATTATATAAGCTAGGTTATTTATCTAGCTTAGGTTTCTTTATTGTTCCTATCGATGAGATAACTGTTGTCTTGGATCCCGAAGCTGAAGTGGTTGTCAGAGAAAGAACAATAAAATCATTTCAGTCCTCAATTATATAAACTTGGTTATTTATCTAGCTTAGGTTTCTTTATCGTTCCTATCGATGAAATGACTGTTGTCTTGGAACCCGAAGCTGAAGTGGTTGTCGAGACGACGGTTGATGTGGTGATGGTGGTAGTGATGAGGCTGATGAGGGGACGCTGCATGAGAGGGACCGGAGGGGGGAGTGTTTGCACAGGATTGTCCCATTTGCTTTTCCTCTTTTTCTCTTCTTCTGAAACAAAGGACAGAAGACAGTGTGAAAGTACTTTTCATATTAAAGGGCCAATCTCTTTACAGTAGAAACTAAGCAAAGTTGTACGTCCAGAGTGACTGAAATTTATTGTTTTGTACTTTTTTCAGTCTCTTGTTATATTCTCTAGACAATAAACAATGAACAGCAAAAATACAGTCTGTGTCAAAAAAAATGGTACAGTCAGGGAAAAAATAATTTAGGTATGAAATATTTTCAAATAATGTCTGTATGTGGTACCAAATTAAAGCCAAAAGATTTTCCTTGCTGATGCGCTTTATTCTGTATAATTTGATTTCGTAAAACAAACGTTATGCTAATTACTTTGCGACGAGGAACAAATCGAAATTGCACACTTCTATTGTTCTGCAGCGCTGAATTCATGGCCATTATGCAAAACCTACACAAAGTCATGGGACGGCGTGCAAAAAATGGATTTTTCTTAATTGTAAAAAACTAGTCATATCTCAAAAAGTACAACACCAAATGTGATGAAAAAAATTGCAGAAGAAAGTTTGGTTTTCCTGCTTTATGGAAATACCAAACAATACCAGGTTGTGATTAATCTTCATACTAGAAAAAAAATGTTTTCCAGTTGTACCATTTTATTTGACGCAGACTATACTTTTCTAACCACAGATGCAAATCAGTACCAAGAAAAATATCCTGATATTGGCAAAAATAAAATCCTGAAAAAGCATGAAAATTTGTGCAAAATGCTTTAAAAAGAAGGGGCTGAAAATCTATAACATGCAGAAATTTGAAGGAAAACTGTAATGAATTCATGAAACTTCCTGAGAAGTGGCATCTAACACACTCTTCTTAGGGTTAAGATCCTAGGTCTACCTACCATGGCCGGTACCCTGGTTGGAGGTTGACATGGATGGTACCGCTATTCCTGTGGTGCTTGTTACTAGCGGAGCCTGGATCTGAGTTTTCTTCACCATCCCAGTAACAAACTCCACCTTCGTCCTTTCCTTCTTGTCCTTCTCTTTCTTCTTCTGTATCTCTTCTCTCTGTGCTTTGGCTGTAATCAGAAGAAACATTTGCTTACTTGAATAACGAGAAATGTATCCATTAGTCTTTTTTCCCCTTGACATTTGCTGCAGTGACAATTGCTTTATGATCAATCCCTAATTGCAAGAATAATTTCATCTCTTGACTATTAACCCTATACCTAACCCTGAACATACACCCAACAAAAGAACCTAATGCATCCTTGACTATATCTTGACTATATGCATCCTATATCTTGGACGAAAAAAAGACTGGAGCAATTGTACAAAGTCCTATAATACCAGTTAATAAGTAGGAATACCATTCTCTTTTAAGCATTCTGAATTGAGATATAAAACGAATTAAAGGCTAATATACTGAAATGTACAGACTGTATCCAAAAGAATGGTACAGTCGAGAAGAAAATACTTTAGGTATGAAACCTTCTCAAATAATATGTGTATGTGGTACCAAATTAAAGTCAAAAGATTTTTCTTGCTAATGCACTTTGTTTTGTATAATTTGCTTTAACAAAACCAAAGTTATGTTAAAATTTGTGTGATGAGGAGGTAATCGAGGTTACACACATCTATTGTTCCGGAGCGCTGAATTTGTGGCCATTATGTGCGAAACCTATACAAAGCCATAGAAAAGCATGCACAAAATAGAGTTTTCTCGATTATAGAAAAATGATCATATCTCAAGATCTAAATTACCGCCCGAGATTAACATCACAACTGATTGTAATCGATTGAGTGCAGTTGCACACAAAGTAAATGGGGATGATGTCATTTGACTGCAATCAACTGTGACATTGATTTCAGGTGGTACTGTACAGCACTAAATGTGATGAAAAACATTGTAGAAGAAAGCCTAATTTTCCTTCTCTATTAAAAATGTTTTCCACTTGTACCATATTATTTGATACAGACTGTATACTGACAATCCGTGAACCAAAAGGTATCGTATGTTTATACAACATGATTTTGTTATCACGAGGCAGTACTTACCTAAGGCCTCATAGTAAGAGCTTTCTTTCCATGAGTAGGGGTCATACATATCTTTGGGGTAGTTGGTACCAAGTTCGTCCACACCAAGAAAATTGACCAACTTTTCATAGATACTGCGGATCAAACACAAGGCAAGAAGGGACAAAATTATGAAACACTGATAACCGCCATTTGACCCTGACAGCTGCCTGTACACATCCCCAAAATAATAATAATAATAACTTCAGCTTTTATAGCGCATAATACCTAAGTCCCTATGCGATTTACAAAAATTAAACAAATATGTTATTTTAACTAAGAAAGTAAGTAATTTCAATTCAGTAGAAGTACATAGATGAACATTATCAATTGCATAGGAAATATTACAATATAGAATTGAATTAAACTAAATAAAGACATAACATGTTATAGAATACTAGGCCCGAAATATCTAGATTACAACAAGGGTTTAATGTGCAGATTCCACAGGTATAAAATAAACCAGCTGAGATCTATACTATTTATAGTTTGTACATAGTTCATAGATACAGCCCAGGCCGAGGACTAACTCATAGATCCTGGATGAAATTGTTTGTTATAATGACCAATTATTTTAGATGCACGAGTCATAAACAACACAAAACTAAAAGATATCCCCAAAAAATATCAAAGATTACAAAATATTCAGTAATGAATGATAATATACAGAAAAGCTGTCAATCATAATGCATTCAATTACTTTGATCAGGTATGAGACAGAGAAATTTCAAAAAAAGAGGAAAATTGCTAGTGAGGGAGCATAGCGACCAAACTTCCTGGGGGTGGATTCGGGAGGGGGATTCCCCCTCCCGCAGAAAATTTTGCAAGTTTAGGTATAGAAAATTCACGATTTCTTTGGCTGCAACTTCGTCAAATCAATCTCGTGTTCCAAGTCTACACACAGTGAGAGCGGAAAATATTTCCAGAATACACAATGAAAACACTAGAATTTCAAAATCGGCGGAAATCCACGGATCCGCGGAGAAAAATCATGCCTGTTTGATGTATCTCTCTCTTCACTACTTTCTTTCAATTCATTCCTCTCTAACTCTCCACTCTCCCTCCTCTAACGATCACTCACCTTGGATTTCTGAAGTCTTTTCTTCTTTGAACAACTTTATTAAGGTCTAGGTTCTTCTTGTAGTAACTATTGATTTTTTCCTGTAATAAAAAAGAAATACATATAAATCTTATGTTCAGGCAAATAACAGGGTGCAGTATAGGAGCAGACTTTATTGCATAACATATTTTCCCTAATAACAAGGAATCTTTATTACCATTATTCTAATGACAATGTGAATCTCGTCATCAACATTGAAACGGCATCACAACCATTATCGGGCACATACACAAACAAGTTTCGGTGCGATCATGTTGCAATTGTTCAACACAAGATTGTTTAGAACCAGCAACCATGACAACACCACTGTTGTGACATCGCACTTCGGTACTCTATTATCATTACTACCACCATCTTCTTCCCCTTATCATTATCATCACCACTACCACCTCCATCACCATCCCTATTATCATTGCCACCACCATCACTTCCCCCATCATAAACATCACCACCACCACCACAACTATCATTGCCACCACCATCACTTCCCCTTATCATTATCATCATCATCATCATCATCATCACCATCATCACCACCACCACCAACACACAACCACCACCACCCCACCACCCACATCATCCCTATCATCATCTTGCACCACCTAATCATTCCCCTATCATCATCACGCACCACCACCACCACCATTCTCTATTATCGATTACTCACCACCATCTCTTACCTTATAGCTATCACCATCACCACCAACCACCTCATCCCTGATTATCATTTGCGCGACCACCATCACTTCCGCCTATCTATCATCACCACTACCAAAATCACAACACTTATCATCATCACCACCACCACCCTCATCCCTATTATCATTACCACCACCATCACTTCCCCTATCGATCATCATCACCACCACCACCATCCCACCTCTCTATTATCATTACTACCACCATCTCTTACCCTATAGATCACCGATCACCCACACCTCCATCCCTATTATCATCGCCACCACCGATCACTCTCCCCTATCATCATCACCCTACCAAAAATCACACACTTATCATCCATCACCACCACCACCCCATCCCTATTATCATTACCACCACAATCACTTCCCTATCATCGACATTATCACCAAAACCAACCACCACCCACCACCTGGCCCTATCATCACCCCTATCATAACCATCCATTTCGGACCATCACAACCCTGATGCATCAGCTACCCATCAACAACACCATCCACATCATTTCCCTATCATCCATCATCCAATCATCATTATCCAATCCATCATCAACCAACAACCACCACCACCGCATCATCCCATCATCATACCACCACATCACTTCCCCATATTGACATCATCATTAACAACCATACCAACCGCGCCTTATCATCACCCCTATCAATACCATCACCGCCATCAAGCAACCCCTATCATCATTTTGATCATCACCACAACGCACCACACTGCCATCCCTGATTTATCATTACCACCACCATCACTTTCCCCTACTGCATTGCATCATCAATCATCATCATCATCAATCAATCAATCATCAACAACATCATCATATCTCATCATCATCATGCATCAAACATCATCATACATCATCATCAATCATCACATCATCATCATCACACCACCACCACCCCACCACCACCACTAACCGCTATTATCATTTACCACCACCATCTCTTCCGCTATCATAATCACCCCTACCATCACCACCACCTCCCCTATCATCAACATTATCATCATTACCTGAAGGTGTCTGGAGCATCTCCCTGGGGGCTCAGGGGGTAATGTCACTTCCTCTGCGCTTAACCGTCGGATCTTCTGTGACAAGGCTGATTCCGGTAAAGAACTAGAGGCATTGAGATAAGAACTGTCTAAAAGCTGAAAGAAAAGAACGAGGGATACGGATCATAAGCTTGAATTTCCAAACATTCATCCACGTTGTGCCCTTACCTTGTCTTTTGAAGTGCCCAGCCCGGCCACCTAAGCATAACGTTCATGTGGCTAAATGGATCTTCGGCTGGCCCAGATGCTGTATCAATATGCATATATATTTTTTTTAAATTATTTAAACTTGTCAAAGCAAATATAAGGTGGAAAAATAGCCCACGATGCCAAAGTACCTAATATGAAAAAAAAAATAGACTATTCTGTCAGCACGATACATTTATTATTACACCAGTCATTAAATGCTTTGAAGTCTAATTATTATAATAATCTGCTTATAGCGTAAGCATTTTCAATGACTATTAGCCAACAAAACATTGAATTTGAGCCCTGCTGGTCCAATGTGCAACTAGGGACACTGAATATCATAAAGTCAATCTTCAGAGGACCAATGTACGGGGGAAAATCCAAAAGTGCAAAGGAATATTCCAAAATGTTTTGTAAATGTTTTACAAAAAAAAACAAAAACAAGATGAATATATGCCTCCACCATTGCTAGATCAGAAATATATGGCACATTCTCCCTTTTCCTTCTTTCCCTCCAAAATTTTTACCTTTGTGACCCTTGACCTTTGACCTATATAATCCTTAATCTAATTGGACCATCTTTCTATGGTGATACATACCACCCTTAAGTTTGAAGCTCATATCTCCACTGGTTCTAGAGATATCGCCATGACTAACTCAATACATGAAATTATACACCTTGACCCCTTTTGGCACTTGACCTTTGACCTACATACTCCAAAATCTAATCAGATCATCTCCCTACGGTGATGCTCACTATTCTTGAGTTTGAAGTCGATATCTCAAATAGTTCTTGAGATATCGCGATAACGAACCAAATACATGAAATTTCACATTTTGACCTCTGTGACCCTTGACCTTTGACCTACTCCAAAATCTAATCAGATCCTCTTCCTATGGTGATAGTTACTATCCACAAGTTTGAAGTTGATATCTCAAATAGTTCTTGAGATATCGCGATAACGAACCAAATACATGAAATTTCACATTTTGACCTCTGTGACCCTTGACCTTTGACCTACATACTCCAAAATCTACTCAGATCCTCTTCCTATGGTGATAGTTAGTATCCACAAGTTTGAAGTTGATATCTCAAATGGTTCTTGAGATATCGCGATAACGAACAAAAGCGACGGACGGATGGAAGGACGGACAACCCGAAAACATGATGCCTCCGGCACCACCTTCGGTGGCGGAGGCATAAAAAAAGGTAAGCCACTGACCTTGACATTGTCAACTTTGACCCTGTCTTCTAGGTCATCATCCGAAGATAGCTTGGAATCAAACCATGACTCATCATGATCATCCACGTCGCCTTTTGATCTCCTCCTATCGTCATCATCTTCACCTTCGTATGAAACAAGACCTGTTTTCTTCACCTTGGTTTCCTCATGGTCATATGAAACTAAGCTGGGAGCATCTGATGCTACACCTGTATAAAAATGTTGATTTTAGATTGGTATTAATTTGTATTAAACCTCTAACCCTCAAACAGCCTGCAACTGCCCTAGAGTTTACTCCTCAAACTGAACCCGCCCTAAGACCATCCATCCATTCTCCAGAGCGCTGCAGTAAATCTTACAAGTTTGCAAATAATTGATTAATTTTGTTTTCACAGTATAAAATACATCATTAATAGCAGGAAGCTCTGAGAAGTAAGCTATGAAACAGTCTCATTTTCAAGAGCAAAGGGTACCTTTGGTAGTAAGTGAGAAACAAGACAAGATGGTGTCCTCTGTATGAATAATAATAACAATATTAATAATAATAGAAATAGTTGAAATTTATATAGCGCCTTCAGAGGGCTTTACAACTATTAATACCCCTGTCATCGGCTGATTGTATAAGGAGTCCTCCAGATACAGAGGACACTCGATATAGTGAGGTCCAAGATAAAGGAGGGATAGAAAAGGGTTGTTTCTTACATTTACATCAGGTAGATCTATGGATTGTTATATCAGGTTTCAATATACAAAATGTAACAAAACATATTGATTTCATTTTGACTGGAGATCAAAAGGTAAATATCTTTAAATCAAGTTTCCACTATACTTCAGCTTTGTTTTAAATTAGATCTATATTAACATTAGTAGTCTTGTATTAAATTTGTAATCAAATTCTTAAGTTTGAATAGACTACTGTAAAATCTTTCTGGCATGTTTTCCATACTCACTTGTGCTTTCCTTCAAACTTGGCTCTATCTCAATCTCCTCTGTGACGTCCTCCATTTTGACCTCTTCTATTTCATCTTCTTTCTTCTCTTCTTCTTGGATGCTCTCCATCACATCCTCTTCTCCCTCCTCCTCATCATCTTCATCTCTCACTCGCTCCTCATCCGAGTCAGACGTGTAGCTCACGAGATGCGTCAGGCCTCGGATGCCCCCACGCTCATTCTGTGACATGGTTGCTATCTAACGTTAGGCCTATCGAAATTTTAAAAGAAAAAACAAAACTTGATAAGAAATATTAAGAATCTATCATTGTTTGAGTGTTAATGTAATGAGCATGAATCTAAATGCTACAAATCTAATGTTAACCGATTGCCTTTATTTTTTCATCCTGCTCCCTCAGGCTCAACCTCTCTCCTCATCCAAATTAACAACATTCAACAATCATTGTCATTGACAATCATCAAGAATGATCATCTGACTGGCATTACTATATCTATGATGGGGATAGTATAAAATTGTCGGAAATTTTCAAAGAATCCCCAGGACAGACACGGCAGTTATTCACTGTCAAATTTGCAAGGTAAACGGAAGATCGTAGACGTCCATAAACCTTAATGACCGGAGTAACCTCCCCGAAACTATCACATTGCGGCTTGTGCTGTGGCTTTGTGCGAATGGATTTTTATTTGCTATCCTCCACTAACCGATCAGAATAGAAAATTGTAGCATACCAACACAAACATCATCTTAGATCAACACTACGATTATTTAACATATTAAACTTGTCATATTTTGAAAATATGCATTCATTCAAACATAATTTACACAAATTAACAATCAAAATAAGACCAATTTACTCACGAAAACAGCGGACAACCCAATCGACGCGAAATCATATATCATACAGACAATTATACTGATCAACTCGGCTCAGCCGCGCTCAACCAACGATGGCTCGACCCTGTCGTCTCCATAGAAATTCCAACACTTGCTCTGTCCGTCATAAATGTGGAATATTTTTTTGCCACTATTTTGCTCTGACTTTAATTTCTTGAATATGTTTGTCCCTGCTTTTACTTTTTGGGACCCTGGCTATATCTTGGACATTTTCCCAACCCTTCACGTGGAAGTTCTTCCAAAAATTTTTTGTCAACCCCCGTGACGCCAATGTTTGTCATTTTTTCTCATTTTGGGGCCCCTTTTTGTTTTCCCGGCCGATGAAGCCCCCTCAGTACTACCCCCAGGAAACGCGACTGAGGTGTACTGTTTTATATTGTTCTTTTCTTGGTGAAAATTCGGAATATTTTATTCAATCTTTATGCTGAAAACAAAAGAAATGAAAAACCACCTTTTACCCTTATATATCATCATTTTCCCCTTAAATTTTGTTTATCCTTGATGACAAGACTGTTAATAGTCATTATTGATAATATTTTATTTTGATTTATGTTTGGTTGAGATTTTACAATACAATTTAGGGAAGATAGAAGCTTCCATGGTGTAAAAATGAATAAAATGAATGTTGAACCCCAATCAAAATAAATTTTGACCCCTCCCCTAGACAAAAGAGTCGAGCCTGTAACCATAAATCTAGATTTAATTTAATGAACAATAACAAATCTCCACCTCAGACTTGTTTCTTTGGGGTAGGACTGAGGGGGCCTTGGTGGGTCGCGTGAACAAAAAAGGGCCCCAAAAATAAGAAAAATGACGAAAATGGCCGTCTTCTGGGGGTGACAAACTTTTTTGAAGAAAAATCCCTGGGAAGGGTTGAGGGAACGTCGAAGATATACCAAGGATCCCAGAAAGTGAAAGCGGTGACAAACACATTCAAAAAATTAATAACGGAGCAACATAATATCGCTTGAGCCAGTATATAAATAGTGCATGCTCTACCATGCAACATACTAGATTATGTGCACGACAAATACTAAATTATCCCGAGGGCACATTTATTTCACCGAGGCCGTAGGCCGAGGTGAAACAGATGTGCCCGAGGGATAATTTAGTATTTGGAGTTCACATAGTCAGTAATGTTGCATTAATAGATGCATGCACTATTTATTATAGTAAATAGACCCCTAGATCTTTGACCTTGCCTAATCTGGTTTTATCTTTGCAAATGTTTGCCAAACTTTTGGTGCTAATTAAGCTATTGTGACGTATATTCTCGCTCCGCGTATCTATTGTTGTGCGCACCATTTTACTGTTATTACGCGCTTGCGCAACAAGGCAATCGATTTCACCATTCATTTTAACACAGGTAAAAACCGTTCAATATAACAAAAAAACCGTTCAATATAACAAAAACCGTTCACTATAACAAAAACGTGAATGACACGTGACATCATTTCAACCAATCACAACTCTTAAAATACTACCACTATTTACTATAAAAAAATATTCCACCTTTATGACGAACAGTGTTTTAGGATTTCTATGGTCTCCATGATCACCAACGCGATCTACAGTGCGTCCCAATAAAAACTACAGTATACATTTTGAAATGGCTACCAAATAAAGTATATATGGTTTGTGGGGAAAGTTTTATATGTATAGGAAGCTCATATCTTCAACTGTCATTATGACAGCAAAAATTCAGAAAATCAATAAGTAATGTTTACTTTTGTCAAAGACACAAAAATAAGACTGTGCAGGAATTCACTATTCATTTCTAATTATCATAAATGGGGCGCCATAAGGGAATACATCAGTTGGAAGAGACAAAAATAAAAAGAAAGTCAGTAATAAATATCAATATGCAGAAATGTAATGGTCAAACTTTTTGTTTTCATATTATCGATGCTTGTTTTGGCCTTCAATTTAATTTTGTCTTTGTTATCCGTTTTATGCCATTATTAAATATATTTAGCCTAGACCCTTATATAGCCGCCCATAAGCAGATGATAAATGAAAATCGAATTCCTGCGCACCCTCACTTTTGTGTCCTTAACATTTTATTTTTTATTCTTTTATTATTTTTTTGTAGTTACACAATTAGCAATTTATGATTGGAAATATTTTTTTTATATGCTCGTCTCTACCATTTGGTCAAGGGGATGACCGAATAAATTCAATGGTGGTGGGGGAGGGGGGGGGGGTGTTAAGTCAGTCATGGGCTGGGCAGCGGCCGGATGGGAGATGCAGCCTAACAATGAAGTGGGGGGGGGGGGGGGTAATCTGTACGGACAGCGGGCCGGCGCGGAGCATTTTTGAAAAATGGAGGGGCTGAGCCGAAAGTGGGGAGGGGGGGGGGGGCTGAATAGGCTTAAAAAAACCCACAAATCTTATGTATCATGGTGTTTGGATTATGTATAACCAGTTATTGGGGTGTTCGCGGTCGGGGTGTCCGGACAGTTATTTTCACATGGCCATTTGGAATAGGTTTTAGCCATATCAATTCTGTTGTAAACTAAGAAGGAAGAGGGCGCTATTACTACTACGCTAGAAAGCGAACGCGGCCATAGTTTTTGGTATTTTGCACAGTTTTCACTTTGTTTTCTTGAATTATGGCGAGCGAACTTATCTATTCAAGAAAAATGATCAACTTTGAATAAGAGTACGACTAAAAGTCCTAGAATATTTTCAAAATAGAATAACTTTATTGCAAAGGGAAAAATGAAGTCCCTGTACTTGTTAAATTCCCGAAAAATTCGAAATCCTAGTAAGATAAATTCCTGTCAATATGGCCAATTTTGCTCGTCAAAATAGCTTTCACACGCTGACATAGTCATACTTCCCTCGATTACGCATAATTAAATTGCATACACTTTATATAGATTTCAGGACAGTTTTTAAAAGCTTGAATTCTCAGCTTTCCAAATATGGTAGCATCATCTCGATTGGTTAAAAAAAAGTCTGTCACTTGTTGAACATTATACAAACGAATCTTTGCTCGATGGGTCAATATTTCCGCATATCACAAATGCATATCGAATGTGGACGGCGTCTTCGCAAGATGTGACAAGATCAATCACTATTTATATCAATAATCGTTAGGAACATAAATCTATGTGAAATAAAGATTCTGATTACAACTTTAGCACAATGGTGTTATAGGCTTGCCAAATGTCTTTTTCCCCAATCTGGTCTGAAGCATCTACCTACGAAAACTATAGATAAAAGTATTCAATTATTTATTTCATGTCCAGGACTAATTTCCTCGAACGGATCGACTGGACAATTCCATTTTACCGACAGGGAAGTTTTTTCTTGGGCGAGTTTTTGTGCGCTAAGTAATTAATTTGCATGCAGTTGTCAATCGGTCGCTTCCCGCCGTTAGCGCGGGTTTTGCGTTTTTCAGCTGCGTGCATTTCCACTAAACTCATGTAATGTAATGTTGCGTTTCCCTCCTCAACAAATAGGACGCGTCTTTTTTATGTTAAGATTTTAATGTCATACCGTTAGATTTACATTTCAACGTGGAGTAGAATTGATATGAGCAATGTTTTTTGTAGGTTTTTAGCACAAATTTGTAAGAAAATATAGTGGAGAACAAATATTGATGATGATAAGTATTATTTACCTATTATTATTTTTTTTTACCTTATATCTTGGGAAAAAAACATTGCTTCAATTTTGTTAAGTGTCCGGACACCCAACCCCCATCCTACATGTTTTCTGCGCGGTCCTTGTGTAGGCCTAATATTGTAGCCCTACCCTCCCCCCTACATTTTGACTTGAGATATAATTTCACAATTATATATATTATATTTAGTAGATGACATTTATAAACTTCTCTATAATAAACAGTTTCAACTATTGATATTTTTTTTAAATCTCACTGGTTATCTTGCTGCGCTTTTCACATACATGAAACTCTCTTAAATTAAAATGCAGTGAGTAGGCCTATAGCTAGCAGATTCTTCGCAGTGAGCACGCAATGACAAGAAGTGGTCTAAATTGAAATTTCGCTCTGACGCAATCATTTACATCACAAAAATCATCATACAGGCCTATTTATTTTTGTTGTCTGGGAATTAGGGGAAAATTGCAACAACAAAAATGTATGATGTGAGATGATTTTTAGTGCATAAATTATTACAATACTTACTTCATATAGTGGCGGATCCAGGATTCATGCCGGGGGGGGGCAAAATTGGAATTTCAGATTTTGGTACACCCAAATTTTTTCCCGTTACACCGGGCGTACACAAAAAGGTACATCATATTTTTTTCACGTTACGCTGGCTGTGCGATAAGCGGGGGGGGGGGGGGGGTGGGGGGGGGGTAGGTGCAAAATACCACTTCTTGTGTATTTTATCATATGAATCTATTTATCTCATTTTTTCATACATTTCGTATAATGAAAATCTATCCCTCATATACTGAAATAAGTAAAAGCACTTGACAATGTGACCTTGAACATTTTACAATGTTTTTATCTCCTTGGGGCAGAAAATGTGGATAATTGGTATTTCATACAATAAAATACAAAGAAAGTAGTGGGACTGTGACATCATAAGTTTGCTCATTTGAATATGTCTATAACTGATTTAAAAAAATCAAAAAAAAATCAAAACCTAAGAAAATTCATAACTTTGCCATTTATTATCCGAGTTTGATGAAATTTTCAGTGTTGTGCTTTTTAGATTTTATTTTATTTTTCAATCATAACATACAAACTCCAGCCTGGAGGTAAACCGATCAGCCCCCGTCGGCAACGGGGCTATAGTTATAGCCTGGAGGAGTCCTTTAAATAGGCCCTTCATGATTTAGTTTTGATTAAGTCTAAAGCAATATAAAAAGTGATAGTTTTGGATTATTTCGCCCAATTTTATTTTTGCACAACAAAAATGATTTACGAAAAGCCCGGCGTCGGCTACAGAAATCTGTGGCGTCGGCCAATGACACTCGATGGGTCGAGCTATCCAAGGTAGAGGACCGAGTTGCATATACCGAGTTGTACAATGTCGGATTAAATCATGCATATTCATGAGATTTACTATAGTATTTGACCTCGATTGATCAGCCGCACAATTTGATCAGCAGCCTTTGTTTTTATTTTTAATTCTTGACGTTGCTGTGCAAAACTAAGCTGCTGAAAATTCTCCCTTCTTTTCTTACGATATGGTAAGGTCATTAGCTCATAGTTTTACTGGTGTGGCCGCTAACTATGGTGTGAAACAAAACGTGTGAAATTTGAGAGCTTATTGAAATTAGCCCCAAATCGGCGACTTTTCAGTTTGACATTTTATTGTGTGTGTGTTTGCTTGGTAATTATGCGTGGTGTTATTTCCGGTCATGCTGGCCAATTGTGTGCGTTGTCAAAATATTTTTGTTTGAAAAAAAAAAAGCCTTACGATGGAACTTGAAGATCAGTGGATAGATGAATGATAAAGTGATGATAATGATAAACAAGATCTAGAGGAATTTTTTTTAATGCAAAAAATTAAGGAGTGTTTTTTATGATCATCATGATCATGATGATAGTCAAATTAACTTAAATTTATTGAAAACCTAAATTATTATTCTCTGCAGCCCTGCCCCTGATAAATATAACTAAGTTAGACCTAGTTTTCAGTTAGGCCCCTAGTATAGGTCTAACTGTTAGGTCTAACTTTGTTACATTGAAATATAGGAGGGCTTCAAAAGTTCAATTTAGTGTCTGTATTCTAGGCTAGAGTCTATTGCAAAAAGTATGAAAACCTAAATGGGAAAAATCTGATGAACCAAGATATGCAAAACCTGCCATCCAATCAGCCAATAATTCTAGATCTAGATTCTAGATATACTAGTCCCACATGCACTATGAAGTAAATACTAATGAATTAACATCTTCCTAGTAAATTGGGATGAAAGTAACTAGATATATACACAGCCCCGTCGCCGAAGGCGACGGGGCTGTACTTCAACCACCCCTATTTACAGCGTAACTTTCAGTGATGATGAGCGCAAAATGAATTATACTGGTCAATTTAATTAATCTAATTTCAAAATATATATTTTTTACATCTATGATGTTTCACGCGTAACAACGACTAAAAATGAAAGTATATAAGAGCTTTTTGACTTACCAAAATGAATTTTCCGTTGGTCTTGTTTCTTCTAAAATTTTCGGTGCCATCGCTGCCATCGCTGCCATCTTTCAATGACGTCATTCGATTCATGACCTCCGTCCCATAATTCTGTGCGAAGAATTAATTGAACAGGCACACGCACGGAGACGTGAAGTTGGAGCAGACGACGTTCCACTTCCGGCCGACCTAACCTTGCAACTGAAATTAGAAATTACGTGGTGGATGTCTCTGTTTTCCAGTATTTTTCATCTTATTTAGTTTATTACTTCAAGTGAAATATTTGCAGATGTCACCAATTCGAGGAAGGACCTTCACAGTCTGGATTCAATGTGAGTATGAATTATCTTGACCCCGAAATTTGTGATCATTTTTTTTTTCTCTAGAAAAAAAAAAACTTCGCTAGAAACGCGTACTGACTCGTCAGTTCCCGTCGCTTTGCGACGGGGGCTGGTCGGTTTAGGATGAAAGGTTCTACACAAATTTGAGTGTATTATTTATACCAGTTTTGCTCCTTTTTTCACAAGTTTTGTTTTTCCACACAAGTTTAAAATTATTTTATGTTATTGTTAAAAGTGATATGTTCAATGAGTGTGGTTAGGAAAAAAAAAGAAAAAAAAAAAGCCTTGCCCTTAGGCCTAATAGATCTAGGCACTAATAATGCCTGAAAAAAAATCTTCATTGCATTGGAAATTCTAACATCTCACTTATCAGGAAAAGTAAATGAGTCGTGAATTAGTCTGATGGCTACTAACATAGATGTAGGCGTTCAGAAATTAGCATATATTTTCACCTTTGTTCTCTCTTTTGCAGGTGACTGTGTAACAGGAAGAGAATGCCCATCATTCGGACATTGAAAGAGACGGGTCATAGCTATGTAAGTGTTTGGTTGGGAAACTACCTTGTTAACCCTTGGCATGCTGAAGAGGCATCTGTGCACAATCATAGAATTAAATTGAACAATCGTAATAATTGTTTTTCTCAACTATTTACGATGTAAATATACAGGAGAAAGTAAAAAATAGCTGCTGATCATACATCTACTACGTCTGTAGTAAAGCTACCAATATTATTACTGTAATTTGAAAAGCAGACTTTAGAGAAAGTGTCTGAACAACAAATGTCAGTAGTTTTCCTTCAGAATATATTCAGCATGTAAAGAGTTAAAGGAGACGGGTCATAGCTATGTAAGTGTTTGGTTGGGAAACTACCTTGTTGAAAGACATGGTTTCTGTTTGTTTTGGAAACTGTTTGGAAAAAAAAAAACTGTTTGGAAACTGTTTGCAACTATGGTTACTTTTCAAAGCTAATGGTCCTGCCCCACTGGTGATCTTTGTTCAAAGAAGTGGTTTTAGAGGTGAAACACTCCAAGGTGTACTGGAGCATGATTGTGTCGAGCCCTGAAATCTGAATTACAAGTTGATCTTTCATTGCCAATTTAGAGATTTAACTTTTTTCTTAATTAATCAGAATATGAATAGGTATAAATAGAATTAAAATCATTGATTTCTTGCTCATAGCATGCCTTATTTAATTTTATGAATTAATGAGTAATTGATAACTGGGATATAAAAGGGCAATGCATCCTCTCACCCTATATTTGTATATCATTTTTTTTTCTTGATTGTTTGGTTGTTTTGGTTGTTTTTTTCTATGTAGGAAGCAGCCAAACAAAGACTGCTTGAAGCTACAGCCCATCTTAAAGATTATGATGATGATGACAATGATGGTAAAGACTCTATCTTTCTTATTCTTGCTTAATATTTCTTTCTCTTCCACTCTCATTCAGACACCCTTTAGTCTTTCTTTTGTCTCTTTCTTGTAAGCTTACCTGCTCAAAAATGTCAAATTCATGAGTTGGCCCCTGCAAAATTTTCAACTTCAATGAAAGTCTATTAGTAGTAATGAAAACATGAAAATTGATAAATTATGCTCAGGCAAACTTCTGCTACTAGTGCAAATTCAAGAAAATATCTGTACTAAAACTTTTGTTGTTTAGTACCTTCACTTTCTTTGATAGCATGTGGAACTTGGTGTCATCTAGTCAAATTGACCCCCCCCCCCCAGTGAAAATCTTCTCTTTGAAAGCCCAGTCAGAATAGGGTTAATGTGATGGTAAAGTTACTATGAATGTAACTGTTGTAGCAACTGAACCTTGTTGTTTGACTTTGTTTATGATGCAGTAGATGGAATCAGTGGGATATAGTTGAGCATGTAAACCTATTGAAAGTTATTTAAAACTACAACTTTCATTTTGCTCATTTTCAGCTATTTTAAAATTCTGTATCCAGATTATTAGGGATCTACCATTCATTATTAGTTCCTTTCATCTAAGATGTCCCTTTGATTATTTGTTTTTTATTTTTTACTATTTCTAGAAGCCACAATGATTTTCGAAGTACAATTTTCTTTTTGTTGCACTTTCAGCAAGTCGTCTCAAAGTGCATAGAGCACCCAAACGTAATCGGATTATCAGTGATTCATCATCGTCCTCTTCCTCATCCTCGAACGGCAAAGAAGATGATGATGACGACGATGACGGGGATGATGATGGCGATGATGATGAGGAGGAGGAGATGGTCATTTCTCAGAAAAGACAGAGAAGCAAAGAGAAGAAATTAATGAGAAATCTTGAAAAGGTGGGTTGAGTGGTGCTTGTGTGGTCAGAAAAACAGGAACTGCACATGTTCCGCATCAGTGAATAGTGCTTTGACCTGGGGGACGTTTCATGAAAGGACTTGTCGGTCGTTTTATCCGACAAACTGTTATAAGCTACTGAAGTGCTTGCCTCTGATTGGCTGAGAGCAAATTTGTCGGATAAAACGTCCGACAAGTCCTTTCATGAAATGCCCCCCAGGGCTAATCACTGCATAGATACTCTATATGATAAATGTGAACTTTGTTGACTTCAGTTTCTTCTCAAGGATCATAAAATGAATGCCCTGGATACCGTTCACATGAAGATAACAATATTAGGGAAATCATGAATCATGTGTCTTGCATCAGATCAGATTTTATTCCGGAAAAGCAAGATCAAGCCTGTATACTTTTCTTGACATAATTTGCTTTAACAAAAAGCACCAAGTTTTATAGAGTGCAACTCTATATTAAAGTTTTTCACAAAGTTTATCAGTCGGGGTGAAAATTTTAGTGCCTGTAATAAAGTCGCTTGTGATAGAATCCTTTGACTGGGGAAAAAATATGTAAAACGCTGCACTAAGTTACTTAGAGTAACCAGAAAACGCTATGATAATCGTCGGTGAGGTGACGAAACCTTGTATCTCAAGAATCTCAAACGTTCCTTTGAGCGACAATACATGCCAGGCAACCTATGGGATTGCCTTTCTTTGACCATGCTATGGTGGCTTCATTTTGGGGGTAAGAGAGCTGGGATTTGGACAGCACATTACTTGACAGATTACCAGGAAATTAACTAAAAAGGTAAATTTTCACCAAAATCTGAGATACAGGTTCTGGTCACCCCGTTGAGTGTATAAAATCCTGTGTTATTAATCAATTTTGTTTTGTGTTTTGCAGGAGATGAAGAGAAAGCGTACAATTGTGTCCATCAGTAGACCTTCCTCTTACCAGCGCACCGAGATGCATGCCATTACCCCTGCCAAACCAAAGACAAAGAAACCTAAATCTTCTATGGTATGTTTAAACTGCAAATTTGACCACTGTTTCTTCTGCAAATTTGCTAAACTGTAGTTTTTATTGAGCACTATCACATCAGCTAATCAAAAGCTAAGACCAAGAAATCTAAATCTGCAATGGTAAGTTTAAACTGCAAATTTGACCACTATTTCTTCTGTAAATTTGGCAAAACTGTACATTGTTTTTATTGAGCACTATCTTCTTCTTCTGTATCCTTCCTCCGCTGTTTTCGGAGATCCACACTACGTCATGCATGCATCATACCAGCTTATTAAGAGCTAAGACCAAGAAACCTAAATCTTCTATGGTATGTTTCTTCTGCAAAGTGACAAAACTAGTTTTTATTGAGCACTATCACATCAGCTAATAGAGTCCCGAAGTGTGATGTCATAACTGTGGTGTTGTCATTGTTGCTGGTTCTAAACAATCTTGTGTTGAACAATAGCACCAAGATAGCACCGAAACCTGTTTGTGTATGTGCCCGAATCAAACCTGTTGCTAGACCACATTTAGGTTAAACCTCATGCACACGCTTTTTTGTTTAGAACCGGTAACTGGGACGACGGGCGATTATGACGTCAACACTTAAGTACTCTATTAAAAGCTAAGATCAAGGAACCTAAATCTGCTATGGTATTTTCAAACTGCCAAGGCATTGCATAAAAATTATCAAAGAAGAGGATCCTTGCAGGCAATAACTTTGATGATCACTATGTGTCTGAAATGGGACGAAACTTTTAAAAATGTATAAGAAAATTTTAATTTTGTCCTGTTTAACAAAATACCTTATTCTTAAATATAGAGACCACCATACAAAACGTTGATAATAATAATAATAATAATAATAAAAGAGTATTTATATATGATAGAGTGTGAGAGCAGCAGTGTACCTTTTGTTATAATATAATGTTTTTCTGTTTTAGTCTATGATATCAGCATTGAATGAGACCAGTGAAGAACCAGATAGCGATGAAGAATCCGATGTAATATAATATAATCTCTTTGTGTTTTAGTCTATGATATCGGCATTGAATGAGAGCAGTGAAGAACCAGATAGCGATGAAGAATCAGATGTAATGTAATATAATGTGTTTGTGTTTTAGTCTATGATATCGGCATTGAATGAGAGCAGTGAAGAACCAGATAGCAATGAAGAATCAGATGTAATATAATATAATGTGCTATTAATAAATGTTGTTTGTGTTTTAGTCTATGATATCACAATTGAATGAGAGCAGTGGAAGAACCAATAGCGATAGAAGAAATAAACATGTAGATATAATATAAATGTATTTGTGTTTTAGTCTATGTAAAATACACAATTGAATGAGAGCAGTGAAGAACAGATACGATGAAAGAATCAAGATCTAATAATAATAAATGTGTTTGTGTTTTAAATGTCTATGAATTCAGCATTGAATGAGAGCAAGTGAAAGAACCAGATATGGCGATGAGTGATCAGGTTGATGTAATATAAATATAATGTCTTTGAGTGTTTTAGTATCTATGATATCAGCATTGAAATGAGAGCAGTGAAGAACCAGATAGCGATGAAGAATTCATGAATGTAATATAATAATAATGTGTTTGTGTTTTAGTCTATGATATCAGCATTGTGAATGAGAGCAGTGAAGAACCAGATAGGATGAAATGAGGGTGAATATAAAATATAATGTGGTTTGTGTTTTAGTCATATGATATCAGCATTGGAATGAGAGCAGTGAAGAAACCAGATAGCGATGAAGATATAGAATGTAAATATAATATAATGTGTTTTGTAGTTTTAGTCATGATATCAAGCATTTGATGAGAGAGTGAAGAAACCAGATAAGGCGATAAAGAGAATCGAATGTATATAATATTATATGTGTTTCTGTTTTGGTCTATATTATCTAGTCATTGAATGCAGACAACGTGAGAAACCAGATAGGTGATTAAGAATCCAGACTGCTACATATAATATAATCGTCTTTAGTGTTTTGTCTGGTCACTGAACTCGCATTGGAATGAGAGCAGTGAAGAACCAGATATGCGATGAAGAACTCAGATGTAAATTAACTACGTAATGTCTAGTGTTTAGTCTTATGATATCCGAGCATCTGAATTGAGACAGCTGAGAACCACACGATTAGCATGAAGAATCAGATGTATAATAATAATAAATGTGTTGCTGTTTTCAGCTCATCGCATCCGATATCAGCAACTTAACATCGATGAAGCAGTGAAGAACGCACGATAGGCGATGAAAGAATCACATGTAATACTCAATTATAATGTGTTATCGTTTTAGTCTCATGATCATTTAAGCTTGAGATGAGCCAGCAGAGAAAACCAGATAGCGATCAAGATTCAGAATCTGTAATCACTACAATATAATGTGGTTATGATGTTTTAGTCTTCATGATAATCAGCATGTGATGAGAGCAGTGAAGAACACAGAAGCGATGCAAGAAAATCGAGATGTCAATATAACTATATGTGTTAGTGTTTAGTTCCAGGTGATAATCAGCATTGAAATGAGAAGCAGTGACGAGAACACCAGATAGGATGAAGATCAGAGTGTTAAGTATAATCGATCTATATATGCTTCTGGTGTTTTTAGTCTAATGATATCAGCATAGAATGAAGCAGTGAAGAACCAGATAGCGGAATCGAAGAATCAGATGTAATCATAACTATAATCGTGTTTGTCGTTTAGTCTAATGATATCAGCATTGAATGAGAGCAGTGAAGAACAGAATAGCGTATCGCAAGAATCACAGATGTCAATATCATATTAATGTGTTTGTTTTTATCTATGAATACAGCACATTGAATGAGAGCAGTGAGAACCAGATAGCGATAAAGAATCAGATGCTAATATAATATAATGTGTTTGTATTTTTGTCCTATGATACATAAAGCATTGAACCTGAGCAAGCAGTGAAAGAACCAGATAGTATAAGAATCAGATGTTTAATAATATATATGTTTTGTAATATTTAGTCTTATGATACTCGGCAAGTTGACATGAGCAGCAGTGCAAGGACACCAGATAGCGTGAGAGAATCAGATGTAATATAATAATAATCCTGTCTTTAATGTTGTAAGTTCTAATGACTATCTAGCATTGAATGAGGTCCGTGAAAGAAACCAAAGTAAGCAAGAAGAATCAGATGTTATATAATATAATGTGGTTTGTGTTTTAGTCTATGATATTCAGCACTTGAATGAGCAGACAGTGAAGAACACAGATAGCGCATGAAGGAATCAGATGTAATATGAATATAAATGTTTTATTTGTTTTAGTCATATGATATCGGCATTGAATGGAGAGCAGAAAGTAACCAGTATATGGCCGATAGAAAAATCGACGATGTAATATATATAATGTTTTAGTGTTTTAGTCCTATGATATCAGCATTGAATGAGAGCAGTGAAGAACCAGATAGCGATGAAGATCAGATGTAATATAATATATATGTGTTTGATGTTTTAGTCTATGATATCAGCATTGAATGAGAGCAAGTGAAGAACCAGATAGCGATGAAGAATCAGATGTAATATAATATAATGTGTTTGTGTTTAGTCTATGATATCGGTCATTGAATGAAGAGCAGTGAAGAACCAGATAGCATGAAGAATCAGATGTAATATAATAAATTGTGTTTGTGTTTAGTCTATGATATCAGCATTGAATGAGAGCAGTGAAGACCACAGATGTAATAATAAATATAATGTGTTTGTGTTTTAGTCTCATGATATCAGGCATTGAATGAGAGCAGTGAAGAACCAGATAGCGATGAAAGAATCAGTGTAATATAATATAATTGTTTTGTGTTTTAGTCTATGATATCAGCATTGAATGAGAGCAGTGAAGAACCAGATAGCGATGAAGAATCAGTGTGTAATATAATATATATGTGTTTATGTTTAAGTCTATGATACCCCCCAGCATTGATGAGACAGTGAAGAACCAGATAGCGATGAAGATCAGATGTAATATATATAATGTTTTTATGTTTTAGTTTATGATAATCGGGCTATTGATGAGAGCAGTGAAGAACAGATAGCGATCGAGAATCAGAATTGTATAATAGTAAGGTGTTTGTGTTTAGTCTATGAATCGGTCATTGAGAATGGATGCAGCAGTGAAGAACCAGATAGCGAGTGAAGAAAGATGGTAATATATATATGTGTTTGTGTTTTAGTCTATTGATATCTGGCTTGATGATGAGAGCAGTGAAGAATCAGTATTAGAGATGCAGATAGATAGATTTAATATAGATATATTTATGTGTTTTAATGTTTTAGTCTATGTATATCAGCATTGAATGAAGCAGTAAGAACCCAGATAGCGATGAAGAATCAGATGTATAATATAATTGTTAATGTAGTGTTTGTGTTGTTGTGATCTATGAACGCATTGATGAAAGCAGTGTATAAGAACCAGTGATAAGTGGATGAATGAATCAGATATATAGAAATCAGCTAAAGAAGCTTAGGTATCGTAAATAAAAACATCAAAGATAATTTGACATTTGTAAATATACTATTACTGCATACATGTATGTATGTATTGTGTACCAGGGGGCTGTTTCACGAAGAGTGTAAGTAGACTTAAGTCGATTTCTTAACTTCTACGTGTTCATTTTTTACAATGTCGCAATTAATTGAGTTAGATTCAAACAATGGCGCGCGTTCCACATGAGCATTGGTCAAGTCAATAGAGGTGATGTTGTGATATAACGCACATACTTAACGAATTTAGAGTGCAATTTTTAAGTCTACACTAAACCCTTTGTTGAAACAGCCATGTGATCTTCATGTTCCATGCATAACGCAATGAAAATTGCTATTGTGTATTATAAACCCATAGTCAATGTGCTTGATAAACGGATGTTAACATATTTATGAAACTGATAACTTTATTTTCTTTGTGAATATATGTTCGCTTCTGAAAAGTGTTGTTAACCCTCTTGCTTTTAAAATATTAGTTACCTAAGACATATTGTTCAATGGCTGAGGAGAAGAAAATAGTCATTGAAGTTTTATGATTATGATATAATTAATATTATTTTTTTTTTATTGTCGATTCTCTCCTCTGAAGCGTTTTTTTGATAGAAAGCCCTTTTCAAGACTTCTTTAAATTACATTGTATAGATTATATGTTATAATTTTTGGTCAGTAACTTCAAACCTAAGTGGGACATCTTTGGCTGAGAATTTTAATGTGGCGGCTTTGCCTTTGGAATGCATTAGGATCTGGAATCAGCATATAAGGCTATACTTTACAGTACAACAAAACATTTAAGTTCAAATTAATGTGATCCAGTTTTCTTAACGCGAATATAAATTAAGATCACACATCAGGAATTTGCACATATGGAACTAATGGTGCTTTAAAATTTGCGCATCTTATTCATATACTAGATAACTTATTTTCAGATTTTTTAAAATTAAAAGTAATTATCATAGACTTACTCTAACATGCATATAAGACACAGGTACAGTTGTGGATCTAGGTTATTTTACTTGAAATGTTGAAATAAAGGGACTTCGTATACTCTACTATGACGGAGGTACTATATCATTCATGAATCGAGTCATTTTCCAGATAACCTACAGTGCAAAGATAATGCAGCCTTCTATCAGTCCAGATGTCGCGTGTCCACTCACTGTTTGTAGAGGGGTACTAGACCATGATTGTTTCTTGCTATTATTTACAGGAGGAGGAAGCGTCTTTGCATTGTTACCAGAGCGCCTGAGTTTATCACAAAGTGGCAATGTAGACAAAGGCTCAGGAGATTTTACAATGAACTCTACAAACAGATTTACTATCAAAGGTAGTGATGATGATTAAAGATGCTATCTGATGGAAAGCAATAGTTTTCACCAGAGTGGGTAGATAGAGAGAGTGGACGCCACAGTAACCAAAACTAGGTGCGCCGGACAGTCCAAAGGTCAAACATTTGGGGGAAAGGGGCTGAAAAAAAGGACTGTTTTTGTGATCATGTGGCGCAAGGTTTATGGCTATCTGGCAGCGTATGAATTAAACACACACATCAAGCTGGTAGCAAAAAAAGTTCCATTGGCACTGATCATAGACTGTTGTTGAGGGGATCAACTGCTCTTTAAATACGTTTCAATTTCGCCACCACGAAAAAAAATTGATCATTTCAGGTAGACGAAATCCGTTGTCACACTCTCTTCTACTCTACCCACTCTGGTTTCTTCACTATTTGATGTCGAGACCTGATTGTACATGTTGTCCTTTGTGGGTAAGGGCCTTCTCGATCTGAGAATTGGAGAGAAAAGATTGCATTTGCATAGGTTTAAATGTTGAACAGTGCAACAAAAACTTGAAAATACAATGACCTTCATGTGTAATTCATCCCTACATAGCAATAATTATTCTGATAGGTCTTCCCCCCCCCCAAGGCTATAGGTATTAATTATTTGATGGATGTTGAGTTCTATATGTGCAGTTTTTCTGAGAAGAAATGAAGAGAAAGTGGCACATAGTAAAACCCTGCAATACTCTCCAAGTACATGAAACATTATAATTGGGATAGCAATTTCTATTTCTATCTAAGGCAATAGTTTCATCTATTGGCATGTGTGGTTGTTTGCCTACTGATATTGTAGGTAAAGGATTCCAGCAAGAATTGAGGAATGGTTTGCGAACACAGGGGGATTCATCACTTTACTTATCGTAAATAGATAATATTGAAACAAAGGGAAACCAGATTACGCCCAGGTCCATGAGAAATTAAACCTACATGCAATGGTAAACATAATAACATATAACACGATAATACATTTATTTAACATACAATTAAATACAAACATATACACAAGCACAAAGAAAGTTCAAGGTTACAAGAATAATGAGGTAAATATTTAGTTTAAATTATGCGAGGTCAATGTTGTGGTTTATTATAGCATATTCTACTTTCTTTTTTGTTACATTTGAAAAAGTTTCAGTTTATCGCATAACATTGCATATTTTCCTTTATCATGAATTAAGTACATGTTTTTATAAATTTTTAGATGTATTTGAAGAAATATCATGTTCGTTTTGGTTTCATTTAAAGGGAATGCAGTTCATTGGATGATATTCAAATTGCCAAACTTGGAATTTAGCTCATTTTTGCCATCATGATTATGAACACTAGGATCAGTCTGGTATTCCTTAAAATTGCAGTCCTACTTGCCTGCTCTACTTTCGAGAATCTAAAGATTTTATCTCAATTTTTCTAACCCGCCTCGAGACTGCTTTACAAAACCGCGTGCGTTTCAGCCACGTTGGTTTTCACCGCATTTCCTGTTGTTCAAAGTTCGCCGTGCTCTGGGCACTAAAGCTTTCAACGGAGCGGTTATAAATTAATCATTGGCAGCCGTCATCCTCGGCCGCGTTTGAAAATTTCACTGTTAAGATAGTAATGAAATTGCAATTTTGAATCTGAAACTTGCGTAGTTTGTTTTTACGGTCAGAGCGATAGAATTCCCTAATTCATTTCGATCTTCTTTTGCACTTGTTTATGGGAGTTACTTAATCCCATTTACAATATCACTGATTAATCAAGATTTATATTGGGTTAACGCTCAGATAAATGTCAACTTTAGAATACTACAAAAATCACAGTATTTATAATATTAGGAACATTTCCGCTAGTATAATGCAGACTGAAACAAGATTATACCACATTTTCCAAACATTAAACATGTATTAACAGCAAAATTATGGTGCATCAGTTCCAGAGGCAGCAACAGCTTCCCCATTGGGGCTCTTACTTCGCTTTATAGAATGTACAAGGAAGAAATGATTGCTAGCTTAGATAGTTCTTCTACAAAAACGATTGAATGAGGCAGTGTTTGGGCTTAGGCGAGAGCAGTTTGTTTCAACCTTACCCACACTTTTCGTTTGAGATAGAAGCCACAGCCCGAATTTCATCGGCAGAAAGTGGACCTTCCTTCATGGCTTTTCTATGTTTCTGCAATTGTTGCTTATGTAATGTGTGAGCATTGTCGCGATATTCCATTTCAAAAGACGGTAAGATCAAGAAGAGTGCATTCCTTTTCTCTTTCCAAGACATGCACAGATCAAGGTCTATTATGCCAAAATTTTGGTGGCGCGAGAACCTTATCTCACGACTATCTTGGTAGGCAGCGAGAGTAGAAGAGGAAGTTTGTTCCGCCGAGCTTGCGCATGGTATTTCTGGAATAAATATGGGGGAGCGCTGATCTGGAGATGGGTGGGCAGAACACAAACAGAGAACTTTTTATTATATTATCTCGGTAGCAAGCCAAGTCACGGAGGACTTAGCAATCAGGTAGACTAATAAGAGATTATATAGTAAATAATATGTCAATATCTGATATCAATGTTTGGGTATTTCAAAGTGGTGAATAGTCGATCTGTCTCGTTAGCCGTCTGAGAGTTGGGGAGGCCAAGACAAAATGGGATTTGTACTCTAGTGGTCGCCTATCCCACTTTTCAAGTCTGTTTGTGACTGGTGAATGAATACTGTATGTAGAGACATATTTTATGTCACAAGGTGATATTTACCTTGTTTCTAATGAAATAGGCAGTGTTCAATACATGATGAAGGGTCCCCCGATTTCCACATTTCTCACACTTGTCGTTTGTTCCTTTTCCACCCATCTACTCAAATTTACACTACTAGTATAGAAGCTATGTCACAAGGTTGCATTGAATACGGAAATTTAGCAACACGTTCTGGCAGATTGTATGCATACTCTCCAATAATCCTGAATATATTTCGTATGATTATATGTCTCATTCATACATGTAAGTATGAAATGTGAGGATATCACACCTGTAGGCATTAGTTTCATAATTTACTTTTAACCAGTGAGCAGGTCCTAGAGACTCGACGTGAAATGTGTTAGCTCATCCCTAACAAAAAGGGTTTTGGGCATGGTTTGCATTATGGTGTTTCAATGAGAAATACTTGTAAAAAAATTGTGTCCATTAATCGGCTACAGCACACATCCATTGCAAAATCAAAACAAGTATGTCAATTTGTACATATTTTTTTGAAATTATCGATGATTATAGCGTGATAAAAACGGGCGGTTTTACGGGTGGTTTATGTGAGTAAGCTGACGTGGCCGGATCTTGGGCGGTTTTTGGTGGCTAAGGAGTTACATGACTATCTATTGTTGCTGTGTTAGGTAAAGGCATCACATGAGAGAGAAGAGGAGGTGTGGACCATAACAGCAATTATACCTGGAAAAATATCTCAAACGGTACACAGATACGTTGGATAATCCTATGCCACTGAAAGGGAGGAATACAGATAATCGCATTGGAAAACTATCTGGAGGTACGTATCATTGCATGTCAATGTGCAACCGTTGCTATATAGCCATATCTTTGCAAATGAGACAATCGAAGCTAGTATGAATAAGATTTTGAGTTTTTAATGTTTTATATTTCATATTGGTGCAATTCTTTTTGCATGTCTAAAATTTTCCAATGTCTCAGAGTTATATCACATCTTTTGGAAGTATGACTTAATGGTAAGACATTAGGAAGATTACAATGATATTCAGTGTAATGACGAACACTTTTTGGCTCTTTGTAACAGGAAAAATGTCACATTTTGTTCAGTGCTTCTTTATGTCAAAGTAGGGGCAAGTATAGTGTTTCCATGAGTATAAATGGTTCCTTCAGCTAGCTTATAGTGCGCTCTCCATTTAACCTCTCCTGGTTGTAGGGGCACTGCGGAAGACAGTTATACCAATAATTCCCTCCGTTATCCGCAGTTGGATAGGCTGGAGGACCTAGTCTTTGGTGACAACATAGGGTGTCGCAGAATTTGCCAACATAGGTTCAGTAGTTAACAACACAGCAACTTTTCTTTTTTGGATAGTGCTTGCCTAATCAAAGCACCATGTGTACCTACTCAATAATTTAATGATAATAAGTAATGCAGGGCTCTGCAAGTGGATACTACTACGTTATGTCACCACTTCTTAGAGATTTCTTGGTTTATGACCAAATAAAGGAAATAAAATTTTAATTGTCATTTGTTATTGCAGAAGGGACGAGAGAAGCAAGTAAGATAGTAGTTAGAGAAAAATCAGAAACTCATGAAGGATATTGCATATGAGTTCATATCTCTATCCACATCGCACAACATGAAAGTTAGCACCACTTCTTTCAACATGCTCTGTATATAGATGTATAACAGTATAGTTACCATGAAATTCGTAAATCTTATTTAGAGCTGAATTTGGACAGCGCAGACGTCACTACCTTGTTACAATGTCGGCTAATAGCATCAAGATTTAAATAGTTCAAAAGAGAGAGAAAGACACAAAACGGACAGACATAAACAGAGTAGTGAAGATTAGTGGTGCTAAGGGTTCCCCAGCCATCAGGGAAATTCGGGGGAAAATTTATTTTAACTTTTTTCCCAGTCTAGGTGAGAAAAGTCAGGGAATTGATAAAAAATGTGTAATCCTGGAAATTTCTGGGTATTTTTATATATATGACGCCTAAAATCATGAAAGTACGGTAGTAAGTCAGACTCTGTAACATTTTTTTGGCATATCAAAACACATCCATTTAGTGTAGGAAAACTTGAAATAATAGTCTAAATAATTATTATGAAATTTTGAGACTTCATCGGGGCAAATCAGTGAAAATCAGGGATTCTTGTTTTCTTGAAACGCTGGGAACTCTGATAGGTGAGATAAACATGGGAGAGAGAAGATAGATATAACAGATTGAAATAGATATGCATAGTCAGAGCAGCAGAAGAATGCTTGTAGTACATCAAATATGTATCTTGTTTTTATTTCCTAAGGCAGTGAAATTTTGGACAAGCACAGAATGTGACCCTGTGGTAGCAGAGATTGGCACAGTGTAATCAAACTGAGTTTCAGTTAGCACTGGCTAGGGTTGCCTTTGAAACAGGACTGGGTGGCTCCACAGCTGCATTGGCCTTGCCTAGACTATCTGTGCACAGTGCTCTATGCTATCAAATGGAAAACTATGTCAGTGAGTAATGTAATAAATTATTTTCCTTTGCAAGAGTTTATTTTTATTTACCAGTGTATCAGTGAAATGTTTTTTTGTTGTTTTTTTTCTATCATTGTTTTACCATGCTTAGTCTTATTCAAAGGTTGGGATCTTTTCTTCGTAAAGGAAAATGAATTTATAATGAAATTTCAAATAAAATAATGACACAAGCCTATTTGGTAGTGCTTTGTTTTGGGTGTTAAAGGGAGAGCGAACTGAGGCAACACTTTCATGTGTTTATAAATAGGCTAGTCTTAAAATATACCTTTGAATAAATGTTACAGAAATGGTGTCAAATTAACTTACAATTTAATTTAAACTGGAAAACTGAAATGTTTTAGGGGAAGAAAGTATGTGTTTCGATACTAAGGCAACATAAATTATAATAAGTGTGAAAACATGGAGTAGTGAAAAAGTTTGTTTTCATTCAAATTGGGCCTGAATTATAAGACTAGTACACCATCAGGATGTTGCATTATGGTAGGAATCAGGGCAGATATCGAGTAGTTGAGGACTTGAGGTGGTGCCTATAACAAGGCCTGCCATTCGTAACTGGCTTTAAAACACAAAAAAAAACAACATATGTTGCAAATGGACAGAGGAGAGGAAAGGTAAATGAACCATCAGGGTAGGAATATTTGTTACCTGGTCCAAAGTTTAGTCAAAAAGAACTTAGTGTATTTCTGGGGAGAATTTTCTATCAAAATGAACTGAGGAATGAAGCTATGACTGAAATGAGGAAAATGGACTTTGTTTTAAAGTGTGTTTTAGCTCCTCTATATAAATTCATATTTTTACATCTAATTCTAATGCTACGTCACACAGACACTTATGTATAGTTACGTTT
>CALNVZ010003433.1:46050796-46084777 GCA_940671915.1 Paracentrotus lividus
GGTTATACCCAGTTTTGCTCCTGTTCACAAGTTTTGTTTTTCCCATCACAAGTTCTAAAATTATTTTTATTGCTATTGTTAAAAAGTGATATGTTCAATTGAGATGTGGTTAGGAACAAAAAAAGGAAAAAAAAAAAAAAGCCCTGTGCCCTTAGGCCTAATAGATCTAGGCCACTAATACATGCCCTGAAAAAAAAAAATCTCTCATTGCATTGGAAATATTCTAACATTCTCACTTATCAGGAAAAGTAAATGAAGATCAGTGGAATTTAGGTCTGGATGGCCTACTAACGATAGATGTAGGCGCTCAGAAATAGCTATATATTTCACCTTTGTTCTCTCTTTGCAGGTGACTGTTGCTAACAGGGCAAGAGAATCCATCATCTCGGACATGAAGAGACGGTCATACGCTATGTAAGTGTTTTGGCTTGCGGACAAACTACCTTGTTAACCCTTGGCATGTCTGAAGAAGGCATCTTCGTGCACGAATCTCAATAGCACATTAAATTGAAACAATCGTTCAATAATTTGTTCTTTCCTACTATTTACGATAATGTAAATATACAGGAAGAAAGTATAAAAATAGCTGCTGCTGATCATACATTCCTACTACGTCTGTTAGTAAGCTCACCATATTATTTACTTCTAATTTGAAAAGCAGACTTTTAGAGAAAGTGTTCCTGAACAAACAAACTGTCAGTAGTTTTCCTTCAGAAATATATTCAGCATGTAAAGAGTTAAAGGAGACGCGGTCATAGCTATGTCTTAAGTGTCTTGGTTGTGCCGAAACTACCTTGTTGTAAAGACCATCATGGTATCCGTCTGTTTTGTTTTGGAAAACTGTTTGGAAAAAAAAACTGATTTGGAAAACTGTTGCAACATATCGTGTTACTTTTCAAAGCTAACTGCGTCCTGCCCCACTGGCTGATCTTCTGCTTCAAAAACGATTGGTTTTGAGGTTGTGAAACCACCACTCCAAGGATGTACTGCGAGCAGGATTGTTGTTCGCAGTCCCGAAATCTTTGACTATTAACCAAGTTGATCTTCCACTTGCCAATTTAAGAGATTTAACTTTTTCTTAATTAATCAGAAATCAGAATAGGCATCATACAATAGAATTAAAAATCATTGCCATGTTTCCTTTGCTCTATAGCATGCCTTATCTTAAATTTTATGAATTAATAGAGTATATTCGATAACTGCCGGTATTAAAGTAGGAATGATTCTCACCCTAGTATTGTATCATCATTTTTTTTTCTTGATTGTTGGTTGTTTTGTGGTTGTTTTTTTACTGATGATAGGAAGCTAGCCATACACAAGACATGCGTTGAAGCACACAGCCCATCTTAACAGCTTATGATGATGTATGACACATGATTGGTAAAGACTCTTTCCTTATCTCTGTATCTTCGCTTAATATTTCTTCCTCTTCCCTCTCATTCAGTACACCTTTTAAGTCTTTCTGTTAGTCTCAGTTCTTGTAAGACCTTACCTGCTTCACACAAATGTCAAATTCATTGAGTTGGCCCCGCAAAATCTTTTCAACTTCAATGAAAGTCTTATACGTAGTTAAATGAAACACTGAAATTTATATTAAATTATGCCTCCAGGCCAACTTCTGCCCTAACCTATGCTGCAATTCAAGAACAATACTCTGCTCTAAACTGTTTGTTTACGTACACCTTCACTTTCTTTTGATAGCAATGTGGAACTTGGTCGTCATCAGTCAAATATGACCCCCCCCCCCCATCAGTTGAAAATACTTCTCTTTTGAAAGGCCCAGTCAGAGATAGGGTTAACTGTGACTTGGCCTTAAACGTTATACTATGAATGTACTATGCGCACTGTAGCAACTGAACCCTTGTTGTTGACTTTGTTATGATTGCAGATAGATAGGAATCAGTGGGATATAGATTGATCGCATGTAGAAACCTATTGAAGTACTTTCAAATACTACAATTCTCATTTTGCCTCATTTTCAGCTATTTAAAATTCTGTATCCAGCAATACTATCAGCGACAACTCTACCATCTCATCATTAGCTTCCTTCTCAATCTAAGATGTCCCTTTGCATTCCATTTGTTTTTTATTTTTACTGATTTCTAGACAGACCACAATGATTTTACGGACAGCTACAATTTTCTTTTATGTTGCACTTTCAGCAAGTTCGTCTCCAAATGTGCACATAAGAGCACCAAACTGAATCTCGATTATCAGTGATTCATTCACGTCCTCCTCTTCCTCACCTCAGCACGGCAAAGAAGCATGATGATTGAACGACGCGTATCGACTGGGCGAATTGATGATCCCCGGCGATGATGATGCAGTAGCGAGGATGGCCATGGTCATCTGTCTCAGAAAAGACAGAGACAAGCAAAGAAGAAAGAAAGTTAATGAGATAAATCATAGAAAAGGTGCGGTTGTACTGAGTGCTGCTTGTGTGGTCAGAAAAACAAGGATACTGCACACACACGTGATTCCGCAGTCACCGTGAATAGTGTGCTTTGACCTGTCGGGGACGTTCTCATGAAAGTGAACTTGTCGACTCGGTCTCTTACTACCGACAAACCTGTACTATAAGCTACTCGAGTAGCTGCTTGCCCTCTGATTGGCTGAGCACGCAAATTTGTCGGAATAAACGTCCGACAAGTCCTTCATGAGAATGGCCCCCCAGGGCTAATCCGACTGCATAGCCATGTACTCTATATGATCAAATGTGAACTTGTTTGACACGTCTCAGTTTCTTCTCAAGGATCATAAAGATGGATATGCGCTGAGATACCTTCACATGCACACAGATAACAAGATATTAGCGGAATCATGACATCATGTGTCTTGCCATCAGACTCAGATTTTATTCCGGAAAAGCAATGATCAAGCCCTCGTTATACTTTCTATTGACATAATTGCTCTGATTACAACAAAAAGCCACAAGCTACTATAGAGACTTGCACAACTCTATATTAAAGTTATTCACAACTAGTTATCAGTCGGCGTGAAAACCTTTTAGTGCCTGGTAATCAAGAGTCGCGCCTTGTGATCAATCCTTTTAGATCTGTGGAGAAAAAATATGTTAACAAACGCTGCACTAAGTTACTTAGAGTAACCAGAAAACCTATTGATAATCGTCGTGAGGTGACGAGAACCTTGTAATCTCAAGAATCTCAAACGTATCCTTTGAGCGACAATACATGCAGGCAACTTTATGCGGATTGCCTCTTTGACCATTGCTATGGTGAGCTCATTTTGGGGTAAGAGAGCTGGCGATTTGGACAGCACAATTCTTGCACAGATTTGACCAGGAATTAACACTACCAAAAGTAAATTTTCACCAAAATCTGGTAGATACAGCGTTCTGATCACCCCCGTTGAGTGATAAGAATCCCTGTGTTATTAATCACTTTGTTGTTGTGTCTTTGCCAGTGAGATGGAAGGAGAAGCGTACAATTGTGTCCATCAGTAGACCTTTCTTTACTCAGCGCACCGAGATGCATGCCATTTACCCTGCCAAACAAGAGACAAAGAAACCTAAATCTCTTTGGTATGTTAAACTGCACAAATTGAACGCGTTTCTTCTGCCCAAATTTGACTAAACTAGTTTTATGGAGCACTATCACCATTCAGCTAATCAAAAGCTAAGACCAAGAACATCTAGAATCTGCAATGGGTAAGGTTCAACTGCAAATTTTGACCACTATTCTTCTGTAAAATTTGGCAAAACTCGTTACATTGTTTTTTATTTGCAGCACTATCTTCTTCTTCTGTATCCTTACCTCCCTGCCTGTTTTCGGAATCCACACTTACCGTCCATGCATGCATCATACCAGCCCTATTAAGAGCTAAGACCAAGAACCGTAATCTTCTTATGGTTGTTTTCGTTTCTGCAAAGTGCCAATAACTAGTTTTATTGAGCACTATCACAATCAGCTGAAGTAGCACTAAGTCCCGAAGGTCTGCATGTCCCCATAACTGTGGTGTTGTCTCATTGTTGCTGCGTTCTAACAATCTTGACTGCATGAACTAATAGCACCAAGCGATAGCACTCTGAAAACCTTGTTTGATGTATAGTGCCCGAATCAAACCTGTGTAGACCACCATTAGTAATGGTTCAAACCTTCACTGCACACGCTTTTTTGCTAGAAACCGGTAACCTGATCGAGCGGCGCAATTATCGACAGTCAACACTTAAGTACTCTATTAAAAGCTAAGATCAAGGAACCTAAATCTGCTATAGGTATTTTCAAACTGCCAAGGCATTGCATAAAAATTATCAAAGAAGAGGATCCTTGCAGGCAATAACTCTTGATGATCACTATGATCGTTCTGAAATGGGACGAAACTTTTAAAATGTATATAGAAAATTTTAATTTGCTCTGTTTAACAAAATACCTTATTCTTAAATATTAGAGACCACCATACAAACGTTGATAATAATAATAATATAATAATAAAAGAGTATTTATATATGATAGAGTGTACGAGAGCAACAGCAGTGGTACCTTTTGCTTATATTAATGTTTTTTCTGTTTTAAGTCTATATATCGCAATTGAATCGAGACCACGTGAAGAACCAGATAGGGAATGAAGAATCCTGACCGACCTGCTACATTCATAATAATCTCCTTAGTGTTCCTTAGTCTAGCACTAATCTCCAGGCTTGGAATGAGAGCAGTTGAAGAACCATGATAGCAGAATGAAGTAACTCCAGACTGTATGTAACTACGATATATTGTTGTGTTTAGTCCTTAATCGATATCCGGCATTGAATGAGAGCAGCTGAAGACACCAGATAGCAATGAAGAATCAGATGTAACTATAATAATAAATGTTGCCTTTGTTCTTTAGTCTCCGCATCCGATATAACACCGCACATTGACACTGAGCCAGCAGTGAACGAACCAGATAGCGATGAGAAGAAATAACATGTATATCAATATAAATGTATGTCGTCTTTAGTCTATGATATTACACAATTGAATGAGCCAGCAGTGAAGAACAGATACGATGAAAGAATCAACGATGCTACTCATAGATAATAATGTGGTTATGTGTTTTAGCTCTATGAATCATCAGCATGAATGAGCAGCAGTGAAAGAACCAGATATGCGATGAAGATGATCAGGTTGTGTCAATATAACTATAATGTCTTTAGTGTTTAGTCTCCATCGATACTCAGCATTGAAATGAGAAGCAGTGACAGACACCACTCTAGATAGCGCATGCAAGATCAGAGTGCTTAAGTAATAATCATCCAATTTGCTGTCCTGGTGTTTTTTAGGTCTACATGATATCCAGCACTTAGAATGAGAGCAGTGAAGAACCAGATAGCGCCGATGAAGAGATCAGATGTAATCATAACTATAATCGTGTTTGTCGTCTTCAGTCTATGATATCAGCATTGAATGAGACAGCAGTGAAGAACCGTCAGATAGCGATCGAAATCAATCAGATGTCAAATAATCATCATTTATGTGTTCTATGTTATTTAGTCTAGATCAATTACAGCATTGAATGAGAGCAGTGAAGAACCAGATAGCGATGAAGAATCAGATGTAATATAATATAATGTTTTTATGTTTTAGTCTATGATATCAGCATTAAATGAGAGCAGTGAAGAACCAGATAGCAATGAAGAATCAGATGTTATATAATATATTGTGTTTGTGTTTTAGTCTATGATATCGGCATTGAATGAGAGCAGTGAAGAACCAGATAGCGATGAAGAATCAGATGTAATATAATATAATGTTTTTATGTTTTAGTCTATGATATAGGCATTGAATGAGAGCAGTGAAGAACCAGCTAGCAATGAAGAATCAGATGTAATATAATATAATGTGTTTGTGTTTTAGTCTATGATATCAGCATTGAATGAGAACAGTGAAGAACCAGATAGCGATGAAGAATCAGATGTAATATAATATAATGTTTTTATGTTTTAGTCTATGATATCGGCATTGAATGAGAGCAGTGAGAACCAGATAGCGATGAAAGAATCAGATGTAATATAATATAATGTGTTTGTGTTTTAGTCTATGATTATAGCCATTGATTAGAGCAGTGAAGAACCAGATAGCGATGAAGAATCAGATGTAATATAATATAATGTGTTTTGTTTTAGTCTATGATATCAGCATTGAATGAGAGCGTGAAGAACCGATAGCGATGAAGAATCAGAAATGTAATATAATATAATGTGTTTGGTTTTTAGTCTTATGATATCGGTTGAATGAGAGCAGTGAAGAACCAGATAGCGATGAAGAATCAGATGTAATATAATAATGTGTTTGTTGTTTTAGTCTATGATATCAGCATTGAATGAGAGCAGTGAAGAACCAGATGTAATATATATATATGTGTTTTGTTTTAGTCTATGATATCGGCATTGAATGAGAGCAGTGGAAGAACCAGATAGCGATGAAGAATCAGATGTAATATAATATAATGTGTTTGTGTTTAGTCTGATATCAGCATTGAATGAGAGCAGTGAAGAACCAGATAGCGATGAAGAATCAGATGTAATATATAATGTTGTTTATGTTTTAGTCTATGATAATCAGCATTGAATGAGAGCAGTGAAGAACAGATAGCGATGAAGAATCAGATGTAATATAATATAATGTTTTTATGTTTTAGTCTATGATATCGCATTGAATGAGAGCAGTGAAGAACAGATAGCGATGAGAATCAGATGTAATATAATATATGTGTTTGTGTTTTAGTCTATGATATCGGCATTGAATGAGAGCAGTGAAGAACCAGATAGCGATGAAGAATCAGATGTAATATAATATAATGTGTTTATGTTTTAGTCTATGATATCAGCATTGAATGAAAGCAGTAAAGAACCAGATAGCGATGAAGAATCAGATGTAATATAATATAATGTGTTTGTGTTTTAGTCTATGATATCAGCATTGAATGAAAGCAGTGAAGAACCAGATAGTGATGAAGAATCAGATATAGAACTCACTAAAGAAGCTCAGGTATGTAAATAAAAACATCAAAGATAATCCTGACATTGTAAAATACATATAACTGCATACATATGTATGTATGTGTACCAGGGGGGTGTTTCACGAAGAGTTAAGTAGACTTAAAGTCGCACTTAACTTCTACGTGTATCATGTTTTACAATGCGCAATTTAATTGATAGATTTCACAATGGCGCGCGTCCCATGAGCATGGTCAATCCAATGAGGTGATGTGTGATATAACGCACAAAACTAACGATTTAAGTGCAATTTTTAAGTCTACTTAACCCTTTGTGAAACACCCCCTGATCTTCATGTTCCATGCATAACGCATGAAAATTGCTTTGTGTATTATACCCATAGTCAAATGTGCTTGATAAACGGAGTAAAATATGTTATGAAACTGATAACTTTATTTCTTTGTGAATATATGTTCGCTCTGAAAAGTGTTGTTAACCCTTTGCTTCAAATATATTACCTAGACATTGTCAAATCTGAGGAGAAGAAAATAGTCATGAAGTTTTATGATATGATATAATTATATATTTTTTTTATTTGTCGCATTCTCCTCTGAGCAGTTCTTTTGATAGAAAGCCCTTTCCAAGACTTCTTTAATACATTGTTATATGTTATATGGTCATATATTCAAACTAAGTGGGACTTTTGGCTGAAATTTTAATGTGGCGCTTTGCCTTTGGAAATGCAAATTAGGATCTGGAATCAGCAATAAGGCTTCTTTACAGTACAACAAAATATTTAAGTTCAAACATTATGTGATCCAGTTTTCTTACGCTGAATAATTGATCAAACAGGAATTTGCACATATGGGACTATGGTGCTTTAAATGCCTCTTATTCATATATCTAGATACTTTTTTCAGATTTTTTTAAATTAAAGTAATTATCATAGACTACTCTAACATGGCATATAAACACAGGTAATTTGGATCTAGTTATTTACTTGAAATGTTGAATTAAAGGGACTCGTACTCCTACATTATACATAATATGGTAGTCATGATCCATTCATAACCTACAAGTGCAAAGATATGCAGCCTTCTATCAGTCCAGATGTCGCGTCACTCACGTTTGAATATGACCATATGTTTCTTGCCTATATTTACAGGAGGAGGAAGCGTTTTCATTGTACAGGAAAGCCCTTGAGTTTCAACAAAGTGGCAATGTAGACAAGGCTCAGGAGATTTACAATGAACTCTTACAAACAAGATTTCTATCAAAGGTATGATGATGATTAAGATGCTATCTATGGAAAGCAATAGTTTTCACCAGAGTGGGTAGATAGAGAGAGTGACCACACACGTACCCAAAACTAGGTGCGCACAGTCAAAGGTCAAACATGGGGAGCTGAAAGGAACTGTTTTTGTGATCATTGCGCAATTATGCTATCCTGGCAGCGTATGATTAAAACACATCAGCTGGTTGCAAAAAAAGTTCCATTGGCACTGAATCAGCTGTTGAGGGGATCAACTGCTCTTTAAATAGTTCCATTTCGAGCCCCACGAAAAAATTGACCAATCAGAGACGAATTCCGTTGTCGCCACTCTCTCTATCTACCCACTCTGGTTTTCACTATTTGATGATCGATGATTACATGTTGCCTTTGTGGGTAAGGGCTTCTCATTGAGAAATGGAGAGAAAAGATTGCATTGCAAGGTTCTATGTGAACAGTGCAACAATAAACTTGAAAATAAATGACCTTCATGTGTAACATCCTACATAGCATAATTTTGATATCTCCCCAAGGCTATAGTATTAATTATTTGATGCTTGTTCTATCGTGCAGTTGCTTCTGGAGAATGAAGAGAAGTGGCCAACATAGTAAACCCTGCAATACTCCAAGTACATGAACATTAAATTTGGGAATAGCAATTTCTATTTCATTCTAAGGCAATAGTTTTCATTATTGGATGGTGGTTGTTTGCCTACTGATATTGTAGGTAAAGGATTCCCAGCAAGAATTGAGGAAGAGTTGCGAACACAGGGGGATTCATCACTTTATTATGTAAATATAATATTGAACAAAGGGAACACAGATTACGCCCAGGTCATGAGAAATTAACCTACATGCATGGCAACATAATAACATATAACAGATAATACATATTATTTAACAATAACAATTAATACAAACATAATACACAAAGCATCAAAAGAAAAGTTCAAGTTACAAGAATAATGAGGTAATATAGTTAAATTATTGCGAGGTTAAATGTGTGGTTTATATAGCATATTCTTACTTTCTTTTTGTTACATTTGAAAAGTTTCAGTTTATCCGCATAACATTGCATATTTTCCTTTATCATGAATTATAGTACATGTTTTACATAAATATTTAGATGTATTAAGAAATATCATGTTCGTTTTGGTTATCATTTAAAGGGATGCAGTATCATTGAATGATATTCAAATTGCAAACTTTGGATTTAGCTCATTTTGCCATCATGATTATGAACACATAGGTCAGTCTGGTATTCCTTAAAAATTGCAGTCTACTTGCCTGCTCTACTTTCGAGATATCTAAGATTTTATACTCAATTTTTCTAACCCGCCTCGAGACGCTTTACAAAACCGCGTGCGTTTCAGCGCACGTGGTTTTCACCGCATTTCCTGTTGTCAAGTCGCCGTGCCTACCGGGCAGCTAAGCTTTCAACGGAGCGGTATAAATTAATCATGTGCAGCCGTATCCTCGGCCGCGTTTGAAATTTCACTGTTTTAAGATAGTAAATGACTTGCATTTGATCTGAAACTTGCAGTAGTTTGTTTTTACGGTCAGAGCGATAGAATTCTATTCATTTCGATCTCTTTTGCACTTGTTTTGGGAAGTTACTTAATCCCTTTAACAATATTCATGATTAATCAAGATTTATATATGGGTTACGCTCAGATAATGTCAACTTTATGATACTACAAAAATCACAGTATTATAATATTAGGAACATTTCGGCTAGTATAATGGCAGACTGAACAAGATTATACATTTTCAACATTAAACATGTATAACAGCAAAATTATGGTGACATCAGTTCAGAGGCAGACAGCATTCCCATTGGGGCTCTTCCTTCGCTTTATAAATGTACAAAGGAAGAAATGATTGCTAGCTTAGATAGTTCTTTACAAAACGATTTGAATGAGGCAGTGTTTTGGGTTAGGGAGAGCAGTTGTTTCAACCTTCCCACATTTTCGTTTGAGATGAAGCCACAGCCGATTTCCAATCGGCAAGAAAGTGACCTTCACGTTCATGGCTTCTATGTCTGCAATTGTTGCTTATGTATGTGTGAGCATTGTCGATATTCATTTCAAAAGGAACGGTAAGTTCAAGAATGAGCATTTCCCTTTTCTCTTTCAAGACAATGCACAGATCAGGTATTATGCAAAATTTTGGCGCGAGAACTTATCTCCGACTATCTTGGTAGGCAGCGAGAGTAGAAGAGGAAGTTTGTTCCGCCGCTGCGCATGGTATTCTGGGATAGGGGAGCGCGATCGGGATGGGTGGGCAGACACAAACAAAGAGAACTTTTTAATTTATTACTCGGTAGCAGCAAGTCACGGAGGACTTAGCAACTCAGGTAGATACATAAAATTATATAGTAAATAATATCAATACTGATATCAATGTTTGGGTATATTCAAGTGGGATAGTCGATCTGTCTCGTTAGCCGGTCTGAGATTGGGGGCCAAGATCACAATGGATTTTGATACCTCTAGTGGCGCCTTCCCTCTTTTCAAGTCCTGTTTGTACTGTAGAATGAATATGATGTAGAACATTATTATGTCACCAGGTGAATTTACCTTGTTCTAATGAAATAGGGCAGTGATTCAATACATGATGAAGGGTTTCCCGATTTCCACATTTACTACACTTGTCGTTTGTCCTTTTCCCCCATCTACTCAAATTTACATTTGTATAAAGCATGTCACAGGTTGCATTGAATAGGAATTTAGCAACACGTTCTGGCAGATTGTATGCAATACTTCTCCAATAATCCTGAATAATATCTTCGTATATGAAAATGTCTCATTCTTACATGTAGTACAGTTTGATATCACCCTTAGGCATTAGTTTTCAATATTTAACCCGTGAGCAGGTCTAGAGACTGCGTGAAATGTGTTAGCTCACTCCCTAACAAAAAGGGTTTTGCATGGTTTGCATTATGGTGTTTCAATGAGAAATACTTGTAAAAAAAATGTTGTCCATAATCGGACAGCACACATCCAATTGCAAATGCAAAACAAGTATGATCAAATTTGATAACATATTTTTGAAATTATCATGATTATAGCGTGCATAAAACGGGCGGTTTCGGGTGGTTTAGTGAGTAAGCTGACGGGCGGTCTTGGGCGGTTTAGGTGCTAAAGGGTTAATGACTATCTATATGTTGCTGTGTTAGGTAAAGGCATCACATGAAGAGAGAAGAGGAGGTGTGACCAATACAGCAATAACCTTGAAATACTCAACGTATAAGAACCTTGGTAACCTAGCCACTGCAAGGGAGGATACAGATAATGCAATGGAAAACTATCTGGAGGTACGTATCATATGCATGTCATGTGCAACCTGTCTATACTGCCCTACTTTGACAAAATGAGACAATCGACTTGATGAATAAAATTTGAGTTTTTAATGTTTTCATATTTCATGTGGTGCCATCTTTTTGCTGTCTAAATTTCATGTCTCAGAGTTTATCCATCTTTGAAATACTTAAGGTAAGACATTAGGAGATTACATTGACATCAGTGTAAATGACGAACACATTTTGCTCTTTTACAGGAAATGTCACTTTTGTCAGTTGCTTCCTTTTGTCAAAGTAGGGCAGTATAGTGGTTCCATGTGTAAAGTGGTCCTTACTGCTTATTGCGCCCATAACCCTCCTGGGTTGTAGGGGCACTGCCGGAGAGAACAGTATACCATATTCCTCCATTTATCCCAGTTGTGGCTGAGGACCTGTCTTTGGGCAAATAAAGGGGTCCAGAATTTGGCCAACATAGGTTTCAGTAGTTAACAACACAGCACATTTTCTTTTGGATAGTGCTTGCCTAACAAAGCACCATGTTGTAACCTACTCAATAATAATGATAATAGTAATGCAGGGCTCTGCAGTGGCAACCCGTTTGTCACCTTCTTAGAGATTTCTTGTTTAACAATAAAGGAAATAAAATTTTAATTGTCATGTATTGACAGAGGGAGCGAGAAACAGACAGATAGAGTTAGAGAAAATACAGAAATCATGAGGAATATTGCAATGAGTTCATATCTCTATCACATCCAAAATGAAGTTACCCTTCTTTTCAACATGCTCTGTATATAGATGTATAACAGTATAGTTACCTGAAATTGTAAATCTTATTTAGAGCTGAATTTGGACAGCCCAGACGTCACTCTCTTGTACAATGTCGGCTTAATAGCAATCAAGATTTAATAGTTCAAAAGAGAGAGAAAGACACAAACGGACAGACAAAACAGATATAGAGATATGGTGCAGGGTTCCCAGCCCATCAGGGAAATCGGGGAAAATTATTTTACTTTTTTCCAGTCAGGGAAAAGTCAGGGAATTTGATAAAAAATGTGTAAAATCCTGGAAAATTCTGGGAATTTTTATTGACCCTAAAATCAAAAGTACGGTAGTAAGTCAGACTCTGTTACATTTTTTTGCATATCAAAACAACATCCATTTTTAGTGTAGGAAAACTTGAAATAAGTCTAAATAATTATTATGAAATTTTGAGACTTCATCGGGGCAAAATCAGTGAAAAATCAGGGAATCTTGTTTTCTTGAAACGCTGGGAACTCTGATGGTGAGATAAACATAGGGAGAGAGAGATAGATAAACAGATTGAAATAGATCATGCATAGTCAGACAGCAGAAATGCTTGTAGTACATCAATATGTATCTTGTTTTTATTTCCTAGGCAGTGAATTTGGACAGCACAGATGTGACCCTGTGGTACAAGATTGGCACAGTAGCTATCAAACTGAGTCAGTTAGCACTGGCTAGGGTTGCCTTTGAACAAGGACTGAGGTGCTCCAAGCTGCATTGGCCTTGCCTAGACTATCTGTGCACAGTGCTCTATGCTATCAATGACTATGTCAGTGAGTAATGTATAAATTATTTTCCTTTGCAAGAGTTTATTTTTATTTACCAGTGTATCAGTGAAATGTTTTTTTGTTGTTTTTTTTCTATCATTGTTTACCATAGCTTAGTCTTATTCACAAGGTTTGGGATCTTTCTTCGTAAAGGAAAAAATGACATTTTAATGAATTTCAATTAAAATAATGACACAAGCCTATTTGTAGTGCTTTGTTTGGGTGTTAAAGGGAGAGCGAACTGAGCAACACTTTCATGTGTTATAAATAGCTAGTCTTAAAATATACCTTTTGAAATAAATGTTAACAAAATGGTGTCAAATTAACTTACAATTTAATTTAAACTGGAAAACTGAAATGTTTTTAGGGGAAAAAGTATGTGTTTCGATACTAGGCAACATAATTATCATAGTGTGAAAACATGGAGTAGTGAAAAAGTTTGTTTTCATTCAAATGGGCCTGAATTATAAGACTACACCATCAGGATGTTGCATTATGGGTTAGGAATCAGGGCAGAATCGAGTAGTTGAGGACTTGAGGTGGTGCTATACAAGGCTGCCAGTTCGTACTGGCTTTAAAACACAAAAAAAAAACAACAATATGTTGAAATGGACAGAGGAGAGGAAAGGTAATGAACCATCAGGGTAGGAATATTTGTTACCTGGTCACAAAAGTTTAGTTCTAAAAAGAACTTAGTGTATTTCTGGGGAGAATTTTCTATCAAATGAACTGCGGAATGAAGCTATGACTGAAAATTAGGAACAATGGAACTTTGTTTTTAAAGTGTGTTTAGCTCCTCTATATAAATTCATATTTTTACATCTAATTCTAATGCTACAGTCACACAGACACTTATGTATAGTTACGTTTTTGTTGTTTTAATCTTCTTTTCTATCATTTCTTATGTATTTCTTTGTTTTATTGGATAAAAGAAATAATCATAATTTCCACTTCTGACTATGACGGGAAGGAATCCGTGGGGATCCGCAGAAAAGAAAATAATTTTTGGACGCAACGGGACGTAACTATACGTAAGTGTCTGTGTGACTGCAGCATAAAATAAGTTTCTTTCAACTTGATGAATTGTTCTTAACAAGTTTTTGTATTTTCTTCATTTAATTTTCAGCTTGCCTGTACTATGTAGCCCAAGCTCTGGAAAAGGACAAGCGCTACACAAAAGGCAAGTATCTTATTTAAAGGACTTTGTCATTATGCCATTAAGATCAGTATTTCTTTATTAAATTGGCAGTTTTCTCTTTTTTACTGCATGTACATTTGTCTGTTTTATTTCCATATTTCTCTTGGAGGAAGATATGCCTGGATAGAAGCTCAATTTGTTTCTACTTGTGCTTTGCACTTGTATTATCTATTATTTATTTTTTGTAAAGAAGCAATAACACGTTAGGGTCAGTTGAGATTCCTTTATTTCAGGTCTCTACTTTTGAAGAAAAAAAAATTAAAATGGTGCAGTTCCCCGCCTCACTATTTTGCTTATTGCTGTAAACTGATAATGATTCTGACATTTTCTATCTGGTTTCCAATTTCAAACTCAACACTTCTTTTTCTTTTTCAAAATATCCAACACAGAATTTTGTAATGCAGCAGAATTGAACATCTCCATGTTTTCATTGATATAGGTTTTGATTTCAGGTCTCTACTTTTGAAAAAAAAAAAAATGGTGCAGATCCCCGCCTCAATATTTTGCTTATTGCTGAAAATGATTCTGACATTTTCTATCAGGTTTCCAATTTCAAACTCAACACTTATTTTTCTTTTTCAATATATCCAACACAGCATTTTGTAATGCAGCAGAATTGAACATCTCCATGTTTTCTATTGATGTAGGTTTTGCTCTGAGAGAGCAGATATTTTCTGAACAGCCTTGTCTCAGGAGAGATTGCTTGGATCTATTCAAACATTGGTAAGAATAGGCTCTAAAAAGAACAGAAACTGTTAAAGGTAGTGTCATCCTTTTGCAGGCAAAAATATTAAATTTCTAGTTTTTGAGAGGATATAGTAGTATATCAATGACTATATCTTCCCACAACATGATTAAGCTCAAATGTGTATGTTTGTCATCATATTGCGATTATCAAAATTCATTCCTATTTTTTCGAACCTCGAAAAATATACTGTACGGTGCAAACCGTTGACCGTTAGCGCAGAGAATAATGCACGCTGATGCGCCGTGTGTATATTGCTGTGTGTGGTCCATGCTGCACGCGCTGTAATATCAACGATGTTGATGGAGAGCTGGTCAAGATTGGTACTGGTAGTCAGATTTTCGTTTCATATTACTGATCTAGGCAACCTATGACAGTAAGATTGAATAGACAGTATAGGTTGATCATATTCTAAAGTTATAATAATAATAATAATAATAATAATTAACATTTATATAGCGCTTTATACATATTGCATACAAGTTGCATTAGTTTTCGCAATTTGTGAAAAAGGATGACACTACCCTTAAGAAGTAGATATAAGAATGTAAAATAAAAGCTTTATATATATTCAATAACAATTTAGTTCAAGAAAATATATGTTTCATGTAAAATTGATGACTTGTATCATTTGCTGAAATGTGTGATTTTATCAAAAAATTTGTTTAAAAAAATGCTTGGTATATCAAGTGATATTGTAATTGTCTTTAATATTGTCATTTATGTAGTAATTGTCAATCACGCGGAGTTTTTTTAACATGAGGGAAACAAAGAGGACCGAGTGTTAATCAACTGTGAGGGTTCTCACACTCACGTTACTTTTGTGATTTGTAATATCGAACGGCAAGAGAATCTAGCATACCTTTTCAAAATTACTATCTTAACGGCCTGTATTCTGGAGCAAAAGCCCTTTATTGTCCTTGTCATTTGAAAAGTTGCAAAGACAGAATTGAATAATGAATTTATGTTTATTACATGTATGTGATTTCACTTTTAAATTTGAATGTAAATATCTTATCTTGTTTTTCAGTGATGAAGACATCTTTTACCATGAAATACCCAAAGACAAACATCAAAAGGTATGAGTATTCCAGATTAAACTGTAATTCTGTTATTTATTTATTTATTTTTCTTTTTTTTGCAAGAGGGTCAAGTGGGAATACATCTTTTACCATTTCTAAGACATCTTTTACAATGGCATAGCCCAAAACAAAAAAACAAAAAGTATATTTTAACATTTTAAAGAAGTGATTGGGAGGGGGGTGATTGACAAACGAATGTGTAGATAACCATTGTACAATGTCATATCCTTTGGACAAAGTGTAAGAGACATATAAAAGATAAAGATGATTTTCTTGATCGTGTAAAGAGAACAACTTCATGACCCATCTTTTCTCTATGCTTGGTAGATAATAGATGAGGCATTGTCATTGAGATACACAAGACAGAAGCTTGCCAAAGCACCACCTTTACCCAGAATCAAGTTCTTGGAGCCACTCACTGAGCTGAGGTAAGATCATTCTTCCACAGTAGTATGGTAAGAGTGCCCAAGTCTGCGCAGTGCCTCTGTCTGCGCACCCACATAAATGCGCGATTTTCATAGAACAAAAGTAAACATCAAACTGACGCCAATTTTCAATCTTAACCTCAGCAATCCATTTTGAAACCCCAAAATTCGAAAAAAAATTGATTAAAAATGAGTTTCAGCAAGTTTCGTTTGCTACCCTGAAAATTTCAATCATTGTCAAAAAAGGAAAGTCCGAAACTTCATTGGCTTGAATTGCGTGCAAAATGAGTGAGTGCGCAGAGATGGGCACTATTCAGTTTTGCTACACAAAATGACAAGCCCGTCTGAAAATCGTAAAAAAATATTGTTCTTGTGAATAATTTCTTGAAATTTTTTGTTTCATTGATCATTAGAATATGAAGAACGAAATAACATTGATGATTCTCAAAATAATGTTTTACTTTGTAATAAAATCGAGATCGAATTTTAGGTGCGCAGACATAGGCACTTCCTTCGTACATAACAAATCAGTTCCCTGTAACAAAGAGAGTTACGATCAATTGCGAATCAATAGTAACCAATAACAATCCCTGTTGCATAGACTTCTTGCATTAAAGTCTCACTATGAAGCAATCAGAATTCTTGTTTCAAATTTGATATTGATTTAATTTCTTTATGTAACATAGCATAGCAATGGTTGTTGCTCCCCACTTTGGCACCAATAATATTTTCCTTTTACTCTGACATTATTTTGACACGTTAATATTGATAATTTATGACCATATTGAAGCCACTAACTGAGCTAAAGGAGAGATATTTTTCCCCAGAGTTAAACAATTTTTTTTTTTTGGGGGGGGGGAGATCTAAGTGATTTCAGATACCTACAATTTTGTTTTCTTTTCTGTGATTTTTCAAGGGATTTGCTGGATTATCCTGCACTGAATACATCTTTTGATTATTAGTATTACTCAAAACTGTAAACCTGAAATGTTTAATTTTCAAACTACCATTTTGTTTAGATGGAAACCTCTTGGGGAAAGACTAATTGCTCTGTATGATCACATGACGTCAAAGGATCCACCAATGGTAAGCAAGCTTAATAAAGCATTAAAATAGAGAGAGATTACAAAACAGTGCCCTGCAACAAGGAAAGAGTAACAGTAGTTTGCAAATTGAAAGTAGCCATTTACTTTTACATCATTTGTCCTCTGCCTGATTTGAAATAAGGTTAATTCTTTTCTGGCTTGGGGGGGGGGGGGGGGTGTGCTCTTAAAAAGCTTATTGAGTTATTAGAATAGAGTTAAAAAGTATTCCATAGTTTATAGGATCAATTGTCTGTTATTAAATGATTAAAAAGTATTTTTCATTTATTAGCAAGCAAGAAATAGGAAGAGAGAAAGATGTAACCTAAAAATAGTTCCATTATAGGAGAGAGAGAGAGAGAGAAAAAAAAATGAAGGAATTGACTTGCATATTACATTGCTACGTTTGTTATGTATTTTTACCCCCTCTCTTTCTTTCCAGAGTCTCATCACCGTAATTGATCTTGAGAATTACAAGAATAAAGAGATAGGTAAGTTTAGTTGTGAAGACTATAGATTACAGGGGCTTGTTTCACGAGACCATTATAAGTCCAAGTTCGTGGACATCCCATTGAAACGTGTGTTAATTCTACAACACATGTCCATATGAGTTGTCCAAGAACTTTGACTGGTTTCAAGAAAACGGGCCCAAAATATCTAGGTTTGAATCCAAGCCACTTAACTAAATGTCCTTTAGCAAGACCTAAAGCTCCAGCCTCCCCCCCCCCCATTGGAGAAACAACATATCAGAATGTTGAACAACTCGTGACAATAATCGAACCAATCACAGCACATATTTTACTATCACTATCTGTTACCCATCAAGGACAATGTCTCCTTTTAGTGACACTGCATTATCTTTGAAACTAGAATACCATGGAATATGAATTACATATCAACTAAAAGAGCAAAAATCATTGACATAAAGATATTTTTTTCTACCACTGTACATTGAACGGTTCTTGAATAAGAACACTTTTTATGAACATAATCATTGAAATCTCTAAATTGGCAACGCAAAGAAATATTAATAATCGCTATTTTCAAGCGCAAATTGGCAATTTTTTCGATGCATTTTGTAATTTTCATTAGTAAAGTGTTGTTAATTAATACTTTTATTTTTTTAAAGGTTGCAGGAGTGAAATGAATTTATAAAATTTGCCAATTTGAGGATTAAAAAGGGATTCATTTTGACCATTGGGAAATCTCTGTCATCTATGGGTTAATAATCATAATGTTATTTGCACTGTACAAGGACAGATGATTATTCATACTTTTCTTTTCCTTGTAAATCAAAGCAGTCAAAGATACCCTGACTGAGGAAGCAAACATGGGACCTTCTCCCACTCCGATGGACGTAGATCCGTCTAATCAAACTAATGCTGCCGCCTCTGTGCCTAGCAGAAGGGAGGATGTGCTAGATGATTGTCAGATACCCACAGACACCCCAGGACAAAAGGATGGAGAGACCCCAGGACAGATGGGTGGAGAGACCCAAGATATTGGAGAATCATCGCAAGCAGGTGAAATAGATATTTATGTTGATTAAAGGGGAAGTTCACCCTGGAATCTTTTTGGTTTTTAAAAATGCAGAAAAATTAAACAAAAATGTGAGTGAAAGTTTGAAGAAAATCGACCAAAAAATAGCGAAGTTATAAATATTTCAAGTTTTGATTCTGTGACGTCACGTGCGAGCAGCTCTCCCATGTGTTGTGTATGCAAATTCCATAAATTTGTCTTTTTTCGTGGTTCTTGATCAAGGAATAGGTCGATTTAAAAGAAACGTGGTTATGAACATAGGTTTGATGATATGTCGACCGCACAGGTGAAATAATTAATATTCTTCTGAAAAAATGACACTTTATTGAATTTGCATTACATAACACATAGGAGAGCAGCTCGCACATGACATCACAGAATCAAAACTTTAAATATTCATAACTTCGTTATTTTTTGGTCGATTTTCTTCTAACCTTCATTCATATTTTTATTTTATTTTTCTTCATTTTTTAAAACTAATAAAATTCCAGGGTGAACTTCCCCTTTAATACTTATATTGATATTGTTGATTTGAAAGAAGATTTGTTTTGAAATTAAAAGAAATACATGTATATATGAAGCAGTGTTCTATCCTTCATTTGTGAATTACTTGATCTTTAGATCTTCATCAGAACAGTGTACACAGATATATATCGATTACCTTTATTGAATTTAATTAGCAACAAAAGTTTTGTATCATGGAGTATACATTTACACAATGTTAAGTGGCAATATATACCATACAAGGTGTTGCATCCCAAATAATGTACATTGTAGATCATTTGTATAGGTTGTTGGAATATCCTGTATTGAATTTTTGGCAAGATGTAACCCTATTAAAATACTTAAAAGTCTAAAGTTAACCAATAACAACAAAATCTAACAACATTTGTCGCTACATGTTTTATTATTTTCATTTAAATCATTTATTTCATAAAGATGCTGAAGTAGCAATGGATGTTGACGTGTTGCCAGTCGAAGATATTAAACCCGTTGAGAGTAAGACCATGACTGATCCAAGGGACACAACTGGGACATCCAATTCGACCCTTGGAAGCTCTGCACAGACCCTCAAACAGCTTGCTGAAGCCTATCTAAAGAGCCTCGCAAGTCCTGAAGAACGCCCTGTCTCAACAGAGGTAAGCTAAATCCCCTAATTAGGATGAATATAGAATGCGAGGGGGGGGGGGTTATACAGGAGTTGTAGCCTGGGGGAAGATGCTGGAATGTCGATGACAAAGTACCTTGTTGTTCTTCTTTCCGGTCGCTACATTATGTTATATTACACCAGTCCAGTGTTGAACATAGGACTTTGCTCTTGGGTTAAACCCTTCCAGGTCTTCAGGGTTACATGGTTGAATTAGATGGAGGCATACCAGCAGGTGTTCCATGGTCTGCTATTCCTCACACTCACAGTTTGTCAATTCTTGTTGTTCCTGGTTGAATTCAATAGAAGGTAAGAAAAAGAATAATGAAAATAAATGAAAGAGGGTGCAAAGAGTGTCAAACTTTGCGAAGCTGTAGAGGAATAGTTGCCTAGACTCAACCAAGATACCCCCCAAAATGAAAAGACTAAGTTAATCATGGATGGATGAAGAATAAGCTAGAGCATCTGTTAAGATGCTCTAAGCTCTGCAAAAACCCTGGAATCTTAAACCATTCAACATTATTTGTTATTTTTGTATATTTGGTATTATGGCTTGGATTACTTCCTGTCCTTCTCTTTGTCAAAGATGGGAAAAGATCAAGAACAACCTGACAGCACAACTGCAGACTCCACCCCAGTCACTTGTGACCTGGCCAACATGGAGCTACAAGAAGACAGTGCAGCTGGAAGCAGCCAAGATAGCATTCAACAGTCTGGGAGAGAGTCTAACATGGGTGAATCTTCTTCTCAGGACAAGGATACAGTCCCTAGGCAACAGACTCAAAGCGACATCCAACATGAGGGTATTAAATCAGTTTGGGTTTGATTCATATTGGGCCAGTCCAAGCTATTTTTCAACTTCGTCCAATGCGTTACTGACAGATAATTTACCATTGCTAATCATAATTAGTTAACACTAAAAGCGCTTAGAAACGCCAAGGTGGATATATGTATTAAGCGCAATATAAATGTAACTATTATTATTATTATTATTGCTTAATTATGAAATGATAATTTTTCATGTATTTGGTGAGATGAATCATTCCAAAATTAAGTTATGGTAAATTATATGTCAGTAATGAATTGGACAAAGTTGAAAAATAAGCTTGGACTTTGCCCTATTTCATAATTCACTTTACTGCTCATTCATCCATTTGTGTGGCTTCCAACTGGTGTCATAATAGTTCTTATAGGGAGGCTAGTTGAAAGCCAGTGTACCATGTCTTAATCGAGTTGTGTTGTGTCTTCAAGGTCGTGAGAACACTTGTTGATCTAGCAGTGGGAAACTAAATGCGTATGGGCCTGTAGAAAGGTCAGTACTGACAGGTCTGCAACGGTGTTGTTGTAAAACAATTTTGAAAAGAGATTTAAGAACACAAGAGTATGATGGTTCCGAAATTTTCACAGAAACAATATCACTCATTCACACACTTCCTCTCCCTTTCACTGTGTGCTAAGATTACTCAGCAGTGAATCGCTGTGATACATTATCATCTCTTTGCAAATTAAGATGCAGTTTCCATGGATACAGAGGAGAGCCAGTCAGAGAAGACTCGTAGAGGGCCAAAGAAGAAGAAGATGCTTAGGGACTTTCCTGCTCCTGGGAAGCGGCGTTCAGCTAGGGTGAGTGAAAGACAATAATAATAATAATAATAATAATAATACAATTTTTTATAAGGCACTTATCCCATAAGGCTCAAAGCGCTTACATTGTATTATTACCCCGTTCACTGGATCAAATTCCAGCTGCCATACACAGGCGCTTACATGAATTTATCCTCCCGGGTACCCATTTACACCTGGGTGGAAGTGCCGATGCCGTGAATCGAATTCACGATCTTTGCATTCACAGTCAAGTGTTGTGACCACTAGACTACGACACGTCCACAATAGAGACTGATTAACCATCAGAATTTAAAAGAGCTTACAGATACCCTCGAATTTTCTGCTGTAGGATGAATCCTGTGTTTTTTCGTTCTAATTCCGAATTCTTTTTTTTTTTTTTTTCTGTAATTTTTATAGAATTTATTTCATAGACTTCTGTAGTTGACACTACATAACACAGTCTCGCAGAAGATGACGATCACACATTGTTACCACATGATGCTATGAATTTACTATATACACCGAATGGCAGTTTAGGTGTTTTTATGATCACGTTCAAAATCAAATCAAATAAAATTTCATTGACATTAAATCTACAATTTGGAATTATCATCTAAAACATGCTGCATCGTCAATTTATGTTCTGTGCTGTGTGATGACAGTTGTACAAACCAGTGGAAAAGATTTTCCAATGAAGGTAATAAATGCTATCTACTTTTACAGGTGCGCAATACAACAACAGTAAAGCAGAAAAAAGAAGAGGAGGAGATAGTAAACTATACTGAGGTACTCCGTCAGTTCCTTCCTTCGACTCTCCTGGTTAGTGATGATGAAGACGAAGACATGGAACTCAGTAAAACGGCAGAGAAAGAGACAAAGAAACCAGAAGTCCAGAAAACTATAGGTAAGAGAAGGGACATATAAATATAATTAGATACAAAATAGTTGTTAAAAGGTAAATAGAATCTGTGAATTAACGAGGGAGTAATAGTGAAATTGAGTCAAAAAGACCATTGCAATAGACATTTTCAAACTTATCTTTCACACAGAATGGGCTGCTCAATTGAACAGACCACCCAAATCAAACTATATACCATGTCATCCGAAATTTTTGTCAAGGTCTTATTTTCACAAATGCAAAAATTGCCACTTTCCACTTCATGGTTATAGGCTATTGGAAGTAATGAAAACATCACAGAATTAAGCACAAATTTTTTGCTTATACAATAGATGAATCTCTTTTTGGCCCATTTGTCAATGTGGTAGAATCACCGGTCAATGATGGAGATGCTCTCACATCAATGGAAACAGATGATGTTCATAGTTTACTGGTGGAATGTCAGCTGAACAACGGCATTGTAGACGTCATGAGCCGGTACCTTGAGAGACTGGTAGCCAAACATGATCTCAGGTGGCCAGACGGCTTGGCAGCAGTGTTTCTGGATGTCTACAAGAGATTGAGAAAGCATATCAATCTACCTGAACTGCTCTGGTAAGTTTAAAAGATAATCTTGAGTACTGGGAAATCAATTCTTTTAAAGGTAGTGTCATCCTTTTGCAAGCAAAAATCTTACATTTCTAGTTTTTCATAGGATATAGTAGTATATCAATGACTATATCTTCCCACAAGATGATTAAGCTCAAATGTGTATGATTGTCATTATATTGCGATTATCAAAATTTATTCCTATTTTTTTTTAACCTCGAAAAATATACCGTACGGTGCGAACCGTTGACCGTTAGCGCAGAGAATAATGCACGCTGATGCGCCGTGTGTATATTGCTGTGTGTGGTCCGTGCTGCATGTGCTGTAATATCAACGATGTTGATGGAGAGCTGGTCTAGATTGGTAGTCATATTTTCGTTTCATATAACTGATCTAGGCAACCTCTGACAGTGAGATTGAATAGACAATATAGGTTGATCATATTCTAAAGTTATGCCAAGTTGCATTAGTTTTCGCAATTTGTGAAAAAGGATGACACTACCTTTAAATCAAACAAAAAATTATCTTAATAATGCAGGGCTCTCTTGAAAACCATATCAATTAATGGACTTGACATGATGCCGTTCTAATAAAATGAAATTGAATTAATTAATAAACACATGAATTGATATTCAAACACTTACAAATGAGAATAAAATCATATTTAAGTGAATAGTGAGCAAAAAAGAATAACAAAGTCAAGAAAGATGTTTCATCTCAATGCTCACATTGTTATCACTAGGTACAAATTTATGAGAGAAATAAGTTTTCAATAATCTGTCAGGTGACAAATGAAACAATGTCAATTCCTAGACAGCACAGCATGTGATTTGGCCACCCAAATCAGACCATCCTTCATATAATAAGCACAGGACAACTTTTGTCCTTTGTAACTGACTCTAAAAGGCTTACCTCACTCAATGAATTAACGTTCAGAAAGCATTGAGTAGGTTTTTTCCAAGTTCATTACAAGGCCTTTTTGAAGACCAAATTTAAAGTGCTCAGTCATCCGTGACGGCATTGGTTATATTTAGGTACATTGTGTCACCAGCCAAAATGTGAGTTACTTCAGAGATGGGTATACTGCACATTTTTATGTATCACAGTTTATAGCGGCAAGGTGTCATATAATTTAAGAACAGAAAAAGAAAGTAACATCTCTCTTTTATGTACTTTCTTTACAGCTGTGATGAGGATGAGCAGGTTGTGAGAGAGATGAGTATGATGTGCCTATTATCAGCTGAGATCAATCTAGATCAGTGTCTGTCTGCTAAGACTAATGGCAATACACCCGCTGCATCACCAGCAATGTAAGTATGAACCTAGATCAGTGTCTGTCTGCTAATACTAATGGCAATACACCCGCTGCATCACCGGCAATGCAAGTATGAATCTAGATCAGTGTCTGTCTGCTAAGACTAATGGCAATACACCCGCTGCATCACTGGCAATGCAAGTATGAATCTAGATCAGTGTCTGTCTGCTAAGACTAATGGCAATACACCCGCTGCATCACGGGCAATGTAAGTATGAACCTAGATCAGTGTCTGTCTGCTAAGACTAATGGCAATACACCCGCTGCATCACCAGCAATGTAAGTATGAACCTAGATCAGTGTCTGTCTGCTAAGAACTAATGGCAATACACCCGCTGCATCACCGGCAATGTAAGTATGAATCTAGATCAGTGTCTGTCTGCTAAGACTAACGGCAATACACCCGCTGCATCACCGGCAATGTAAGTATGAATCTAGATCAGTGTCTGTCTGCTAAGACTAATGGCAATACACCCGCTGCATCACCAGAAATGTAAGTGTTTACACCAGTAACAGTCAGAATTGCACTATAGGTCTATTCCCATGAATGCCTCAGAGAGATTTGAAAGTTTGCAATAGTGAAAATATTTGGCCGATGCAATGCATGCATGCAACATCATCTAGACATGCTCATGTATTTAATACATTATTAGTATTAAGCAAACGTTCTAACCTGTAGGAGGCATTCTTGAGGAGGGAAACCTCATGTTGGAACCTCCATGTCCTTGCATCCTTCTTTTGTAGCCTGCAAGCCCTAAACTAGGTGGTCACCAATATTGTATATAAAATTCAGATTGTTTAACAGATTTCTTAGTGGTTCTGATGCTGTTTCAATTTTACTTCAATGTGTACTGTTGCAAATCCTTTTGTTTAAGGGTTTTTTTTCACGCAAAGTATCATATATTTCTCATACATTTACATGAAATTTCGATATTCGGGACTAGTGGGGAAGATTCAAGAGTAGACAGTTTCTTGATTTTTATGATCCTTTTGTTACCATAAATAGCCATATATGGAAGTGGAAATTTTTGTGGGGATGGACAGTACGACAAATACATTTAACTGCTTTCTTAAAAGTAAATTTGAATCATATTAAAAATAGATGACATTCTGGTTCTGACAGACAATACATACTGCATTTACATCATTGTTTAACCATAGCTAAAAGAGACAACTGATATACATGCCCCCTTTTATTTCTTAATCACAGGCTCGGTGCAAACACCTCAACCTGCACCCATAAATGGGGAGAGCACCATGAAGATGATATGATGTACCTTCAAGAATTGACCTTAATGCAGTACATGTTACCTGACTTGTGGCCTGTGGTACCGGCAAGAGGTATAGTGGTACCCTCATAGATTTTACCGTCATGTGTAATATGCGTAGAAGCTGTTTATTGAATACTTATTATCGGTATGTACAATACTGGTACCTTCAAGAATTGACCTTAATGCAGTACATGTTACCAGACTTGTGGCCTGTGGTACCAACAAGAGGTGTAGTGGTACCCTTATAGATTTTACCGTCATGTGTAATATGTGTAGAAGCTGTTTATTGAATACTTATTATCAGTATGTACAGTACTGGTACCTTCAAGAACTGACCTTAATGCCATACATGTTACCTGATTTGTGGCCCGTGGTACCGACAAGAAGCACAATGTATAGTGGTACCCTCACAAATTTTACCATCATGTGTAATATGCGTAGAAGCTGTTTATTATCAGTATGTATTATGTACAGTACTGGTACCTTCAAGAACTGACCTTTATACAGTAAATGTTACCTGACTTGTGGCCCGTGGTACCAGCAAGAGGAACTTAGTACCATCACAGATTTTACCGTCATTTGTAATATTTGTTATTAACATCAGTATGTATAGCTTTGGTACCTTCAAAATCTCACATTGATGCAATACATGTACATGGTACCCGAGCTGTGCCTGTGGTACCGGCTAGAGGAATAGTGGTACTGTCTTAGATTTAATCCTGTCATGTGAAATAAATAGGAAGCTTTTTATTGTACCACCAGTATTATTTAATGGCTCCATCTGTCATGCTCTATGTAAGTAAATGGCTTAGCTTGACGCCCTGTCATTTGCTGTAACCCCAATTGTAAGAAACCCAAAGGCACATCACATCTATTAAACAGAATGTATCATTTAAACTGCTGTATAAAACCAGAAATTTTCGCCTGAATTAAACTTTCCCATAGTTCGTAAGAGGTCAAGATTTGTGAAAGGACCATGTCACTAGATCTATGCAATTCACTGGCAGTTATTAATAATAATAATAGTAATAATACCGGTTTCTTAAAAAGCGCTTTACCTGTTAGGACCTAAGCGCTTATAGTATATTATTACCTTGGTCATTGGATTCATTTTTTGATTCCGCACTTTACAGTGCACAATCTCCACTCCTTGAGCATTCCAGCTGGTCGCCTGTTAGGCAACAATTTAGGAATGTTTGGTCTTACAGTATTCTGGCAGTTCAAGCCCGTCCACCGAAAAGTCTTGTGTATGTTTCTTTTGATACAACAGTAAATTATAGACAAATTCGATTTGGGTGATGTTTTGTCATGGTGGCAGCCATTGTTGGGGGGGGCTTCCAATGTACTACGCATACTCCTTGTGTGCGTATGTATGTGTAACAAAGGACAATGTACAAACGCGTAGACATACTCGCACGTGGTGCATGCGTAGTACATTGGAAGCCCCCTAGTCATATGGCGAGCATGTAGACGGCTCACTTCCATGAAATGCTGCCCAAATTTGTCTACACAAGTAAATCGTATTCAGTATTTTTGCCAAATTTTACTATTGCTGCAAAAATAGACAGGAATTAGATTATGTATATGCACAGTGTATCTCTATATTTATACAATGTGTGTTTCCATTGTGTTGCTAGTGTACTGGTTGAAGGCTCGCTATTATCTACAGGTTGGCAAGACCGCTGACGGAGAGGAAGCTTTTGAAAGGGTGAGATATAAATCTTATTTAATTCAATTTTTTTTGTAATTGGTCCTTTATTTTCAATGTTTTCAAAGATACCAACACAGAGAAAGTTATGACATCAAAGGGAAAAGATTGTTTAGTGAGAGATTGCTATTCAATTTCTGTTGTTGTTTGTTTTGTTTTGTTTTGTTTTTTTAATCCACTGTTACACTGGAACAAGGTTTTGGAGAGAGCTGAAAAGAGAAGGATCAAGGATGGACAAAGAGCAGTAGAGTGTTCAGTGGAAGAGAAGGATAAGAAGACAGATAAAACCAATTAATATATTTTGATTTCATTGCTGCAGTGTAAGGACGTGCTGGAGAGAGAGGAAAAGAGAAGGTTGGAAGATAGACAAATAGTGAAGGAAGGTACAGTGGAAGAGGAAGGGATGGAGACTGATGGAGACACAGATAGAGCTGAAGATGAGATGAGACCAGTTGAGATTCAAGTGGCTAATATCAAGAACGGACCCCTGATCTCTCTAGGTAGGATATTTGATTTTAATTAGATTTCATTCAATTTGATTTTACTTGATTCATTACCAATATTTATAATATTGACTGGCCTTGAGGGAGATACCGCAGATATTTCCCAAACAAGTTTCATATTGCCTCGAGTCGAAGATGAGGGCAATATGGGTCTTGTAAGGGAAATATAGGAGGTATCTCCCGAAGGTAAAGCCAGTCAATATTATTATTATTACCTGTTAAACCGAATTAGCCACATTTTAAAGAGAATTTGTTTGATTTAAAGTGGGTATTTATCATGGGATTTTTTTTTTCAGCATTCTTTGCTGAACCATTGTGACGTATAATGTTTATGTGCGTATTCATTGTCTTAACTCTTTGTATTTTAACGCTCATCATCTTACAATTATGCGTAGGACCCCCTACCAGACAAAATATGGATATTATGGACCGGTAATTTAGTACTGAGACGCAATAGGAAATTAACAAATTTTGCGGAGGAGGGGTATATGAATATTATGGCCCCTTGTCAGACAACTGAGCCATTGTGACGTATTTTGTGTTGACTGAATCAATGAGGCAGACAAAATACGTGGGTAATAATGGGATTGGTTCATATTCATGGAAGGCACTGCACAAAAAGAACCCTAGATTTGATGAAATTTGCATTGCAAAAGTTGTAAAATGATTACTGGAATGTGTAGTGGAGAGTGTGCATATGATACAATTTGCAAGACACTTAGATAAGTTACTTGTATTAATTGGATAAAAGCTGTACAAAACTGTAGACCTGGGGATGCTGACTTTTGCTTCTTCGACAGTTGTTCCATGCTTTATTTAATCTAAGATGCAGGGTTAGGTTATAAAGTTTTATTTGATATTTGGGGTTATGAATAAGTTGAGACATCGACCCCAAGGCTGAAGTTGCATATATATATATATATATATATATATAGCTGAAATATACGTCTTACCACCTTATATTATTAATTGCTATACTTTTATTTTTGCAGCAAGCATCAGTTCCGAGGTGGAATCGCTTCAGCGTTGTCAGAGTTTTGAGCAGATCCAGCGCCTTCATGCATCTGGGAAATATGGCAAGGTGGTTGAGCTACTCCGCCCCACCCTAAGACACACCCCACGGCCGGTCCGTCCCGAGAACACGCCTGAGAGGTGCTCACAACTCATCCTTCTCATCCAGTCACAGATGGAACTCAAAGATACTAAGGTGAGAACTTATTGGCCCGAATTCATAAAGGTGGTTTCAAAACCATCGATTATGTAAATTTGGTGCAATAATTACGCTTAATTTGGTGCGTACTGTGAGAAAGGTCCAATACGAATGAGCAATTTTGTCACAGAGCGCTAAATTAACGCTTGTCGCTATGGTTACGTCTGTTGTTTATTTGAATTAATTTAAATAATTTGACTCAACAGCAGACGCATTAATTCAAAACAGTGCTCATTATGTCAAAACCATAGCAACTGGCGTAAATCTAGCGCGCTATGACAAAAATCATGCATTCGTATTGGATCTTTCTAAATGTCCACACTAAAATTAAGCGTAATTATTACACAAAATTTACATAATTCATGGTTTCAGTCCACGGTTTTGAAATTACCTTTGTGAATTCGGGCCATTGCCTTTAGAGAGCCAGAAGGACGTAAAGTGTTACATGTAATTCCCTTATTGCTCTCACTTTTATTACCATTAGCATTTATTAATAATAGGACAACATGTTTTGAATTGGAAACGTTTGATTAAAAATTAAACATGGCAGCCAGATGGCCAAATTGCATTCAATGGACAAATGTGTAATGCATGTACAAAAGCAAGAACATTTTTGCAACCATAATATAATAAATAAAAAAACAACTTAAAGACATAGAGGCTCCAGCTTTCATGGGGAGTGGATCATAATTTGATGACCCCAGATTTCATGAAAAGTACTGGAAATACCTGTCTTGAAGCTAAATTTGTTGACCACAGCAAAACAACCTGTTCCAGCTTCGAGTATGATCGGGCTAGGGAAAGTGAGATTTAATGATTTTACCAGATGGAGCGATGGGTGGAATATACAAGGCATTACATAAGGTGATGAAAATCAGGTGATAGAAAACACCTGTTACTGGGTAAGCACCCATGGTGTCAAATTACTCATGGAAGCTCACTGCTCACTGTCTTTAAAGGGACTTATCATTGATAAAACATGGGGAAATCACCTTATCTCGGATGAAATAATAACATTGCATTGACAGCCTCAGGGATGTTATGTAATCTTCACCGATAACGCGTCTGGTCTGGGAAGAGAGCGACCTTGGAGGTAATCCTTCATGGCTAGACTTAGTAACCAGAATTCTGAAGTAAATCTGACCTATGTTTTGTTTTTAAAATGGAGCATTATATACAAGTCCTCTCTTTGAATTTATACGATGAGACTCGTTGAGAGTCTAGAAACTAAGGATTGTTGAGGAATCGAGAACCCAAAGCTATTGATTGACTGAATTTGGTCAACTTCGTAATGTTTACTGTTCGAATGTTAATCTCCAGTAGTCTGACCCATGCCTGAGCCTCACTGTCGATTGTGTACGAGTCAATGGAGCTCAAGAAAAGCGCGCATTCCCCACGATCTCCGACTTTCAATCCCCTTTAATAGGAGGAGAGAGGCCGCTACCAATTGGTTGTAGTTAGAAATCAATATTGAAAAGAGATTTGAAAAGACAATCTAACCATGATTAGTCTAAAATGTGCACAGGCAAACAGCAGCATCTCTTATTTGCACACTTAAACATCTGTTATCTTTGATTATTAGTATCACTACTTGTATTATTTAACACTTATTATTACTGTATGCATTACTGTATTACAGGAAAGTATAATATGCTGTGTGCTTGGAATGGTAGAAACGTGGCAAGGTGTACAGAGAGAAGGATTACCAGTCTACCATCAACTATGGCTGGAAACACTCAACAAACTTCTTATTCATCTGCAAAAGTAAGTAAACTGGGGTACTCTGAAAAACAATTATACATTACCTTAACTTGATAATAGATTAAACTACATACATGTATGAATCTTTTCTCCTTTTATATTTAGAACATTTGAATCGTGTGAGATCAGTTCTTTGGGTGTGGGGGGCACGGGGCTGCTCCGAAAGGCAATCAATGTCTTGATAGAGAATATAAGATAATTCTAGGAATCTATTGTCATGGGTTTTCTAGACCATTTGAATCATGTGAAATCGGTTCCTTGGGTGTTGGAGTCACACGGCTTCTCCTAAAGATGGTCAGTAAAGAATAAATGATAACCTGGAACTTTTTCTGTTTCTTGTGGTCATATTCAAACTAAGTGGGACATTTAGCTGAAATTTTAATGTGGCGCTGTGCCTTTGAAAATGCAAATTAGGATCTGAAATCAACACAAAGGCTTCTTTACAATACAAACAATTATTTAAGTTCAAACATTATGTGATCCCGTTTTCTTATGCCAAATTATTGAGCAAACAGGAATTTGCACGTATGGGACTATGGTGCTTTAAATGCCTCTTATTCTTAATACTAATCACTTTTGTCAGATTTTTTTTTGCTTAAAGTAATCTTAATGGACTACTCTAACATGGCATATGTATACAGGTAATTTGGATTTAGTTATTTACTTCAATAATCACATGACCCTCTCTTACCTTGCTTTTGTTCCCGAGAACAATGCTAAGACCGAACCAATAATAGACTACCAAACATTTTTCCTACTTCCCTGCCCCTCCCATAATACCCTGCCTCACGCCTGCCTGACACGAGGTGGCGCTAGGCCACTAAGGCATATATCTTCATTCTGATTTTTCGAGTCGTGCTGATCGGACCGTTCCTGAAATTTCGGGTGAGATCGTTCCTACTTGCGATTTTGAATTTATTATATCAAATATTTGCGCTTCCAAAAGCCTCCTATTACGCCTAGCGTTAAAATTGGGTGCTTTAGGTTTACTGCGCCCCTCCTTTTGGGCCAAGAATTACGTCCTTTTTCGGCCGTTTTTCTTCCGTTTCCAACCCAGTCCCACTCGTTCATTTTAACGTGGTTGTTCTTGGTCGGTCGGTTTGGGCGCCTGTTTTTCCTTTGAAACTCAGTCCCGCTTTTCCGACTCTTCCCTTTGGGTTGTTCTCCTTTAGGAGGGTTTTCCTTCTTCCTTTCTAGAACATATTTGACATTTTAAGTACGGTTTTGTTATATTATTGTACTTTTTCCGCGGCCACGTGGCCTTTTTGCGGGGTGTCTTCCGGGTCCTTGGACTTCCGGTCTTTGTTCGACGCCATCTCGTTTTGTTGGCGTGTGTGTGTATGTGTGGTCGAGGTGTATCTGTTAAACGGAGGTTCGTCCCCGTTTTTCGTCAAAAAAAAAAAAAAAAAAAAAATTATTTCTTCGTCTAGCCCTGTTCTAGACGGGGTTTTCTTTTTTTGGAGTTCTTCCGTGAGCCGCCTACATGTTAGCCGGCTCTCGCTTGTCTAACCTTAGTTCTTCTAAGGAGTTTAGTTTTAACGCTTACAAAGAAAAATTTTGTTCTTTTCTTTTCAGAGGCGTTCTAACCATGGACAGCGGTGATCTCTTGACGAACAGAGAGCTGGTGGCATTTTGGTCTCTTTCGAAGTTGGTTTCGCGGGATCGGAAGCTTGCCCGGCGGGGAGCGTTCATGACCGCAGGGTCGCGCTCTCCTGCCTGAAAGAGGGGGGAGCACGCCAGTGACACTTGTGTCCAGCGCTGGCTCACTTCCTCTAAGTCCGCCACTAAGAGGTCTGTAGCTCGAAGAGCACCAAAGCTAAACGTTTTCACGTTTGCTAAGGTCCTAGATCGTTGTCGATCTCGGTTGTCTCTGGCCAAGGGAGCGGGTTCGTCTTTCCCAGACTCTTGCCCCGGCCCCCCCCCCCCCCCGAGTGTAGCACAGGAAATTGCGGTTTCTGTCTCACTTAGCGATGAGAGTCGTGCGCCCACGCCTCTCGCCCAGGCATGCCCCGTGGGCGTGCCGAGTACGGTTGGGGACCCGTGCGCCGCAGTTTCTGCATCTGCAGAACCACCTCCATCATGGGTAACCCCAGGATGGCGGCTCCGCTTCCCACGTCCGGAGTGCCTCCACCCCCGTCCAACGCTTTGTCTTTCTCGGCTGGTGGCCCGCAGGGCTATTACGGCTATCCCTTGGGATACACCCAAGCGCCCGCCGGGAGTTCGTTCCAACGAACGCCCGGTCTCTCGGACCCCAGGATGTTCTACCCGAACGTCCGGGGATATTCGTTATCCGCTCAGGATGCAGCTGCTCGACCTGCCTGGCCAGGCCCGAGAGCTGCCGCATATCCCGATCCTTGGTGGGTGCCTCCGGCACCCTACCAAGCGGGTTACGCTCCCTATCCCTCGGGCTTCGCCCCCAGAGGTGACGGGACAGCTTACCCCTCGTGGCAGAGTACACCCGGCCCTCGTCCCAAGACACCGGCCTGGTCACAACCACCCGCCACGTCGGCCTCTGGCTCGGACCGCCCGCCTCGGGAGTCCCAGCCGTACGGCCCCCGGGATACGGGATCGGTGATCGACTCCGAACTAACTTCGGAGTTCTCACTCGACCAGCCCAGTCTCCCCCGGGAGTCCTCCCCGTCTCGACCGCCCCTTGTGGAGCCTGAGTCGGATTGGTCGGAGGAAGATTCTGGTGGCTACGAGCCGAAGTCTTGTTCAGACCCTGACGACTCGGAGGTCGACCCGCAGGTGGACTACTCCACCTCGGATCTTGCGGCGTTAGCAGTACGCCTTTTGGACAAATACGAGCCTGAGCTTGTTTCTAGGCC
>CALNVZ010003433.1:46084802-46158348 GCA_940671915.1 Paracentrotus lividus
CTTGAGGAAAGGCTACCAAAGGCGCCCACGACTTCCGTGTAAAGACTCGTGGGGCCAGTTTTCAGGCCGAAAGGCAGTAACCCGATATCTGAAAGTTTGCCAGCACGAAAAAACCCAATAGGTCCCTCACCGGGTGGAAAATAGGCAACGTGGAAGTACGCATCTCTCAAGTCGAGAGATATCGCCCAAATCCTCCCGAGCCGAGCGAAGGAAGAATCCTGCCGAGGTGATCGTATTGGAAGTGCTCCCTTGGAGAAGCGTATTGATCTTTTCAGTCAGGATAATGCGTAACTTGCTCCGACCGTTTCGGGGATAATGATATCGGAGAGAGGGACAGAACACGGTGGTCCCTACCTCCTCTATTGCCCCCCTTTTGTCAGCAGCGAAGAAATCTGCCTCCGAGATATGCCGCTGAATAAAGGGGGAGAGCTTGGGGGTGCGTCTCCGGATGGCGCCGCCGGGAAGGGGACCCGTGAGAAGGAACCACGGTCAACCCTCCGAAATCGACAGCACGTATGCGTCGCGGTGGATTTCTCCAGGGGGAAAAGCACAGAGTCGCCCCGACTCTCACGGGAACCGGTTACCGGGCTACCGTCACCCCCGACCCCCTTTGCTTCGCCCTTGGTTTGAGGGGGGAGAAGGTGCGGGATTTAGAGCCCAAATGGGAGGAGATTTCTTGGCTAGATTTATTCGCCGAACGCGATTCTTGCCCTATCGTCTCCGAGGTACGTCTGATTAGCTGCGTTCAAAGCGCAGCCAGACGGGTATCTTGGTTTACGTTGGGTGGACCCGGCTTGGTGCTTCCAGCCAGAAGCCTGTTCCGCCAGCTCATTCTCCTGCTTCAACTGCATCCAGTCTCCTTACACACCTGGTGTTGAACTGGCCGCCGAAGAGGAACTGCGAGGAAAGGTCCATAAGAAACCAGCCCATGTTCTGAGGCCAAGACCCGCCTCGAGTCTTAGACGGGCGAGAGTCCTTCTGCGGTCCCTCGGTGTGACAGTAAACGAGGTAGCCGCTAGCTGGTGAAAAAACCAGCCCACAAGAAAGGGGAACAAGTACCTGGTCAAGGTCTGTAAGAATCTTGTTCGAGATCTTTGAGTGGCCTTGGGCTCGGGCACGGAGAGTAGAGCAAAGAATATTCAAAAAGGCCGACGAGCCTCAATACCCAGCTCGATGCCGCCTCACCTCCTGGATGTGACGATCTTCCGGTCAACAGTCCTTGCCACCCAAAGGGGGGGGGGGGGCCCAATGAATCTTCTCACCAAAGTGAAGGGGCCTTCCGAAAGAATCATTCTTGGGAAGAAATAGACCTCCATCGAAGACTTCTCAAAAGAGACTTCCCCGGCCCAACCTTATGGAAAAAACAGAAGAGAGCCTTAGCCTGAGGCGATGGTCCCACTCTGAGCACACTTCCCCAAACTGAGGGGGAAGGTTAATGCCAGGTTTTGGGGTGCTTCGAAAGAAGCAGCCAGTCCATCAAAGGAACCGACGGAAGCCGGAGGCCTAGAAAAACAAGCTCAGGCCTCGTATGTGTGCCAAAGCTACTGCTAAGCCGCAAGAATCGAGGTGGAAGTAGTCCACTGCGGGTCGATACCTCCGAGTCGTCAGGGTCTGAACAAGACTTCGGCCGTAAGCCACCAGGAAATCTTCCTCCACCAATCCGACCAGCTCACAAGGGCGGTCGAGACGGGGAGGACTCCCGGGGAGACTGGGCCTGGTCGAGTGAGAAATCCGAAGTTAGTTCGGAGTCCCGATCACCGATCCCGTACCCGGGCCGTACGGCTGGGACCCCGAGGCCGGCGTTCCGAGCCAGAAGGCGACGTGGCGGTGTTGTGACCAGGCCGTGTCTGGGAACGAGGCCGGTTGTAACTCTGCCACGAGGGGTAAGCTGTCCCGTCACCTCTGGGGGGCGTAAAGCCCGAGATAGGGAACGTAACCCGCTTGGTTAGGGTGCCGGAGGCACCCACCAAGGATCGGAATATGCGGCAGCTCTCGGGCCTGGCCAGTCAGGTCGAGCCAGCTGCATCCTGAACGCGGATAACGAAATATCCCCGGACGTTTCGGGAGAACATCCTGGGGTCCGAGAGACCGGGCGTTCGTTGGAACGCCCCGGCGGGCGCTTGGGTTGACCCAGGGATAGCCGTAAAATAGCCCCTGCGGGCCACCAGCCGAGAAAGACAAAAGCGTGGAACGGGGGTGGACGGCACTCCGGACCGTGGGAAAGCGGAGCCGCCATCGCGGGTCATGATGTAGTGGTCTGCAGATGCAGAAACTGCCGGCCGCACGGGCACCGTACTCGGCCACCCCGGCAGCCTGGGCGAGAGGCGTGGGCACGACTCTCATCGCTAAGTGAGACAGAAACCCGCAATTCCTGTGCTACACTCGGGGGGGGGGGGGGGCCGGGGCAAGAGTCTGGGAAAGACGAACCCGCTCCCTTGGCCAGAGACAACCGAGATCGACAACGATCTAGGACCTTAGCAAACGTGAAAACGTTTAGCTTTGGTGCTCTTCGAGCTACAGACCTCTTAGTGGCGGACTTAGAGGAAGTGAGCCAGCGCTGGACACAAGTGTCACTGGCGTGCTCCCCCCTCTTTCAGGCAGGAGAGCGCGACCCTGCGGTCATGAACGCTCCCCGCCGGGCAAGCTTCCGATCCCGCGAAACCAACTTCGAAAGAGACCAAAATGCCACCAGCTCTCTGTTCGTCAAGAGATCACCGCTGTCCATGGTTAGAACGCCTCTGAAAAGAAAAGAACAAAATTTTTCTTTGTAAGCGTTAAAACTAAACTCCTTAGAAGAACTAAGGTTAGACAAGCGAGAGCCGGCTAACATGTAGGCGGCTCACGGAAGAACTCCAAAAAAAGAAAACCCCGTCTAGAACAGGGCTAGACGAAGAAATAATTTTTTTTTTTTTTTTTTTTTTGACGAAAAACGGGGACGACCCCGTTTAACAGAAACAACCTCGACCACACATACAACACACACACGCCAACAAAACGAGATGGCGTCGAACAAGACCGGAAGTCCAAGGAACCCCGGAAGACACCCCGCCAAAAGGCCACGTGCCGCGAAAAAAGTACAAGAATAATAAACAAAACCCGTACCTTAAAATGTCAAATATGTTCCTAGAAAGGAAGAGGAAACCCCTAAAGGAGAACAACCCAAAGGGAGAGTCGGAAAAGCGGGACTGAGTTCAAAGAAAAAACAGGCCGCCCAAACCCGACCGACCAAGAAACACCACGTTAAAAATGAACGAGTGGGACTGGGTTTGGAAACGGAAGAAAAACGGCCGAAAAAAGACGTAAATCTGGCCCCAAAAGGAGGGCGCAAAGTAACCAAAGCACCAATTTAACGCTAGGCGTAAGGAGGCTTTTTTGGAGCGCAAATATTTTGATTTAATAAATCAAAATCGCAAGTAGGAAACGATCTCACCGAAATTTTCAAGGAACGGTCCGATCAGCACGACCGAAAAATCAGAATGAAAATAGCTAGTGGCCCTAAGCGCCACCTGTGTCAGGCCGGCGTGAAGCGGGTTTATGGGAGGGCGGAATAGGAAAATGTTTGTAGTCTATATTTGCGGTCTTAGCATTGTTCGCGGGAACAAAAGCAAGTAAGAGAGGGTCATGTGATTATGAAGTAAATAACTAAAATCCAAAGTTACCTGTATACATATGCCATGTTAGAGTAAGTCCATTAAGATTACTTTAAGCAAAAAAAAATCCTGACAAAAGTTGATTAGATTAAGAATAAGAAGCATTTAAGCACCTAGTCCCCATAACGTGCAAATTCCCTGTTTGCTTCAATAATTTGGCATAAGAAAAAGGGAATACAAATAAATTGTTTGAACTTAAATAATTGTTTTGTATTTGTAAAGAAAGCCTTTTGGTGTTGATTTCAGATCCTATTGCATTCAAAGCACAGCCGCCACATTAAATTTCAGCTAAATGTCCCATTAGTTGAATATGACCACAAGAAATCAGATAAAAGTCAGGTTATCAATTTATTCTTTACTGACCATCTTTAGAGAAGCCGTGTGACTCCAACACCCAAGGAACCGATTTCACAAGAATTCAAGGTCTATGAAACCCATGACAAATAGATTCCTAGAAATTATCTTATATTCTCTATCAGACAATTGATTGCCTTTCGGAGCCAGCTCGTGCCCCCCACACCAAAGAATGATCTCAACACGATTCATATGTTCTAAATAAGGAAGAAAAGATTCATACATGTAATGTAGTTTAATCTATTATCAGTTAAGTAAGTAAATAATTGTTTCAAGAGTACCCAGTTTACTTACTTTTTGCAGAGATAAGAAGTTTGTTTGAGTGGTTTCCAGCCAATAGTTTGATGGTAGACACGGTACCTTCCTCTGTACACCTTGCCACGTCTACATTTCCAAGCACACAAGCATATAATACTTTTCCTGTAATACAAGTAATGCAATACAGTAATAATAAGGTTAAATAATAAAGTAGTGATACTAATATCAAAGAATAACAGTGTTTAAGTGTGCAAAATAAGAGATGCTCTTTGTTGCCTGTCACATTTTAAGACTAATCATGGTTAGAATTGTCTTTCAAATCTCTTTTCATATGAATTTCCTTTAAATACAACCCAATTGGTAGCGGCCTCTCTCCTTCCTATTAAGGGGATTGAAAGTCGGAGAATCGTGGGGAATGCGCTGCTTTTCTGAGCTCCATTGAACTCGTACACAATCGACAGTGAGGCTCTCAGGCATCGGGTCAGATACCTGGAGATTAACATTTCGAACAGTAAACATTGTACGAAGTGACCAAAATTTCAGTCATCAATAGCTTTGGGTTCTCGAGTTCACTCACCAATCCTTAGTTTCTAGACTCTTCAACGAGCTCATCGTATAAATTCAAAGAGAGGACTGTATAACCCCTCCATTTAAAACAAAACATAAGGCAAATTTAACTTCAAATTCTGGTTACTAAGTCTAGCCATGAAAGGATTTTACTCCAAGGTCGCGCTCTTCCCAGAACCAGCGCGTTATCGTGAAAGATTACATAACATTCCTGAGGCTGTCAATGCAAATGTTATTATTTCATCCGAGATAAGGTGATCCCCATGTTAATCAATGATACAGTCCTTTAAGAACAGGAAGCATGGAGCTTCCATGATATATTTGACACATGGGGCTTACCAGTAACAGGTGTTTTCCTATCATCACCTGAATTTCATCACCTTAGTAATGCCTTGTATATTCCAACCCATCGCTCCCATCTGGGTAACAATCATTAAATCTCACTTTCCCTAGCCCGATCTACCGAAGCTGGAACAGGTGTTTGCTGTGGTCAACAAATTTAGCTTCAAGACAGGTATTCCAGTAACTTTCAATGAAATCTTGGGTCATCAAAATTATGATCCACTCCCCATGAAAGCTGGAGCCTCTATGTCTTTAAGTGTTTTTTTTTATAATTATATATTGGTGCAAAAATTTCTTGCTTTGTACATCATTACACATTTGTCCATTGAATGCATTGGCCATCATGGCTGCCATGTTAATTTTTAATCAAACGTCCACAAAACATGTTGTCCCTATTATTAATAATTGCTAATGGTAAATAAAAGTGAGAGCAAATAAGGAATTACATGTAACACTTTAACGTCCTTCCTGGCTCTCTAAAGGCAATGGCCCGAATCACAAAGGTAATTTCAATACCGTGGACTGAAAACCATGAATTATGTAAATTTGTGTAATAATACGCTTAATTTTAGTTGTGGACATTTAGAAAGATCCAATACGAATGCCATGATTTGGTCCATAGCGCGCTAGAATTACGCCAGTTGCCTATGGTTTTGACATAAATGAGCACTGTTTTGAATTAATACGTCTGCTGTTTGAGTCAAATTATTTAAAATAATTCAAATAAACAACAGACGTAACCATAGCGACAAGCGTTAATATTCGCGCTCTGTGACAAAATTGCCTCATATCCGTATTGAACCTTCTCACAGTACGCAACCAAATAAAGCGTAATTATTGCAACCAAATTTAACATAATCGATGGTTTTTGAAACAACCTATGAATCGGGCCAATAAGTCTCACCTTAGTTCTTGAAGTCCATCGTGACGGATGAGAAGGAATGAGTTGTAGCACCTCTCAGGCGTGTTCTCGGGACGGACCGCCGTGGGTGTGTCTTAGGGTGGGGCGGAGTACCTCACACCTTGCCATATTTCCCAGATGCATGAAGGCGCTGGATCTGCTCAAAACTCTGACAACGCTGAAGCGATCCACCTCGGAACTGAATGCTTGCCTGCAAAAAGTATAGCAATTTAATAATAAGGTGTAGCGTACACTATAATAATATTATATAAATATATATGCAACTTCAGCCTGGGGTCGATCTCAAACTTATGTCCATACCCCAAATAATCAAAATAAAACTTTATAACCTAACCCTTCCTGATCTTAGATAAATAAAAGCATGGAACAACTGTCCGAATGAAAGCAAAAGTCAGCATCCCCAGGTCTACAGTTTTGTACAGCTTTATCCAATAATACAAGTAACTTATCCTAAGTGTCTTGCAAATTGTATCATAATGCACACGCTCCAGACACTCCAGTAATCATTTTTACAACTTTTGCAATGCAAATTTCATCAAATCTAGGGTTCTTTTGTGCAAGTGCCTTCCATGAATATGAAACCAACCCATTATTAAACCCACAGTTTTGCTGCCTCATTGATTCATCCAGCACAAAATACGTCATCAATGGCTCAGTGTCCTGACAAGGGGCCATAATATCCATATACCCCTCCCCGCAAAATTGTTAATTCCCTATTGCGTTCAGTACTATACCTGGTCCATAATATCCATATTGTCTGGTAGTGGTCACGCATAATTGTAAAGATGATGAGCCGTTAAAATACAAGAGTTAAGACAATGAATACGCACATAAACATTATACGTCACAATGGTTCAGCAAAGAATGCTGAAAAAAAATCCATAATAAATACCCACTTTTAAAATCAAAACAATTCTCTTAAAATGGCTAAATTCGGTTTTAAAAACAGGTATATAATAATATGACTGGGCTTAAACTCGGGAGATACCTCCATATTCCTAAAGACCGCATATGCCCTCATCTTCACTCGAGGCAATATGAAACTTGTTGGGAAATATCTGCGGTATCTCCCTAAGCCAGCCAATATTTAAAATATGGTAATGAAATCAGTAAAATCAAATTGAATGAAATAATAAAATCAAATATCCTACCTAGAGAGACAGGGGCAGTTCTCTGATATTAGCCCACTGAATCTCAACTGGTCCCTCATCTATCTTCAGCTCTATCTGGTGTCTCCCATTCATCCTCCATCCCTTCCTCTCACTGTACCTTCACTCACATTTATGTCTATCTTCCAACCTTCTCTTGTTCACCTCCCCCCTTCCCTTTCCTCCAGCAAAGCCTTACACTGCAGCAATGAAATCAAAATATATAATTGGTTTTATCTGTCTTCTATCCTTCTCTTCCACGAAACCTACTGCTCTTTTGTCCATCCCTTGATCCTTCCTCTTCAGCTCTCTCAACCTTGTTCCAGTGTAACAGTGGATTAAAAAAACAAAACAACAAAACAAACAACAACAAAATTGAATAGCCAATCTCTCACTTAAACATCTTTTCCCTTTGATGTCATAACTTTCTCTCTGTGTTTGGTATCCTTTGAAACATTGAAAATAAAGGAACCAATTCAAAAAATGAATTAAATAAGATTTAATATTCTTCACCCTTATCAAAAGCTTCCTCCTCCGTCAGCGGCTTGCCCAACCTGTAGAAAATGCGACCTTCCAAACCAGTACACTACAACACAATGGAAACACACTTGTATAAATATAGAGATACACTGTGCATAACATATCTAATTCCTGTCTATTTTGCAGCAATAGAAAATTTGGCAAAAATAACTGAATCGATTTTACTTGTGTAAGACCAAATTTTGGGCAGCATTCATGGAAGTGAGCCGTCCTTCATGCTCGCATATTGACTAGGGGGCTTCCAATGTAACGCATGCACCACGGGCGAGTAATGTCTACGCGTTTGTACATTGTCTTGTTACACAATACATAACGGCACAACAAGGAGTATCGATAAACATTGGAAGCCACCCCCACAAGGCTGCCCACCATGACAAAACATCACCCAAATCGAATTTTCCTAATAATTTACTGTTGTTAAAAGAACAAATACACAAGACTTTTCGGTGGACGGGCTATTGAACGCCAGAAATACTGTAAGACCAAACATTCCTAAATTGTTGGCCCTAACAAGGCGACCAGCTGGAATGCTCATAAGGAGTGGAGATTGGCTCTGTAAAGTGCGGAATCAAAAATGAATCCAATGACCAAGGTATATATACTATGAAAGCGCTAGGCCTAACAAGGTTAAAAGCGCTTTAAGAAACCGGTAAATATACTATTATTATTATAATAACTGCCAAGTGAATTTGCCATAGATCTAGTGACATGGTCCTTTCACAAATCTTGACCTGTTCCCTTACGGAACTATGGGAAAGTTTAATTCAGGCGAAAATTTCTGGTTTTATACAGCAGTTTGAAATGATACATCCGTTTAATAGATGTGATGTGCCTTGGGTTTTATACAATTGGGGTTAACAGCAATGACAGGGCGTCAAGCTAAGCCATTATACTTAAACATAGAGCGGACAAGAATGGAGCCATTAAATAATACTGGTGGTCAAAAAGCTTCCTATTATTCACATGACAGGATTAAATTTAAGACAGTACCACTATCCCTAAGCCGTACCACAGGCAACAGCTCGGGTACCATGTACATGTATTGCAAAATCAATGTGAGATTTTGAAGGTACCAAAAGCTAATACATACTGAATGTTAATAACAAATATTACAAAGAACGTAAAAATCTGTGATGGTACTAAGTTCCTCTGCTGGTACACGGCCATAAAAAAACAAGTTCAGGAAACATTTACTGTATAAAGGCAGTTCTTGAAGGTACAGACTGTACATAATACATACTGATAATAAACAGCTTCTAACGCATATTACACATGAGGTAAAAATTTGTGAGGGTACCACTATACATTGTGCTTCTTGTCGGTACCACGGGCCACAAAATCAGGTAACAAAGTAGGCATTAAGGTCAGTTCCTTGAAGGTACCAGTACTGTACATACTGAAAATAAGTATTCAATAAACACTTCTACACATATTACACATGACGGTAAAATCTATAAGGGTCCACTACACCTCTGTTGGTACCAAGGCCCACAAGTCCTGGTAACATGTACTGCATTAAGGTCAATTCTGAAGGTAACCAGTATTGTACTACCGATAAGTATTCAAAAACAGCTTCTACGCATATTAACACAATGACGGTAAAATCTATTGAGGGACCACTAATATACCTCTGCCGGTAACCACAGGCCCACAAGTCAGGTAACAGTACTGCATTAAGGTCAATCTTGAAGGTAACATTCATATCATCTCATGTGTGCTCTCCCATTTATGGGTGCAGTTGAGGTTTTGGCACCGAGCCGTGATTAAGAAATAAAAGGGGCAATGGGTATTCAGTTGCTCTTTTTAGCTATGGTTAACAATGATGTAATGCAGTATGTATTGTTTGTCAGAACAGAATTCCATCTATTTTAATATGATTCAAATTTAAACTTTTAAGGAAAGCAGTTAAATGTATTTGTCGTACTGTCCAATCCCACAAAAATTCCCACTTCCCATATATGGCTATTTATGGTAACAAAAGGAATCAAAAAATCAAGAAACGTCTACTCTTGAACTTCCCCACCCTAGTCCCGAATATCGAATTCATGTAAATGTGTTGAAGAAATATATGATACTTTGCGTAAAAAACCCTTAAACAAAAGGATTTGCAACAGTACACATTGAAGTAAAAATTAAACAGCATCAGAAACCATAAAGAAATCTGTTAAACCAATCTGAAATTTATATACAAATTGGTGACCACCTAGTTTAAGGGCTTGGCAGGCTACAAAAAGAAGGATGCAAGGAACATGGAGGTTTCCAACATAGTTTCCCCTCCTGCAAGAATGCCTCCACAGGTAGAACGTTGCTTAATACTAATAATGATAAAATACATGAAGCAAGTCAATGATTGCAATGCCATGCATTGCATCGGCCAAGATATTTTCACTATTGCAAACTAAATCTCCTGAGCATTCATGGGAATAGACCTATAGTGGCAATTCCTGACTGTTACGGTGTATACACTTACATTTCTGGTGATGCAGCGGGTGTATTGCCATTAGTTCTTAGCAGAACAGACACTGATTCCTAGATTCATACTTACATTTGCCCGGTGGATGCAGCGGGTGTTATTGCCGTTAGTCTTAGCAGACAGACACTGATCTATGATCATAACTACCATTGCCCGGTGAATGCAGCGGGTGTAATTGCATTAGTCTTAGCAGACAGACCTGATCTAGATTTCAGTACTTACTAGTACATTTCTGGTGATGCAGCGGGTGTTATGCTTAGTTTAGCAGACAGACAACTGACTATGGTTCATACTTACATTGCTGGTGATTGCAAGCGGGTGTTATTGCCATTAGTTCTTAGCAGACAGACACTGATCTAGTTCCATACTTACATTGCCCGTGAATGGCAGCGGTGTATTGCCATTATCAGCAGACAGACATGATCTTAAGATCATATTGCATTGCCCAGTGATCAGCGGGTGTAATGCTATTAGTTCTTTAGCAACAGACAATGAATCTAGTTCAATTACTTACATTGCTGGGATCAGCGGGTGTATTGCCATTAGTCTTACAGACAGACCACTGATCTAGGTTCATACTTACATTGCCCGTGATGCAGCGGTGTATTGCCTAATTAGTCTTTAAGCAGACAAGACACTGATCTAGATTCATACTTGCAATTGCCAGTGATGCAGCGGGTGTATTGCCAATTAGTCTTAGCAGACAGACACGATCTAGATTCATACTGCATTGCCCGGTGATGCAGCGGGTGGTATTGCCATTAGTATTAGCAGACAGACACTGAATCTAGGTTCCATACTACATGACGTGGTGAATGCAGCGGGTGTATTGCCATTAGTCTAGCAGACAAGACACTGATCTAGATTGACTCAGCTGATAATAGGCACATAATACCTCATCTCTCTCCCAACCTGCTCATTCCTCAATCACAGCTGTAAAGAAGTACATAAAGAATAAGAGATGTTACTTTCTTTTTCTGTTTCTTAAATTATATACACCTTGCCCGCAAAACCTGTTGATACATAAAAATTGCAGTATACCCATCTCTGAAGTAACTCCATTTTGGCTGGTGACACAATTAACCTAAATATAACCCAATGCCGTCACGGAATGACTAGCAACTTTAAAATTTGGTCTTTCAAAAAGGCCTGTAATGAACTTGGAAAAAACCTACTCAATGCCTTTCTGAACGTTAATTCAATTGAGTGAGGTAAGCCTTTTAGAGTCAGTTACAAAGGACAAAGTTGTCTGTGCTTATAAATGAAGGAGGTCTGATTTGGGTGGCCAAATCACAGATGCGTGCGGTCTAGGAATTGAACATTGTTTCATTGTCACTGAACCAGATTGATTGAAAAACTTATTTCTCTCATAAATTTGTACCTAGTGATAAAACAGTGAAGCATTGAGATGAAAAACATCTTTCTTGACTTGTTTATCTTTTTTGCTCACTATTCACTTAAAATAATGATTTTATTCTCATTTGTAATGTTGAATTCAATTCATCGGTGTTTTTATTATTAATTCAATTCATTTATATTAGAACGGCCATCAATGTCCAGTCCTTAATTGATATGGTTTTTCAAGAGAGCGCTGCATTATTAAGATAATTTTTGTTTGATTTAAAGGTAGTGGTCATCCTTTTTCACACAAATGCGAAAAAACTAATGCAACTTGGCATAACTTTAGAATATGATCAACCTATATTGTTCTATATCAATTCTCTCTGTCAGAGTTGCCTGAATCAGTTATATGAAACGAAATATGAAACTACAATCCTAGACCACTCTCCACACATCGTTGATATTACACACATGCAAGCACGTGACCACACACAGCAATATACACACGGCGCATCGCGTGCCATTATTCTCTGCGCAACGTCAACGGGTTCCACCCGTACGGTATATTTTCGAGTTAAAAAAATAGGAAATAAATTTTGATAATCGCATATAATGACAATCATACACATTGAGCTTAATCATCTTGTGGGAAAGATATAAGTCATTGATATATCTATATATCCCTAGAAAACTAGAAATGAAATTTTGCTTGCAAAGATGACACTACCTTTAAAAGAATTGCATTTCCCAGTACTCAAGATTATCTTTAAAACCTACCAGAAGCAGTTCAAGGTAGATTGATAAGTCTTTCTCAATCCTTGTAGACATCAGAAACACGCTGCCAAGCCGTCTGGCCACCTGGATCAATGTTTGGCTACCAGTCATCTCAGGTACCGGCTCATGACGTCTACAAGCCGTTTCAGCTGGACATTCCCACCAGTAAACTATGACACATCTTTTCCATTGATTGTGAGAGCATCTCCACATTGAGACCGCTGATTCTACCCACATTGAAACAAAGTGGCCAAAAAGAGATTCCATCTATTGTATAAGCAAAAAATTTTGTGCTTAATTCTGTGATGTTTCATTACTTCCAATAGCCCTATAACCATGAAGTGGAAAGTGGCAATTTTTGCATTGTAAAATAGACCTTGACAAAAATTTCGTGATGACATGTAATAAGTTTGGATTTGGGGTGGTCTGTTCAATTGAGGCCAGCCATTCTGTGTGAAAGATAGTTGAATGTCCTATGCAATGGTCTTTTGGGACTCAATTTCACTATATCCTCGTTTATTCAACGATTCTAATACCTTTTAACACTATTTTGTATCTAAATTATATTAATGTCCCCTCCTTACTATAGTTCTGGGCGTCGGTTCTTTGTCTCTTTCTCTGCCGTTTTAACTGAGTTTCCATTCTTCCTTCATCAACACTAACCAGGAAGAGTCGAAGGAAGGAACGACGGAGTACTCAGTATAGTTTACTATCCTCCCCCTTCTTCTGCTTTACGTTTGTTTTTGTATTGGCCGCACCTGTAAAGTAGATAGCATTTATTACCTTCATTGGAAAATCTTTCCACTGGTTGTACAACTGTCATCACACAGCACAGAAACATAAATTGAAACGAGCAGCATGTTTTAGATGATAATTCAAATTGTAGATTAAATGTCAATGAAATTTTAATTTGATTGATTTTGAAAACGTGATCATAAAAACACCTAACTGCCATTCGGGTATAATAAGTAAATTCAATAGCATCATGTGGTAACAATGTGTGAACGTCCATCTCTGCCGAGACTGGGTTTAATGTAAGTGTCAACTACAGAAGTCTAATGAAATAAATTCTATAAAAATTACAGAAAAAAAAAAAAAAAAAGAATCGAATTAGAACGAAAAAAACACAGATTCATCCACAGCAGAAAATTCCGAGGGTACGTAAGCCTTTAAATTCTGAATGTTAATCAGTCCTCTATGTGGGACGTGTCCCCGTAGTCTAGTGGTCACAACACATTGACGTGAATGCAAAGATCGTGATTCGATTCACGGCATCGGCAACTTCCATCCCAGTGTAAATGGGTACGCCGGGAGGAAAATTCAGTAGCGCCTGGTGTATGGCAGCTGGAATTGGAATCCAGTGAACGGGTAATAAACAATGTAGCGCTTGGACCTATGGGATAAGTGCCTTATAAAAAATTGTATTATTATATTATAAATTAATATTGCTTCACTCACCCTCAGCTGAACGCCGCTTCCCAAGGAGCAGAAAGTCCCTAAGCCATCTTCTCTCTTTGCCTCACGAGTCTTCTCTGACTGGCCTCTCCTCTGACCATGGAAGACTGCATCTTATTTGCAAAGAGAATGAATAATGATCACAGCGATCACTGCGAAATAATCTAGCACACAGTGAAGGGAGAAAGGAATGTGTGAATGAGTGGATATGTTCTTGTGAAAAATTCGGAACCATCATACTCTTGTGTCTTAAGTCTCTTTCAAAATTGTTTTACAACAACACCGTTGCAGAACCTGTCAGTACTGACCCTTCACAAGGCCCATACGCATTTTATTCCCACTGCAATCAAATGTTCTCAGACGACTGAGACCACAACACAAACGATTAGACATGGTACACGCTTTCAACTAGCCCTCCTATAAGAACATTTAATAACACCAGTTGGAAAGCCACACAAATGGATGAAGAGCAGTAAAGTGATTATGAAAAGGCAAAGTCCAAGCTTATTGTTTCAACTTTGTCCAATTCATACGACAATATTACCTAACTTTAATTTGGAAAGAATTCATCTCACCAAATACAGAAAAAATTATCAATTTCATAATAAGCAATAAATAATAATAGTTATTTATATTTGCGCTTAATACATAATCCACCTGGCGTTTTCCTAGCGCTTTTAGTGTTAACTATATGATCAGCAATGGTAAATATCTGTCAGTAACGCATGGACGAAGTTGAAAAAAGCTTGACGGCCTCCAAATGAATCAAACCCAAACTGATTTAATGACCCTCTGTTGGATGTCGCTTGTAGCTTGGCCTAGGGACTGTACACTGTCCGAGAAAGAAGTTCCCCATGTTAACCTCTCCCAGACTGTTGAATGCACTTGGCTGCTCCAGCTGCACTGTCTCTGTACTCCATGGCCAGGTCAACAAGTGACTGGGGTGGAGTCGCAGTGTGCTGTCCCAGGTTGTTTCTTGAATCTTTCCATCTTGACAAAAGAGAAGGACAGGAAGTAATCCAAGCCATAATACCGAATATAACAAAAAAACAAAAAGTGAATGTAAGATTCCAGTTTTTGCCAGGCTTAGAGCACTTAACAGAATGCTCAGCTTATTCTTCATCCATCAGAATTAACTTAGTCTTACATTGGGGGGTATCTTGGTTGGAGTTCAGGCAAAACATTCCTCTACAGCTTCGCAAAAGTTGACACTCTTGCACCCTCCTTCATTTTTTTCAAATTATTCTTTTCTACCTCTATTGAATTCAAACAGGAACAACAAGAATGACAAACTGTGAGTGTGAGGAATAGCAACCATGGAACCCGCTGTATGTCCTCCATCTAATTCAACCATTAACCCTGAAGACCTGGAAGGGTAACCAAGAAGCAAAAGTCATGTTCAACACGGACGGTGTAATTATAACATAATGTAGCGACCGAAAAGAAGAAACAACAAGGTACTGGTTCACGACATTACATGCATCTCCCCCAGCCTAACAACTCCTGTATAACCCCCGCCCCCCTCGCATTCTAGATTCATCTAATAAGGGGAATAGCTACCTCTGTTGAAGACAGGGCCGTTCCAGGACTTGCGAGGCTCTTTTAGATAGGCTCAGCAAGCTGTTTGAGGGGCTGTGCAGAGCTTCCCAAGGGTCGAAATTGGATGTTCCCAGTTTGTCCCTTGGATCAGTCAAGGTCTACTCTCAACGGGTTTAATATCTTCGACCTGCAACGACGTCAACAATCCATTTGCTACTCAGCACTTTATGAAAAATGATTTAAATGAAAAAATGAAAACATGTAGCGACAAAGGTTGTTAGATTTGTTTTATTGGTTAACTTTTAGACTTTAAGTATTTTAATTAGGTACTCTTGCCAAATTCATAAGGATATTCCAACAAAACTATACAAATGATCTACAATGTACAATTATTGGGATGCAACACCTTGTATGGTATAAATATGTTGCCACTAAACAACTGGTGTTAAAATGTAATCTCCCATGGATACAAACTTTTGTTGCTATTAAAAATTCAATAAAGGTAATCGATTATTATCTGGTACACTGTTCGAGAGATTCTAAAGATCAATATTCACAAATGAAGGGTAGAACAACTGCTTCAATTACATGTATTTCTTTAATTCAAAAAACCAAATCTTCTTTCAAATCAACAATATCAATAAAAGTATTAAAAGGGGAAAGTCACCCTGGAAATTTAATTAGTTTTAAAAAATGAAGAAAAATAAAATAAAAATATGAATGAAGTAAAAAACGACCAAAAAAAACGAAGTATGAAATATTAAAGTTTTGATTCTGTGATCCATGTGGCGAGCTGCTCTCCATGTGTATGTATGCCCAAATCAATAAAGGTGTCATTTTTTCAAGAAGAAATTAATTATTCACGCTGTCGGTCGACAATATACAAACCTATGTTCATGAACCACGTTTCTTTTAAACGACCTTCTGATCAAGAACCAGAAAAGACAAATTATGGAATTGCATACACAACAGCATGGAGAGCTGCTCGCACGTGACGTCACAGAATTCAAACTTGAAATATTTATACTTCGCATTTTGGGTCGATTTTTCTTCACAAAACTTTCACATCAAACATTTTGTTAATTTTCTGCATTTTAAAAAAACAAAAGATTCCAGGGTGAACTTCCCTTAATCAACTAAAATATCATTCACACCGCCCCTTGCGATGATCTCCAATACTTGGGTCCTCCACCCATCTCGCCTGGGGTCTCTCCATCCTTTTGTCCTGGGGTGTCCGTGGGTATCGACAACATCTAGCACATCCTCCCCTGCTAAGGACAGAGGCGGCAGCATTAAGTTAGTTATAGACGGATCTACGTCCATCGGAGTGGGAGAAGTCCCATGTTGCTCCTCAGTCAGGTATCTTTACTGCTTTGATTTACAAGGAAAGAAAAGTAGAAAAATCATCCTGTCCTTGACAGTGCAAAATAACATTATGATTAATTAACCATAATGACAGAGATTTTCCCAATGGTCCAAATGAATCCCTTTAATCCTCAAATTGGCAAATTTTATAAATTCATTTCACTCCTGCAAAACCTTTAAAAAAAATAAAATATTATTAACAAACACTTTACTAATGAAAATACAAAAATGCAGATCGAAAAAAATGCCAATTGCCTTGAAAATAGCGATTATAATATTCTTTGCGTTGCCAATTTAGAAGTATTTCAATGATTAATGTTCATAAAAAGTGTTCTTATTCCAAGAACCGTCAATGTACAGTGGTAGAAAAAATATCTTTTATGTCCAATGATTTTGCCTTTTTAAGTTGATATGTAATCAATATTCCATGGTATCTAGTTTCAAAGAACAGCGTGTCACTAAAAGGAGACATTGTCCTGATGGGTACAGATAGTGATAGTAAAATATGTGCCTGTGATGGTTCGATTATTGTCAGAGTTGTTCAAACATTCTGATAAGTTGTTTCTCTCCAATGGGGGGGGGGAGGCTGGAGCTTTAAGGTCTTGCTAAAGACATCTTAGTTAGTGGCTTGGAATTCAAACCTAGATATTTGGGCCCGTTTTCTTGAAACCAGTCAAAGTCTTGGACAACTCAATGGACAATGTTTGTAGAATAACACACGTTTCAATGGGATGTCCAACGAAGCTGGACTTTATAATGGTCTCCGTGAAACAAGCCCTGTAATCTTAGTCTTCACGAACTAACTTACCTATCTCTTATCTTGTAATTCTCAAGATCAAATTACGGTGATGGAGACTCTGGAAAAGAAAGAGAGGGGGTAAAAATACATAACAAACGTAGCAATGTAAGATGCAAGTCAATTCCTCATTTTTTTCTCGTCTTCTCTCATCTTCTATAATGGAACTATTTTAGTAATCTTTCTCTCTTCCTATTTCTTGCTTGCTAATAAATGAAAAATACTTTTTAATCATTAAAACGACAATTGATCCTAAAACAATGGAATAACTTTTAACTTTATTCTAATAACTCAATAAGCTTTTAAGAGCACACCCCCCCCCCCCCCAGCAGAAAAGATCCTTATTCAAATCAGGCATGAGACAAAGATGTAAAAGTAAATGGCTACTTTCATTTGCAAACTACTGTTACCTTCCTTGTTGCAAGGGCACTGTTTTGTAATCTCCTCATTTTAATGCTTTATTAAGCATTGCCTTACCATTGGTGGAGTCCTTGACGTCATGTATCATACAGAGCAATTATCTTTCCCCAAAGGTTTCCATCTAAACAAATGGAGTTTGAAATAAACATTTCAGGTTACAGTTTGAAGATAAACATAATCAAAAGATGTGATTCATGCAGGATAATCCAGCAAATCCCTGAAAAATCACAGAAAAAAAACAAAAATTTGTAGATATCTGAAATAACTTAGATCTCCCCTCTCCCCAAAAAAAAAATGTTTACTATGGGGAAAAAATCTCTCCTTAGCTCAGTTAGTGCTTCAATATGGTCATAAATTATAAATATAACGTGTCAAAAGTATGTCAGAGTAAAGGAAAATATTATTGGTGCCAAAAGTGGGGAGCACAACCATTGCTTATGCTATGTTACATAAAGAAATAAATAATATCAAATTTGAAAACAGAATTCTGATGGCTTCACAATAGTGAGACTTTAATGCAAGAAGTCTATTGCAACAGGGATTGTTATTGTTACTATTGATTCGCCAATTGACGTAACTCTCTTTGTTACAGGGAACTTGATTGTTTATCGTACGAAGGAAGTGCTATGTCTGCGCACTAAAAATTCATCTCGATTTTATTACAAAGTAAAAACAATTATTTGAGAATCTCAATGTTATTCGTTTTAATATTAATGATCAATGAACAAAAAATCAAGAAATTATCACTTAAGAACAATATTTTTTTACGTATTTTCAGACGGGCTTGTCATTTGTGTAGCAAAACTGAATAGTGCCCATCTCGCGCACTCACTCATTTGCAACGCAATTCAAGCCATGAAGTTTTCGACTTTCCTTTTGACAATGATTGAAATTTTCAGGGTAGCAACGAAAACTTGCTGAAACTCATTTTAATTCAAATTTTTTCGAATCTTTTTGGGGTTTCAAAAATGGATTGCTGCTGAGGTAAGAATTGAAAATTGGCGTATTTGAATGTTACGTTTTGTTCTATGAAAATCGCGCATTAGTGGGTGCGCAGACAGAGCACTGGCCGCAGACTTGGGCAATCTTACGCATACTACTGTGGAAAAATGACTTACCTCAGCTCAGTGATGCTCCAGAACTTGATTCTGGGTAAAGGTGGTCTTGGCAAGCCTCTGTCTTGTGATCTCAATGACAATGCCAATCTATTTATCTACCAAGCAATGAGAAAAGAATGGTTATTGAAGTTGTCTCTTACAACGATCAGAAAAATCATCTTTATGATGTCTCTTACACTTTGTCAAAGGATATGACATTGTACAATGGTTATCTCTACACATTCGTTGTCAATCACCCCCCCCTCCCAAATCACTTCTTTAAAATGTAAAATATCTTTTTGTTTTTTTGTTTGGCTATGCCATTGTAAAAGATGTCTTAGAAATGTAAAGATGTGATTCCCACTTGACGCCTCGCAAAAAAAAGAAAAATATAAAATATAAATAACAGAAATACAGTTTAATCTGGAATAGCTCAACACCTTGGTTTTGTCTTTGGGTATTTCATGGAAATAAAGATGTCTTCATCACTGAAAAAACAAATAAGATATTTACATTCAAATTAAAAGTGAAATCACATAAATGTAAAAACAAAAATTCATTATTACAAATTCTGTCTTTGCAACTTTTCAAATGACAAGGACAAAGGGCTTTTGCTCAGAATACAGGCCGTTAAGAAGTAATTTGAAAAAGTATGCTAGATTCTTCCTGCGCGTTCGAGTAATTAACAAAATCACTAAAAGTAGACGTGATGTGAGACCCTCCACAGTTGATTAAGAACTCGGTCTCTTGTTTCCCCATGTTAAAAAACTCCGCGTGATTGACAATTACTACATAATGACAATATTAAAGACAATTACAATAGTCACTTTGATATACCAAGCATTTTTTTAACAAAATTTTTTGATAAAATCACACATTCAGCAAATTGAAACAAGGCATCAATTTTACATTGAAACATATAATTTCTTGAACTAAATTGTTATTGAATATATATAGCTTTTATTTTACATTCATTTATGATTCTATCTTCTAAGGGTAGTGTCATCCTTTTTCACAAATTGCCGAAAACTAATGCAAGCTGTATGCAATATGTATAGAAAGCGCTATATAAATGTTAATTATATTATTATTTTATTATTATAACTTTAGAATATAATCAACTCTATACTGTCTTATCAAATCTTACTGATCTGTCATAAGGTTGCCTAAGACAGTAATGAAACGAAAATCTGACTATCAAGTACGCAAATCTTTGACCAGCTCCTCCATCAAACATCGTGATATTACAGCGCCGTGCAGCATGGACCGACTACATCAGCAATATACATCACGCCATCAGCGGCATTAATTCTCGCGCTAACGGTCAAGCGGTTTCACCGTACAGTAATATTTTCGAGTTCGAGAAAAAAATAGGAATGAATTTTGATAATTCGCAATATGATTGACAAACATACACATGAGCTTAATCATGTTGTGGGAAGATATAGTCATAGGTGATATAACTACCTATCCTCTCAAAAACTAGAAATTTAATATTTTTGCCTGCAAAAGGTGCACTACCTTTAAACATTTTCTGTCTTTTTAGAGCCTTCTTACCTAAAGTTTGAAAAGATCCAAGCATCCTCCTGAGAACAAGGCTGTTCAGAAAAAATATCTGCTCTCATCAGAGCAACAAACCTAACATCAATAGAAAACATGGAGATTTCAATTCTGCTGGCATTACAATGCTGTGTTGGATAATTGAAAAAAGAAAAATAAGTGTTGAGTTTGAAATTTGAGAACCTGATAGAAAATGTCAGAATCATTTTCAGCATAAGCAAAATATTGAGGCGGGGATCTGCAACCATTTTTTTTTTTCCAAAAGAAGAGACCTGAAATCAAAATCCTATATCAATGAAAACATGGAGATGTCAATTCTGCTGCATTATCAAAATTCTGTGTTGGATATTTTGAAAAGAAAAAGAAGTGTTTGAGTTGAATTGGAACCCAGAAGAAAATGTCAGAATCATTATCAGTTTACAGCAATAAGCAAATATGTGAGGCGGGGAACTGCAACCATTAATTTTTTTTCTTCAAAAGTAAGAGACCTGAAATAAAGGAATCTCAACTGACCTAACGTGTTAGCTTCTTTAACAAAAAAAATAAATAATAGAAATACAAGTGCAAAGCACAAGTAGAAACAAATGAGCTTCTATCCAGGCATATCTCCCCAAGAGAAATATGGCAAATAAAACAGACAAATGTACTGGCGTAAAAAAGAGAAAACTGCCAATAATAAAGAAATACTGATCTTAATGGCATAATGACAAAGTCGCGTTAATAAGATACGTGCCTTTTGTGTAGGCGCTTGTCCTTATTCCAGAGCTGGGCTACATAGTCAGGCAAAGCTGAAAATTAAATGAAGAAAATAACAAAACTGTTAAGAACAATTCACAGTTGAAAGAAACTTATTTTATGCTGCAGTCACACATACACTTACGTATAGTTACGTCCTACGTTGCGTCCAAAAATTATTTCTTCTGCCGGACCCCACGGATCCTTCCTCGTCTAGTCAGAGTGGAAATTATGATTATTTCCTTTTATCCAACTAAACAAAGAAATAGATAGAAATGATAGAAAAGAAGATTAAACAAACAAAAACGTACATACATAAGTGTCTGTGTGACTGTAGCATGAATTAGATGTAAAAATATGAATTAATAGAGGAGGCTAAACACAGCTTTAAAAACAGAAGTTCTCCATTGTTCCCAATTTCAGTCATAGGCTTCATTCCGCAGGTTCATTGATGAAAATATCTCCCAGAAATACACTGAGTCTTTTAGAACTAAACTTTGTGACCAGGTATCAATATTCCTACCCTGATGGTTCCATTACCTTTCCCTCCTCTGTCCATTGTTCAACCATATTGTTGTTTTTTTTTTGTGTTTAAAGCCAGTAACCTACGAAACTGGCAGCCTTGTATAGCACCACCTCAAGTCTCACTAACCGATCTGCTGATTCCGTAACCCATAATGCAACATTCTGATGGTGTAGTCTTATAATTCAGGCCCATTTGATATGAAAACAAAACTTTTTCACTACTCAAGTTTTCACACTATGATAAGTAATGTTGCCTAGTAATGAAACACATACTTGTTCTCCCCTAAAAAACTTTCAGTTTTCCCCAGTTAAATTAAATTGTAAGTTAATTTGACACCATTTGTTAACATTATTTCAAGAAGGTATATTTTAAGACTAGCTATTTAAAACACATGAAGTGTTGCTCAGTCGCATCTCTAGCTTTTAAACACAAACCAAGCACTAACAAATAGGAAGCTTGGTCATTAATTTTAATTTGAAATTCCCATTAAAATGGTCATTTCTTGTTCTCTTTAAACGAAGAAAGATCCCAAACCTGTGATAAGACTATAGCTATGGTAAACAATGATAGAAAAAACAAACAAAAAAACATTTCACTGATACCTTGGTAAAATAAAATAAACTCTTGCAAAGGAAAATAAATTTATACATTACCACATGACATAGTCATTGGAAGCAATAAGAGCACTGCTGTGCCAGATAGTCTAGGTCAACGGCCGAATGGGCAAAGCTTGGAGCAGGCCTCAGGGTCCATGTTCTTGTTTCAATATAGCACCCTAGCCAGTGCTAAACTGACTCAGTTTTGGATAGCCTACTACTGTGGGGCCAATCTTGTACCACAAGGGTCACAATCTGTGCTGTCCAATTGACTGCCTAGGAAATAAAACCAAAGGAAAGAAAAATACAGTGATAGTAACCAAAAGCATTCTGGCTGTCTTGAACTATCGCATGATCATTCAGGAGCAGGGCCTCAGACTTTTCGTCTACCTGGACGACTGGCTTTTAGTAGCCAATTCCAGGGAGCTGCTCTTACGGCACCGGGAGATCCTGCTACGGTGGACCCTAGCGTTGGGGTTTGCCGTGAACTGGGACAAGTCAGAGCTCTCACCGACTCACACACCAGTTTTTCTGGGAGCCGAGTTGGATTTTGCTCGGGAGCGAGCTCGGCCGAGCGCCGCTCGTATACGAGACATTGTGTCCTGTGCTCGACGCCTCAGCTCCCTCCCCAGGGCGAGGGCCAAGCTGTGGCTTCGCTTCATGGGGTTGCTATCCAGCCTCACCGGCCTGGTACCGGACTGTCGGCTGCTTATGCGCCCCTTTCAGTGGCACCTCAAACGTTACTTCCAGCAGGGAGTTTCGTCTCCGAGGACTTGGGTCCCCCTCCCGCCGGAGGTGGCCCGGCTGCTAGCCCCGTGGAAGAGCCTTGTGTTTCTTTCCAGGGGCATGCCCTTTCGTGTGACTCTACCATCCGTGTCGATTTCCACGGACGCGTCACTCCAGGGCTGGGGTCAGTGGATGGCGGGGGACTGGTCTCAACTGACCTCCCTCCCCCACATCAATGTGTTAGAGATGTTAGCGGTTTAGTCATGCATGGAAATTTTTCAGGATCGACTGTTAGGCCGCTCGGTTCTCATTTTGACGGACAATGTGAGCGTGGCGGCTTACATCAATCGTCAAGGAGGCACACACTCCCGGAGTTGGAACCGCTTGACGGCTCAACTGTGGAGATGGTGCATTCATGTCCGTAATCTAAACAACATCGAAACCTTCAAATCCGAACTCAAAACTCATCTTTTCCAGAAATATTGTGAATAATATACATGTACATTTTTGGGAAGCCAGGCGCCTTTGAATGTCATGGCAGAGAAATGGCGCCTTATAAATGCTGTTCATCATCATCATCATCAGGGAGAGAGGTATTCTCCCGTCTGCCTCGTATCTACCGGGTCGGGAGAATGTTATAGCGGACTTTCTGTCCTGCGGCAAATCTCTTCCCTCGGAATGGTCTCTCCATCAGACCCTCTTCGAGCGGCTGATGGCGAGTTGGGGCCCGTTCGACATCGATCTATTCGCGAACGAGTTCAATCACCGTCTTCCGATCTACTGCTTGAGGGCTCGGGACCCGACAGCGTACGCTCAAGACGCGTTCTCGTTCAGTTGGAGCGGGATGAGAATTTATGCATTCCCCCCGTTTCCGCTGATCCCCCAAGTACTAGCCAAGCTAGTGGAGGACGGGGCTTGGATGATTCTAATAGCCCCGCACTGGCCGGGCAGACCATGGTTTCCTCGCCTTCGCGAGCTTGTGGTCGGCCGTCCGTGGCCCCTCCCTCGATGGCGGGACGTTGTGAGTCAGCCGATCTCCGGCGCTCTTCCAGAGCACCCGACTCGGCTTCGCTTGACTGCATGGCCATTGTCAGGTCGCAGGCAATCTCGTCTGGCTTCTCGGAGAGGGCCTCGGCTCTCATGGTGGGGAGCCGGAGGGAGTCGACGCTAACGGTGTATAACTCCCGTCTAGCTGCCTTTTCTGAGTGGTGCGAAGAGAAGGGTTGCTCCCCCAGAGGGGCCCCCTGCCCAGTCTTAGCGGATTTTTTAATCCACCTTTTTGACAAGGGCCGTTCTCTTTCGACCTTACGAGGCTATCGTTCTGCCATTGTGGCTATTCACGATGGTTTTCATGACGGGTCTAATGTTTCCAACTCTCCCGAGTTAGGCCGCTTGCTTAGGTCTTTCTTTCTGCGAAGACCTCAGTCTACTCCCTTAGCTCCTTCTTGGAGTTTGCCTAAGGTTTTGGAGGCGTTAGCTAACCCTCCTTTCGAGCCGCTGTTGGAAGCGTTGTTTCACCACTTGACAGTTAAGACTGTCTTCTTTGTGGCGGTGGCCTCAGGCCACAGACGAAGTTCGCTTCATGCCCTTAGTGTAGCTGAGGGCCACATCAGGTTCGAACCTCAGGGAGTGCGTCTTCGCCCTGAACCTCGTTTCATTGCAAAGAACCAGACTGCCTCTTCGGGACCGGTGGAGATCTTTCTCAACAAGCTCTCCTCCTTCTCTTCAGTCCCGGAGGACAAGGTATGGTGTCCGGTTAGGGCCCTTAAATGGTACCTATCCAGATCCGAATCTCGTTGTAAGGCCAAACAAACAAAATTGTTTGGTTGTCCAATGAATGCCTTTTTTCAAAAATCGGGTCGGTCGGTCGGGTTTTTTTTTTCCTCCCATTGAAAAACAAAGAACCAATGACTTTTCCCATTTTTTAGATTCACTTTACGTTTATTGAGTTAATGTAAAATGGGACTGCTATGGAAAATATCACATGTATATACTGTTTATGAAAAATATTATACAAATAAATATGAGCTGTGTCATTTTCGGCGTTTGGGTTATAAAAAAAAAAAAAAAAAAAAAAAAAAAGAGGTGTCGAGGTCGGGGCCGTTTTCAGAGGGCTCGGTCGGTCCGAGGACAACAAACAATTTTTTTTTGGCTAAGAGTGAATAAACTCTTCATCATCACTCGGAGATCCCTTCTCTGCCGCTGTTCCCCCGACTCCATCTCCGGGATGGATCTGGAGCGGAATTAAAGCGGCGGGTCCTGACGCCGTTGATGTCAGGAAGGGCCCCAAAGCTAACGATACCAGAGGTATCAGCGCTTCTTGGGCGCTCTTTGCAGGCTTCCCACTGGGATGTGTTTTTAGGCAAGCGTGACTTGGCGCTTCTAGTAATTCCTTTCAATTTCATTTCATTACCTACGTGACGTTTTGACATGGGCGAGAGCGTTTTGGTTTTGTGTGTTCTCGGCGTGTGCGCTGGCCACCGCTGAGACTATCTAAGTCCTTCTTAGCCCCCCCCCCCCTGCCTCTCTTTTTGTCCACCCTAGTGGGTCGGTTGCTGGTCTGTTTGGACTAAGCAAGGTAAGAGAGGGTCATGTGATTATTGAATTAAATTAGTAAAATTAGCACTAATTTTATTATTTACGAGATAATCACATGACCCTCTCTTACGCCCCTCCCTCGGCCCCCAACCTTGTCTCTATGACGAGTGTCGATTTGGTTGGTTCAGAATGAAGATATATGCCTTAGTGGCCTAGCGCCACCTCTTGTCAGGCAGGCGTGAGCAGGGTATTATGGGAGGGGCAGGGAGTAGGAAAAATGTTTGGTAGTCTATTATTGGTTTCCGGTCTAGAAATTTTCTCTCGGGAACAAAAGCAAGGTAAGAGAGGGTCATGTGATTATCTCGTAAATAATAAAATTAGTGCTAATTTTACTAATTTACTTGAAATGTTGAATTTAAGGCACTGGTCGTGTCACTCACATTTTGGATGTCTTGTCACTCACGACACATAGAGGTGGACCATTTTCCACAGAGAGGGCATGATTGATAAACACAGTAAATGTCAGAGAGGTACACTATTCATATACATATACCAGCACTTTTGGTACCCTTAGAGGTCTACTTGGGCACAAATCCAACCGTAACCAATGATGGTCAGAAACCCATGTCTTTTTTTTGTCGTGTCACTCACGCACTGTTTTTTAATCATAATTTCCAGGACCAATTGTAAAATTCAAATTCAACTGGTAATGACACATGCCACTCCTACATTATACATAATATGGTAGTCATGATCCATTCATAACCTACAAGTGCAAAGATATGCGCCCTTCTATAAGTCCAAATGTCGTGTCACAGGGCTTCTCTGAAAAGAAAAACATTACCTTAAAAAATTATCATTCAATGTATATAGAGTAACTTCTGAATCGTTTCTGATGGTTTTACTAGATAATTTGCATTTTGTAAGATCAGTCCCCTGGATGTTGGATGCACCAGGCTGCTCCTGAAGGCAGTCAATGTCTTGATAAAGAAAAAAAATAATGTATGTGTCTTTTCTCATGTTGGTATTTAAGATCATTTGAATCCTATGAAATCAGTTCCTTGGGTGTTGGAGGCACCGGCTTCTCTGAAAAGCAATACATTACCTGAAAATGATCATACAATGTATATAGAGTAATTTCTGAATCTTTTCTCCTGTTATGTAGATCATTTGATTCGTGTGAGATCAGTTCTTTGGGTGTCGGGGGCACGGGGCTACTCCGTAAGGCAGTCAATGTTGTGATCAAGATTATAGAATGGACCATGGATCAGGTAGACCTGAATGACACAACCAATGCAACTACTATCCTACCTTGGATTGTCCTCTATCATATCATCAAATAGTAAGTATTATATCCTACATAAATTAAATCGAGCATATAGTCCTGTATAATGAGTGACCAAACATATTCTAGCTATGATGATAAAAACAAAACATTTATACAGAAAATTAGCTATGTAGTGATGGCAATGATGGAATAGTGCACTGTTGACCTCAAAGTACATGTAATCTCTCGGCACACCAGATAGCAAGTTGTTTCACCGGGAAATCTTGTGACTTGTTGGTGGAGACACTTATCAAGTTATTGAAAAGTTATTGAAAAGTAGGTCAGTCAGCGCACTAGTTAACTCTGCAACTGGGCTCTGTATTAATAGCACTTTTTTTTGTCCAGATCAGGGAGATCTGGGATGCATCAACAAGGACTAAATTATCGAGATCTATAGTTCTAACTTTTACAGTATGATGTAAAACAACTACTGTAATCATGGAAATATTCGCGGATTTCACGCGAAGATCGGCAGGCGCGAATTTAAAAACGCACAAATATATGAGCATGCTTTTTTATGCATGTATTTGGTGCATTCAATTGCGTGCTTACTAAATTGCAGCTTGAATTCAAGAACCTGTGAACATTCTTTGAGGCCGCTGAGCGCGAAATTAATAGCGAATACAGTATATGGTTTATTTTCCTCATTTAAATAGTCTTTTTCATTGATTGGTTAAGAGAACTTCACAAGATTAAACATAATTTTTAATTAGAAAGACCTCATGAAAGCACATACAAGTATGTTTTCTCGCACTGCCACTACACTTATTATCATCTCACTCACTCACTCAATCCCTTGACTCTTCCGGAGTCGTTGGGGGGATTTGAGAGCCGAAGAAGCCCATTTTTTCCTCCATGCCTTCCTGTCAGTTGTAGTTGACAGCAGTTCTTGCATTGTCATATCTGTCCACGTCTTTACATTTTCCGTCCAGCTTGTCCTTTGACGTCCTCTTCTGCGTCCACCTTCAACTGTGCCTTGTAGAATGGTTTCTTATTAGCAGGTGGTTAGAATGGTTTAGAATGGTGGTTTTTATTATCAGGTGGTAGAATGGTTTTTATTATCTGTGCCTTGTAGAATGGTTTTTGTATTATTATCATTATTATTTTATTCAGCAAATATTTATAAATAATACAATATATATATCAAAAAGCAAACATTTGCTGACACAAATGTAACTAGAGGGGCCGTCAAAGGCGGCAGACCCACGCCTTGGTGGCGCTACAGAGTAGTTGTAATACTATACTATAGGGTCAAAACTGAAATCTACAAAAAATCTGCAGGGATCAACCAATCATCACCTAAATCTAATCGATTCTTTCCTTTCACTATCAAAACAATCCCTGAAAATTTGGGTGCAAATCCGTTCACCCGTTCTCTAGTTATTTGTACACAAACATACGGAACCCTTTACAATACCTGCCGATTTCATCGGCTGTGGGTAATGATGTAGCGTCGCTCGGCTCGCACTCAGCTGAGCTGATGCAGTAATTCGCTCACCCATTTCACAATGCATTATGTAGACTCTATGTAGGAAAGCCGAATTTACGTAAATTTTTACCTTTTTTCATGATTAAACACGAATATTGATACCGATGACTCTTTTGCATAGATAGTTGTTGAACATGACTTTGCAATGGTTTTTGCATGTCTATCGTAGTTATAAAGTCCCTTTTTGGCGCGTGTGGTTATGATTTCGATTTTACCTGAATGCACGTGTGATTGCAAGTTCGATATGTACACAAAGAGCGTCGATGTACAAAGATTCATTACTTGCATTCGTCGTATGGATGGTTTCTCGCACACGATATACATAGATTGCGAGTGCAGGCTTGGGCCACGGCAAAATCTTATCGATCCTCACCGCGTGATGCTTCCGTGCATGCGAGTTCTGTGCACGATGGCTAGAGTAGTTGTAATACTATACTATGGGGTCAAAACTGAAATCTACAAAGAATCTGCAGGGATCAACCAATCATCACCAAAATCTAATCGATTCTTTCCTTTCACTATCCAAACAATCCCTGAAAATTTGGTGCAAATCCGTTCACCCGTTCTCTTAGTTATTTGTACACAAACAAACAAAACAAACAAACAAACAAACAAACAAACAAACAAAAAAACAAACAAACATACGGAACCCTTTACAATACCCTGCCGATTTCATCGGCGTGCGTGGGTAACAATGAAATCAATAAAACAACTTATGCTAAAAGGCATACAATTCCGTATAAAACAACAAAATAGACGACAGATATAAAACTGTGCAAGGAAGACGTACTAACAGCCACACACCCGGGTGCTCTCGGTTAGCGAACGACCCAATCGTCTCCACGCTGACCTGCTCCCCGGTCGCTCCCCGGCCTATGTGTGACCGCACGTTCGTTAACCCTGCTCAAGGCCAGGTCACCGGCATTGGAGCTTCCTAAAAAACCGCTTGGGATCCTTGCCGCACTGGTAGCGTGTCCCAGCAGTTAAGGAAGATGAATATTAATGTACTGATCATAAAAATAGTCTGCAAAACCTCCTACCTTATGACCTGGCGAGAAGATGTTCTTTATAGCCTACACCTTGTTTTGAAATTTGTGTTACGTTTGTGCGCATGCATGGGATATGGGCTAGCTGGGTACTGCGCTTTACCTTTGGAAAAGACCAATTTAAGAGCTACTGCTCACTTGGACTTTTGGTTGGTTTGTTTGCGCTATCTCCACTGAGGCGGATACGTGCGAAACGGTGATCTTCACAAACACTTTACTATCAAGTCAAAACTAGACGGGCCAGAGTAAAAACAAAAAGGTCACACAGAATCTGCAGGGATCAACCAATCATCACCTAAATCTAATCGATTCTTTCCTTTCACTATCCAAACAATCTCTGAAAATTTGGTGCAAATCCGTTCACCCGTTCTCTAGTTATCTTGTACACAAACAAACAAACAAACAAACAAACATACGGAACCCTTTACAATACCCTGCCGATTTCATCGGCGTGGGTAATTATGGTTTGGATACACCAGAATAAGTTGACTGGATATAAAACAGTCTAAAATGACTTTGGCCCTCAGACCTTGATCCTCTAAATCATCAAAATGTTTGAGAAAACAATCACAATACTTGATACATTTGTGATAGAAATAAAATGATATAAAACCATAAAATAAGAAGTCATGGAATAGATAGTTTTAAACATTTTAGAATTATAACAGATTGACAATATTCACATTAGTTGAAAAGGGTAAGATAAACCTGAGGTGGTAGTAAAGGTAGGCCTAGTGGTAAATACCAAAACAGAAGTGGTGTATAAAAGCTGGAAAATCACAAAAGTAAACTTGTATTATTATGCAAAGATTATAGGAGCATTGAAAAAAAGTTCTATTTCATTCATCTTAAAAAAAATATTTAAAAAATCTGTACAATAGTGGACCAGGAAAATCCGGACAATAGTGGACCAGGTACACTACATGTAAATGAGAAGAAAAGCATTGATAGCGTAAGAGCGTGAGGAATATTAAGCTTGGCAATGAACAAATTGCAATGGTAAACCTCAAAACGAAATTGTAACATTTAAATTCTGATATTGTTTGTTTGTGTACTCTATCATGCAGACTTTTTTTTATATTTAAGTGTTTTATTCAATCAAAACAAATCAATGTACAGGTCATCAAAAGCATCGTATCAACAATTACAATAAAAAATTTCAACAACAATAATAATAAAAATAATAATACTGATAGAAACAATAAAGAAAAAAAAGGGAGGAACTTAAATAACAAGAAGACTATTTATAGAAATGTGTACATTGAACATAATAGATACAGTACCAAGCACAAAGTAGGAGAAAGCCTCTTTGTAAACCGGACCTATATGCCTAATGAAAGGTCAACATATTAACATAGTAATACAAAAGCTGTGAGCACATTTGCTAAGTGAGCATGTATATTACATTATTATCATAATTTAAGGCTTAATTAGATATTTCACATTAGAGATGAAATGTTGATGGAAATTTGAAATGTAATTAAATATCTTAGTTTAAGTCAGATGAATGCAAATTTAGCTTAAATCTACTGCACCAAGTATCATTCTGGACTAGTAACAAGTCATTGCGCAAGTCTTTAGGCAGACTGTTCCACAATCTAGGAAATTTATGAATGGGCTAGGAACGGAGACAATCTGTACGTGCAAATAAATGTTTGAATTTCAAGTTATCTTTGTACCTGGTGTTGACTTTGATGAGATCATTGACTTTATTATAGGTGACTCAGTCTACGATATAAACATTTAGCTACAAAAGAGATCAGTAAGTATTTCCTATGAGACGCGAGCGTGGACCAATTAAGAATAGACAACCTGTCCTCATAACTCATTTGCTGACGTCTCTGCTTGAGTATGATTGGGGTTGCTCTCCGTTGCACTCTCTCAATTTGGTTGGCTAAGGTTTTGGTAAACAGACTCCAAACAGGAAAGCCATATTCTAATACTGGTAGGACTATGGATTTGTACAGGCAGAATACTGCCAATATTATAGGACTACATGCATATGTGCACAACACATCACATACAGTATACATGGATAAGTGAAAACAATGCACCCACTTAACTAATTAATTGTTTAGCAATTGATGCTGTAACGGTAACGCAAGAAAAATGATATCTAAACATCTGTTTCTATTTGATCGAAACCTGAAGGTTCCTCAGGAAAGGGGATAAAGGGAAATAATGTTTTTTAAAATTTAATATGCGTCTAGAATGTACCAACCAGTAATCCAAATGTTAGATGTAACATTAACCATACTATCAAAAGCATTCAATATTTTTATATTCACCACGTATTATATATCTCTTCCAATGCAGCGAGGAGGACCATTTAGCTGCTAAAAGCCTGCCCTCGTCTGATACTGATGGCGAGCGAAGTTGTTCACCAAGCTCAGTTCCGATGTTACCCTCATCACTGATGCTCCTAGAAAATGCTCATGACTATCTTGGAAGGTAAGAAAAAGACCTTTAATATTTGGGCCAGATAATCTGTAGCATTTGTCCAGTGTTTGTCCACAAGTATGCTTATCCTCTGTCTTCGGTGGATTCACAATACGGTGCGCCACCTATCGATTGCAGCGGACAGGCAAAAATTCGCAATGCCCCACGGGAAAAAGTCGACATCAACATTAATCTCTGTGTGGTTTGCGCTGCGCTGCATATTTGCATAATAAAATAATAATGATAAAATGCGATTATTATGCTGCGCTGGCCGGTATGCCAAGATCAGTCAAATATTTTTTGGTTCGTCGACCCGCATTCGCCGAGAAACAGCTGGTTCCGCCACTTTTAAAAGGTACATGTAGAGGAAAATACACACAGTCACTGCACTTTATTGTGTGCGCTGTGTTGTGCGATGTCGACCCCGAAGTTAGAAATTGGCCTGTCCGCTGCAACCGATAGGTGGCGCACCGTATTGTGAATCCACCAAATTCTGTTTGCATTATACTATAATCTGTGTAGGAAATTAACATCTATATTATTACATAAGGATCTGTATGGGAAATTAAAATCTTGTTCTCAAAATGAATTCTCAGAATTGATTGAATATGCTACTTCATGCAAATCAATAATTTCATAATCATTCTTGTCATTAATCTCTTGAAATTTTGATTTTTTGTTTCATCTGTTAGAATTACATGAGATTCTCAATGTTGTCACACTCATTATTAATGGGAATGTATTGAAATTTCTTCAGAAATCACAAAAAATGTTGTTACTCCTTTTTTTTTAAAACCAATTTTGATAACATGAATCACTTTAACTCTATTCCAAATAAGCAGCATATTATTTATGTGCTTTTTTCTTGATCTATGAGTGGAGATTGAGTGTAAATTAATGAACTGTGACCTTTGAACTTGGACCTTTGACCTCTTCCAATAAGACAATCATGGTGTTGTAACTGTGAAGGCATGCTTCTAAAGCTCTACGTCCGAGTACTGAGCACTGAACTGGGCAAGTACTCTGACGATGACGAGAGACATCCGTTCTTTGGTGACCTTCGACATACGCTGGAGCAGTGTTTCTTCTGTCTGTATGGACATCCTACCAAGAAGACTAAGACAAGACATCTACAAGATCATGGAGCTATGGAGGTTAGTCTAGATGGGCTGATATATGGGTCATTCCATGGGGTTGGGGCAATTTTGCATGCAATGTCCCATGTAATGGAGATATCAACTTTTGCAGTTCACCATGAAGATCAATTCAGGGAGGCATTTCATCAAAGGACTTGTCGGACATTTTATCTGACAAATTTGCTCTCAGCCAATCAGATGCAAGCATTTCAGTAGCTTATAACAGTTTGTCGGATAAAACGTCCGACAAGTCCTTTCATGAAATGCCCCCCAGATGTGGTTGCTCTCTTTTCTCAGTAATCGACATTAAAATTGGAAATCTTTTATGGATTTCAAGCAACAGGCATACAAAAAATCTACCACTGTTACAGGGACATCATGTTGTTTTAACATGGACAAGAAATTTTCATGAGTCAAATTGCAATATGCCATAGTCTTTGAGAAATAATACTGGATGGGACCCCATTTGTTGGCTCATGCCATTATTGGAATATATTTGCCTGGTTTGAAAAAGATACGGATTTGGAGTTGTGGTATGTCACAAAAATCGCCCCAACCCCGTGGAATCACCCATATACAGATCAACCATTTTATAAGATGTATTTTATAACCTGTGAATACTTATATAACATGCATCTTTCAAACCTGCCATGCTGTGTGCAGCCAAATAGCAAAATTGCAATTTTCAGATCTTCTGGTCCCTATATCAGATATTTGGGCAGAACTTACTCAATGTGGGCCAATTTTGATGTAATAGGTGTCAAAATGTTTGGTACTGTACCCTTCATCAAATAAGCTGGTTCCCTTAGAATTGAAGATATTCGCCTTTTTCGTTTTGAGCCAAACTCTGAATCACTGTTTTTTAATACAACTTTAATGATTTTATTAAGGCCACCGCACACCATACGACCTGCGTCTTGCGACTGATCGACCCTGGATCTGAAATAACAAAGCATGTTACAAAATGTATGCGCATTGTTATTTCAGATCCAAAGTTGGTCGTTTGCAAGTTATATGGTGTGCGGTGGCCTTAGTCAAGTGAGATTTTCATTTTGTACATGTTCCTGTAATGAATGAGTTGTGCAGTAATTGTCAGTCATTTTGTTTTATTTAGGTCCCACTTGATCTTTCTAACTGCTGCTACATCTTTGACTACTTCAAGCCAAAATTGTTCCCAGAGTTTGATAGCTACAAGGCAAGTTCCATGTCCAGCGAACTTGAGGGACTGTTACTGAAGATCAGTAAGGTTATCCCTCAAGACGCTAGACCTGAGAACTCTCTGGAACTGGTCCAGGGCTATGTAGATGGGTCCAACGACAAGGCCCCATTCTTACCAGAAGGATTTAATGTATCAAGGTAAGGAAGGAATCAGATTTGTAGAATGAGAGAGTTGGATAGGAACAGAGTGCGTACATGTATATGGTTAGGACAGACAAAGTGTGTGGAAGAAAGGAGAAAGGGGAAATAGGATCAAGTACAAATAGGAAGAGGAGAATATAGAGATAAGGGAGTGGATGAAGACAGAAAGAGAGAGAAGAGGGAAGAAATTGAAAAGTGTTAAAGAAAAATAGATGAAAAGGAAAAGATAGCAAGATCGATGACGATAGAAATAGAACATGCATTGTATAACGATTAAGATGAACAGGGTGAAGAAAAACAAGGAGGGGTGAGAGAGGTGGACCTTCAAAGAGGAAATAGGGGCTGGAAATATGAGGATGAAAGAAGATGATAAGAAAGAAAAGAAGACACGGAGAGGAGAAATGGGAAGAGATATGAAAGGAAAACACAGATAGAAACACAAATATTTAAAGTAGGAGAGAGATAGGGACAAGAGAAGAAGACTTACTTATGAAGACTTATGAAGAAAGAGAAGAAGACTTACTTATGAAGATGAGTAAATTCATTCCTCAAGACACTAGTGCCCTGTAACACAAAGACTTACGATCAATAAAAAGTTACAATTGATTTTTTTCTCAGTAGCCTCATCGTGGACAGGGTGCTCCAAAGATGATGATCTTAGTCCTAACCCTAGCCCTAATTCTTATCTTAATCACACACTAATCCTAATCCAAGACTATACCTGCGTTCAAAATGGGGCTACCAAGACAAAATCGATCGTAACTTTCTAGCAATCCTAAGTCCTAGTGTTACAGGGCACAGATCTGACAACATTCTGGAATTGGAAAGATGGAGAATAGAAAAGGTGGAGGACAATGGAAACACAGAGAGGAGAGAGAGAGAGTGGAAATACAGATTGAATACTGTATAAGTGGTTTTTATCGCTTACAGATATTTTCGCGGTTGGCGGGGGTTCCGACATTTTCGTGCGATGTTAAATTCGCGGTCAGCATAATCTGGAATTAAAAGTAACTAGAACTATAAGTATTATATCTTTTCCTATCTAAAAAAATGACACATTACATTTATATTTATAAAAAGACAGTAAAATGGAATAAAGACTTACTACCTGAAAATATTTGACGTGCATACCAGTAATCCACGCATCGCGCTGTATCATTGTGTGTGCTATTAATAGCGCTGCATAAACAAATCTGCTCTGCGAGCGCATGGAGTTCAAAACATTTTCTAGCATTGATAAATTTGCGGTATTGTTCAAAACCTTTTCGCGTGAAGTTAAACTCGCGGTCGCTTCCCGATTCGCGAAATTCGTGAAAATAAAACCTTCGCGAAGAAAACCACTTATACAGTATTGTGCAGAGATGAGAAAAACAGAAACAAATACATGAAATGTAGGTGCGAACCATGTCTCTCCTTTCTAGGGGAAGGGTTATATTATTAATTGCTTATCCTTATATTATGTTTCAATTGCAGTACTGTTGTTCAGGAACTGTATTATCTGCTAGCAGACTACTACTTCAAGAATAAAGACTTTGGGTAAGTTCCTGTTGTCTGTTTTTTGGTTTATCCAGTGGTTTTGCTCTATATCCTCATACAGGAGACACTGATTGTTAATTTCTTCCCAAATTACCGAAAAATGGTTTTCCCGTCCATCCAGACTTTCTCAAATATTTCTTGCGACCATCTCGTGAGGTCAACTACTGTACCCGTAGAAATATTCGCAGTGTATTAATTTTTACGGATTTTGTGCGCAGATTGGCTAGCTCAAATTTAAAAACTTGCGAACTTGTGGACATGCTTTCTTATGCCTGTATCGTAGGGGTTCAATTGTGTGCTTATAGACTTGCAGTGCAAATAAAAGAACATGTGAGAACAGTGAGTTTTTAATTCATTGTGTCAGTTTAAGGGAGCAGAAATACCTGTTTTGTGTAGTTGCAGTTTCAATCATCTTATGACTATTGTTTTTTTTAATTTTTTTCTTCAATTCAGGAAAGCGATCAAGTTCTACGTTCATGATATATGTGTATCTCCAGATCGTTTGGACAGCTGGGCAGGGATGGCCTTAGCTAGGGTTGGGCGGCTGGATCTCAAACTTAACAACTCGGTAAGTATGATGTAGCATTCTAAGGCTATTTGCTTCTATGGGTAGTCATTGGTAAACTGAGGTTTTACATATCTATGAAAGCATGCTGATTTGATAAACCAACTGACAAAGCACTTCTTGGTCAGGCTCACGTCTATATTCCAGAATTGTAAAGCCAATCAACATGGTGACAACTTGTGCAGTTCAAGATATTCTTTACTTTTAGACATTCCGTCATTCAAAACAAAAGTTACACTATGTGCTCAAGAATCTGCTTGTGTAGCCTCCAAGCTATAGAATAGCTTACATCCGGAAGTTAGGAAAGCACCGTCAGTGAATAACTTAAAATAAAAACTCAAATGTTATCTATTAAATTAATATCAAAGAGCTGTTATACATTACATGCAGTATGATATATACTAATTGTTGGATAAAGCGCTCTATTATTATTACTTCTATTTAGTTTTAGAGTGGAGCCTTTGAGCATGTAATTCTTTTCTTTCCACTTGTAGACAGACACAAAGAGTGATGGACCAATCTTCAAGCATGGTGTAGCTGCTCTAAGGTGTTTCAAGCGAGCTCTAGAGATAGATGCTACTAACTATTCACTGTGGATTGAATATGGTTCCTATGCTTATATCCTACATTCACATGCCTCTAGACAAATAAAACAGGTAAGGAGTTTGATCATTGTAATGTGGATTTAAAGGTCGGGGGTTCAATGCCCCCCGATGATTTGATTTAGCTGTGGATATACTAAGCAACAAACTCCCTGTGGATCAAGTACTGTATTCACTGTTATTTTCGCATGATTAATTTGGGGGCTGAGCATCCTCAAAACATTTACAGGTTCTTAAATTTGTGCAGCATTTACGTAAGAAGGCAATTAAACCCATATAAAACATGCATAACAAAGCATGTTCATATGTTCATATGTTTTTAAATTCGTGCCTGCCCATCTTTGCGCGAAATCCGTAAAAATGTATATACCGCAAATATTTCCACAAGTGCAGTATGGAACCGTACAGATGATCACAATATAGTAATAATGTGATTTCTGTTGCACCAAATCCACTCTGCTGAGTGCTCTCAAGGTCACCATATTATTATTACCTGGCTTAGCTACAATGTAGGCTACACTGACTAGGCGCACACAGCATTCAAGGAATTTGGGCGGAGTGTGGCATGTGGAGATTAGTGTCTTGCCAAAGTAAAATTAGGAAGTGGCCAGGGTTCAAACTGACTACCTTGTAATCAACAGATCATACACTTTCATATTAAGACTGATTGGTTTGTTACCTGAGTGTGAATGTCATGGGTTCAAGTCCCTACAATGAATCTGTAATCTGTAATGAAGTTGTCTATCTAAGCAATGAAGGAAGCCGTGATGTTGATACAAGCCTCTCTGCACCAGAGTCATTCTAAAATAGTTCTCTGTTTTAAAAGCAGATAGATAGAACATCATGTTTTGTATCATTTTCTTTGTCTCTTTTCTGAATGTTAGACAAAACGAAAATAATAAGTAAATAAACTTCCTATCTGAGCTTGAAAGAGACTCAGATGTTGGAATGAGCTGATCACTTTTCAAGCAAGCTTCTGTGTAAGAGTGAAAGAAATGGGTCTTCAAGTTTATGGGAGATTGATGAAACATTTTCTTCAATGGTTATTTCTCCAATTTACTATTTACATGTAGGAAGGATAGTAGAAGATGAGGAGGTTGTTTTATCTCAGGAAAAATCAGGCTGAGATATTAAAGCAAACATTTATGTGTGAAGAAGGGAACCCAGATAAAACAATAACTCTATAAGTTGTGTTCAAATTATTATGAAAACACGATGTCTTTCAGCGATATATTTCCATCTATTATATATTTTAGAAGGACCAGTTAAAAGTTGTTGATGAGATTAAGAATGTGTTCTATCATTTCAAAACAGATAAACATAAAATCAGCTTTCAATGATTTCTTTCTCATTTCTCCATTTTAGAAGGACCAGTTGAAAGTAAGTGACGAGGATGTCGTCTCTCTCAGCACTAAACAAGCAGAGATGTTGGAGCAGGCTGATCATTGTTTCAAGCAAGCTTCTATGTGTGAGGGAGAAGGTGATGAAGAATGGCTAGTTCATTATATGCTGGGCAAAGTGGCTGAAAAGAGACTACTAATGGAGGAGAGCTTGAGACATTATCTAAAGGTAGGTAGTACAGTCTGTGTAAAAAAAAAATGGTACAGTCGGGAAAAAAAATATTTAGGTGTGAAATATTTTTCAAATAATGTGTGTATGTGGTACCAAAATTAAGCCAACTAATTTTCCTTGCTGGTGCGCTTTGTTCTGTATAATTTGCTTTCGTGAAACAAAAGTTATGCTAAATTTTGTGCGACGAGGAACAACTTGAAATTGAGCATTTAATGGTCATTATGCGAAACTTATACACAAAGGCATGGGACGGCTTGCGAAAAATGGATTTTTCTTGATTGTAGAAAACTAGTCATATCTCAAAAACTAAAACACCAAATTTGATGAAAAAAATTGCAGAAGAAAGTCTGATTTTCCTGCTTTACAAAAATATCAAACAATACCAGGTTGGGATTAATCTTCATACTATAAAGAAATGTTTTCCACTTGTACCATTTTATTTGACACAGACTGTATTTACAACACTTTCGATCCTAGGGGCATGTTTCACAAAGATTAAAGTTGGACTTACAGTCACACTTCAATCCTGTATTTAGCACGTAATCTCGTTGATCAACTTCTTCATAGTGTATGTCCCCTGAGAATGATCTGGCAAATGGTGTGATGCGTCTCATATATCATGCAACTAGGAAGTGTGACTGAAGTTCAAACTTAAAGGGGAATCCAACCCAAGGAGAGAATCAACCTTACAGGAAAGAGGAAAATGAGAGGAGCAATCTAAAAAAAAGTTTCATCAAAATCGGTTATAAAATAAGAGAGTTATGGAAGTTTGAAGAGTTTAGTTGTTCCTTCTATGGGGATCCTCAAATTGGCATCATCGGCTTCAAAATGGCCGATCTTATGGACAAATCTCCATTCGTTTTGTACACAAATTTTCAGATTTTCCCCATTTTCTTTCAAAATATATCTTACCTCCTTCTGAGCTCAACATATGTTGTGTGAAATATATTTTCCCATGACATATTTTGAGCTCAGAAGTAAAGAAGACATATTTCGAAAGAAAATGGTGAAAATCTGAAAATTTGTGTACAAAACGAATGGAGAGTTGTCCATAAGATCGGCCATTTTGAAGCCGATGATGCCAATTTGAGGATCCCCATAGAAGGAACAACTAGACATTTCAAACTTCCATAACTCTCTTATTTTATAACCGATTTTGATGAAACTTTTTTTAGATTGCTCCTCTCATTTGGTTGATTCTCTCCTTGGGTTGGATTCCCCTTTCACTCATTATGAAACAGGCTTCAGATGAATTAAGCCGGTATGTGTTTGAAATGCAATGATGATATGTGTAATAACATAAGTCAGGATGATGAATTACAATGGTCTATGTATTAAAGCACATACATGAATTTTATACCATAATGTGATATACAAAAGAAATTGATTGAGGGGGAAAATTTGAGTATGAATTTCATGGAAAGTCCAGAAAATTTTCATGAAGTCTTTTAGACCATTTTTCATTGCGTTTTATTTGTTTGCAGTTTTTATCTATGTACATGTATAAAATTTACTATTTATCTCATTTGACTTGCATAAACTACATATCGTCGGTGGGGTGATAAAACCTTGTATCTCAAAAATACCAAGTGTTCTGGGGAGCATTTCATCAAAGGACTTGTCGGACGTTTTATCCGACAAGCTGTTATAAGCTACTGAAATGCTAGCATCTGATTGGCTGAGAGCAAATTTGTCGGATAAAATGTCTGACAAGTCCTTTGATGAAATGCCCCCCAGGAGAGCAATAAACATGGCAGCCCATGCACTATACCCTATAGACGAATTCGGGTAGCATTTCATGGAAGTGAGCCCTCTACGTGTCCGCCATATAGCTGGGGGTTACCCGTACTACGCATGCGCCATGCGCGCGTATGTCTGCGCGTTTGTATATTTTCCTTTATTACGCATACATGCGCACACAAGGAGCATGCGTAGTACATTAGAAGCCCCCCAGCAGAGTGCTGGGACTTGACTGATTACCTGAAGTTCACAAAAAAGGTGAACCAACAGTAAGTCGCCAGAATATAGGTTTTATGCATTTTGTGAAACTAGAGACTTCAAGCTTTCCAATGATGCAGGAAACCTACTTCTCTTACCATTTACATACATACATATAGGTATTTCTAAAGCACTTCACAATACAGAAAAAATATTTCTGCTCTCCAAGTGCTTACAATTTATAGAGCGTTCCCAGCGACGTCATCATTCATCCATGTTGGTGGGCAGAACAATAGAAACATGTCCATCAAACCGTGAAACATCATTGTTTTTACGGTCTGGTGCACCCGTACCTTGTTGTCCTGCCCACCATGTGACGTCACGTGAAATCGCTCTATTGACATAATAGTAGGTTTTCAGTTTCTTCTTAAACAGTGAAACTGAGTGACATGTGCGAAGTTCAATGGGAAGACTATTCCAAATACATGTAGTTGGACCAGAGAAACTTATAGATTGCTGACCTTTATTTGAGTTCATCGTAGTGAATACGTAGATTGCTGGACAGGAGAAAACAAGCTTGAGATGTATTGAGGAGTCTGGTTATTTATGGACATGAAAACAAACAATGCAATTTTATATGTGATTCTTTTTTGTGCATGTATATGTCTAATGACATTATATTATATATAATATGTCTAATGACATTATATTAAATATAATATGTCTAATGACATTATATTTAGTTGAAAAACAACCCTTTTCTTGGAATGGCAGTTAATCAAATTTGGCTTAATGTATCTATCTTATGTTTGTTTTTTTGTGTTTTTTTATTTTCTCCAGGCTAGTTATCATCTGCATGAAAGTGAGGCAAGGTACCCTAAGAAGATTCCTTATCACAACCCTAGTGACTTCTCACTAGAAGCCCTGGAGGTAAGTAAAATTGTTTTTGCAGGTTTTTTTTAAATGAAGGAGAAAGTAATTGTGTGTATGAGAGAGGGAGAGAGAGAGAGAAAGAAAGAGAGCGCGAGAGAAAGGGACAGAGTGAGTGGGGTGACTGGATTGAAAGAGAGGAAGATTTTTTTTTTTAAAGGGGGGGGGGGAGGAGAGAGAAAGAGAAAGAAAGGGAGTGAGTGGGTGAATGGATGTAAAGAGAGGGAGATTAATTTTTTATAAGGGGGGGGAGAAGAGAGGAGAGAGAGAAAGAGAGGGTGAGGAGAGAGAGAGAGAGAGAGAGAGGAAGAGAGAGTCAAAAAAAAAAAAAGACAGACAGACAGACAGACAGCATAAGGAAAGAGAGTGAGATACAAAATGTAGTGTTAGAGGTTCATTGTAAACAGAAAAAAAGAGAGGACTACGAAGAGAGATGATAGACATTTCAAATTAAGCTTCAGAGGTATAAATTTGAAGTGAGAGATGGGGAGTCGAGGTGAAAGAGAGAAAGAAAGAAGGGGGAGGTGGATGGGTGTGAAAAGGAGTCTGTGTAAAGGCCACCGCACACCTTACGACTGGTCTACGATCCGATTTTGGAACAAATAGCATTTTGCTTATTTTCCGAAAGTATGAATGAATAGAATCTTATCATTAGAGGTTCAAATTTACTGTAAGAATACGGATATCGAATTTCAGGAAATTGCAAGCCTTTATTTAGGAGTAAAGGGCAAATTGGTTTGAAATCGTAGCCAATCGTGCAATTGCTATGACGTCATTATGATTAGATATTGAATTTGCTTATATTTTAATAAAAAGTTACACAGCCACTGATTTGAACATATAAGTATTCCTGCGATGATTTAGAACTCTGCACAGTATGATGTTCTATTTCTAAATATCCACATCAATGTTATGATGTTTTATTACACAGTCAGATCGCAGACCAGTCGTAAGGTGTGCAGTGGCCTTAAGATGCAGTGTACTGCTGGCCTTTCAGACATAGCATAGACATTCCTTGTTAAAGGGATCTTTAGAATTGCCTCTCTAAATGGCAATGCACATAAACTGTTTTGTTTGGTTTTAATGATTGGAAGCCAATCAAACTGTGTTTCAGATTCAGATTCAATGTGGTTTTATTAAAAAAAATCTCTTCAAAAAGTCTGAAGACTAACAATGAAGGTTTACAAATATAAAAAACATTTAAAGTTATTTACAAAATATAGCCAAAAAAAATCAGTTCATTTACATTTAAATAACAATTGTAATATACATGCATAGAAGTTCAAGGGGAGAAAAGGATAAGTAGAAGAGACTGTAAAAGCAGAGGAGAATTGTGAAGAAAGTGGAGAATAGTGAGACAGAGGGAGGGAAAGAGAGAGTGAAAAGAAAAAGATAAAGGAAGAATTGTGAAGAAAGTGGAAAATAGTGAGAAAGAGAGAGAGAAAGAACGAGTGAGAGAAATGGAGAGAAAAAGATAGAGGAAGAACAAAAGATGGTAATTATAGAAAAATATTGTACAATAATACATTTCATTCTATAGATGTACTTCAGGATCCATTCAGCCATCTTGAAGCTTGTCCAGTGCTCTCTACCAGGTACAAAGGTCAAGCTGGGAGCATACGGAACACTAGAGGGCCTCGTTCAAGAAGCAGCAAACCTTCCATTTGTCCGGGCTGAGGAGAAGAAAAGGGAGCCTAGTAGTGAACAGTAAGTGGAATCAGTCTGCTGGGGGGCATTTTATCCTACTGATTTGTATTTCAAGTATTTCAGTAGCTTATAACACTTTGTCGGATAAAATGTCCGACAAGTCCTTTGTTGAAACGCCTCCCTGTTATACTGAGCACGGATACAACAAGATACAAGTTTTTGCTCTCAGCCAATCAGATGCAAGTAATTCAGTAGCTTATAACAGTTTGTCGGATAAAATGTCTGACAAGTCCTTTGATGAAATGCCTCCCTGTTATACTGAGCACGGATACAACAAGATATGGCTTTTAATGAAGCAATTCTCGCCGTTGAAATTTTAAGCCTTGTGTTCAAACATGTTGTTATCTGCTCGGCAGAAAGGCATGGCAAAATTGGATTTTGTGATGGGGATTGAAATTTATTCTCCTGAAATTGAGCCTAACATTATAATGAAGTCGCACATGGAATTATTAAGCATATCAGAAGCTTATAACAGTTTGTCGGATAAAACGTCCGACAAGTCCTTTCATGAAACGCTCCCCAGGATTTCTGTTCATGCTCAATATGTTCTGTATAATGAGATTTCATTATTATGAAGTGATTGCCTTGTTCCTGAAGAACTCCTTATAAAAGGAATAGACTGCAGTACCGTATAAGTGGTTTCTTTCGCGAAGGTTTTATTTTCGCGAATTTCGCGAATCGGGATGCGACCGCGAATTTAACATCGCGCGAAAAGGTTTTGAACAGTACCTTGAATTTATCGACACTAGGAAATGTTTTGAACTCCATGCGCTCGCAGAGCAGAGTTGTCTATGCAGCGCTATTAATAGCACACACAATGATACAGCGCGATGCGTGGATGACTGGTATGTAGGTCAAATAAATTCAGGTAGTGAGTCTTTATTCCAATTTACTGTCTTTTTATAAATATATTGTCTCGTTTTTTAGATAGGAAAAGATGGAATACTTATAGTTCTAGTTACTTTTAATTCCAGATTTTGCCGACTGCGAATTTAACATTGCGCGAAAATGTCGGGACCCCCGCCAACTGCGAAAATATCTGTAAGCAAAAAAAAAACACTTATGCAGTATACAGATGTAAGCTGCCAGAATTACTATAACTCAGGGACACAAGAGTTTGAAATACTTGTATAAATGTTGTATCGCAAATTTAATTTAATTTTTCTACAGCTCAACAGACACTGAACAGGAGACGAGGATACGTCCCTCTAAGCCTGACACACCCCCTAGCCTAGCCCCAAAGAGGCATGGTAGTCCTGTGTATGTTGCTACACCTCAGGATCATGATTACCTACATGAGAAATACCGTAGATCAAGGTCAAGGGTCAGTAGCCAAGAGGACCCAACAACAGGTAGGGTACTGTACAGTCTGTGTCAAAAAAAAAATGGTACAGTAGGAAAAAATTATTTAGGTGTGAACTATTTTCAAATAGTGTGTGTATGTGGTAAAAAAAATAAAGCCAAAAGATTTTCCTTGCTGATGTGCTTTGATCTATATAACTTGCTTTCGTAAAACAAAAATTATGCTAAATTTTGTGCAACGAGGAACAAATCGAAAATGAGCACTTCATGGCCATTATGCGAAACCTGTACACAAAGGCATGGGACGGCGTGCAAAAAATGGATTTTTCTTGATTGTAGAAAACTAGTCATATTTCAAAAATTACAACACCAAATGTGATGAAAAAAATTGCAGGTAAAAGTCTGATCTTCCATCTTTATGAAAATACCAAGCAATAGCAGGCTATGATTAATCTTCATACTATGAAAAAATGTTTTCCACTTGTATCATTTTATTTGACACAGACTGTAGAAATGGTTAATTTTTCGCACTGGCTTTATCTTTGCGAGTTTCACGAGTCCATCCTCATGAAAAATTCCACTTCAATATAAGTCTTCTTATAATAATAATAATAAGAGTTGGATTCCCCTAAGAATTGATATATACAATGTATACTATGATCTTTCAAATGTAATCGGGTATAATTAATAATCAAACAGAAGAATAGGAGAAAGGACTCGAAGAAGAAGAAGAAGATAATCACAATGGTCATGAAATTATTCACTCGCCAATGTCCCCGTCTAGTCCAATATAGCAAAAATATCTGCATACGAAACTATTGGCCGATGAAGTACAACATGGTGTCTTTCTACATTCATGCCCTTTTGTACATCGGTTGTATAGCTCTCTACCTCTGTTCTGACGGAGGGAGGTCTTGCTTCAATCATGTTGAAGGGCATGAACACACAAAAGTTAGAAGCTGCTCGATGCAGGCTGTGGAAATGCCCTTGCAAAAGCATGTATGACTGCTTGTAACACTGGCATAGTTTGTCTCTTTTTATAATTAATCAACTCCTTGTTTCAAGTTTCTTCATTGTTTGAATTTAAAGGGATGTATAACCCACTGTCAAAATACCAGATCATATCATGTATTTTGGTAAATTCCAAATTAAGCCCCACAATTTTCAAGACTCAAATGTAAATTGATAATGTCAATAGTAGATTTCTGATTTAGAAAATGAATTTGAATGCATGGATTGAATATTGTGGTCCATGTTCATACATAACATTCTTTTTACAACCTGATTTTGTTTTCATAGACACAGCATCTGAAAGTGACATTTTCTCTGGGGATGAAAGCATGTCATCTTTCCTCTCTGCCCAACGTAGCACCATCTCACTACGTCCTGTACCAGCCCGCCGGTCCCTGTCTGCTGCAGAGGCTCAAGCCACCCAACCCATCCTGGATGGAAAGCCCTCTATTTCAGAGATAGGAGAGGGATGGATTCCAAAGGACGAAGAAGGGATGATTGAAGAAGCCGAGGCAGAAGGTCTTGTAAAAGGTATTCCATCAAACCTGTCTCAGTTGCCATCTCTCGATTGGAAATAAGAAGGGCCCTTCCCCTTTTTAATTTTTGTGATATGCTCTTGTATTCTTAAGGTCAAAATTTCATTTGGAAATAGATAATAAAAGAATAGTGAAGACTACAACCTAATATGCTACATGTATGTTAAGTCATGTTTCTCAAAATCGCTATTAAATGCTGCAGTCGCACAGACACTTACGTATAGATACGTTTGTGTTGTTTTCATCTTATTTCATCTTCTATGCTATCGTTTCTTATGTATTTCTTTGTTTTACTGGATAAACAAAATTATCAATATTTCCACTGCTGACTATGACGGGTAGGTATCCGTGGGGATCCGCAGAAAAGAAAAGAATTTTTGGACGCAACCGGACGTAACTCAACGTAAGTGTCTGTGTGACTGTAGCATAATATTCAAACCACCTTATTTGGTCTTGTTGCATCTACAGATCCTGAAGATACCAAAGAAGAGATTCCTGCAATAGTCATTTCTAAACCCAGTCCTGAGAGTGAAGCAGCCACAGATAAGGCTTTGACCTCTGCCGCGGACAATAGTGAATCTGAGAAACCCAATGAGGTTATCACTGGAATGGAACCAACTTCTGTTGGAGAGCAGCCATCTTCCGATAGTGAACCGGCCGTGAGAATGGATTCAGGGGGACCGCAAGAATCTCAACATGTCTTTGTTGCTCCTGCACCTGCTGTCCCAATAGAAGAGGAGAAGAATCTAAAAGATGAGGGTATCACCGATGTAAAATCTTCAGTTGCTATGGATATGGATGATGATGCTACCGGAAAGAACAATGCTGAGGAAACTTCAGATCTCAAAGAAACAGATGGAGAAAGTCTAAGGGTGAAGGAAGAAGACCTAGAAAGGGATGTAGATGAAAGTAACTCTGTAGAGAAGATGGAGGTAGGATCGTCCAGTGGTACTGAAGTACAAGAGGGAGAAAATAGAAAGGAAACCCTGGGAAACCAAGAGGTTGAAGCTCAGATGAAAACTATTGCAGAGGAACAAGAAAAGAGACAGGTTGAAGAAGATACGGCAGAAGTGATGCCACCTGACAGTGATATGAAAAGTGATGAAGATATAAAAGATAGAGTTGTTGTTGTTGATACAGACAAAGATCTTCAAGGAACGAAAGAAGAAGATGCTCAAGATGTGATTAAAGCTAAAGATCTGTCCCCTGATATGGAAGATAAAGATAAAGTGGAGAATGAGGATGTTGAAGGAGAACCAATGACCTTCGATTCTGATGAGAAGAAAGATGCCAAGATCTCAGAGCATAGATCCAAAGAAACATCACCAAGTGATCTCCCAACCCAGGAAACTACATCACAACAGGAAGCACCAGTGACTGAAATAGAGGGAAAAGCAAATGAAGAGCTATCAACTGATAATGATACAACAAAAGACAGATCAGGAGTGGATGCACTGACAGCAGAAGATGGCATCCTGAGCAGAGGTAACAAGGAGAAACAAGAACAAGGGCATGAGGTGGATGGAGGTACAATTGACAAACAGAGTCACACTGTGGCCGATGGTCATCTGAAGCCTGATGGTGAAAGCGGAGAGGACAAGCCGTATCGTAGTGAAGGTCCAGAAGACAAACCAGAGAAATGTATTTCTAACAAGGAGGCAGCTCTTGGAAGTTCACAGGGAAAAGAGAATGACAAGAAGGTTGATGATAAGGAGGAGAAAAGAGTTCAAGATGAGACCAAATTGGACGTGGAGGAAAAGATGGACACCAACATCACAAAGAAGGGTGACACAGACCAAAGCAAAGAGAACGATAACTCAAAGACTGTTCATGAAATTGAAGGATCAAAGACAGAGATGGTGAAAAAGGAGGATACTGCAAATGAGCCATCACTCACTAATAAGACAGCATGTAGAGAGACTGAACAAACGATGGAAGGAGAGACTAAGGATGGAACGACTGAACAGCAAAAGGATGAAGGAGAGGCTGTAGAGGTTGATGAAGAAACAAAGAAACGACACCTACAATTGATCGATGCTTGTCTCGGTGCGATGAGGCTGTGCCTTCAGAGGTTTCCTCAGCATTACAAGGCAGCCTACAGGATGGCATATCTCTATGCCTATGCCCCAACCCATAAGGTAAGTCTCCTACAAATGCAATATAGCACTGCGTCTGTCATATCATCAATTCTTTATCATTTTTTGTCTCCTGCATTATACAGAAATGCAGATTTTATGGTGTAGTGTGATTATACATTTGTACATGCAATTTATTGGTAACTGGCTTTAGCCTTTGAACTTTTTTAAATAAATGGAGTATACTGTATTACTATTGTATTTCATATGAACTGCAGGGAAAAGACTACAACACATTTCTTACAGGATGGGGGAGGAGAATTTCAAACCTGTCTGAGATGATTGACCATACATTATGTATTCAATTATCCATAATATTAAAGGGAAATGAAATATATTGTCACTTGAGCCATGTGGCTGATACAGGAAGATGTCATTTCTTTCCATAGAACTTGACATGGAGTAAGGATATCTTGATCGGAGCGGCCAGCGGCTATCCTCCTAAGACTCCGGCTGATCACATCGTAGCTCCAGGTCTCTTCTCGGAGCAGCATAAGAGTAAGAATCTCTTTCAAGGCATCTGGAGGAACCCTATTCAGGACATTGATCGGTAACTAGCAACAAGGCTATTTGTAATATAGGTTTTCCTGGTCAATTTTAAACTATTCGCAATCAAATTTGATAATGTTCCTTCAATTTAAGCGATACATGGCCGAGCAGAGCTATCTGTTATTTAAAGTAACGCTTAAGAGCAAGCGATTTCGTTTTTGTTCTTTCATATTCGTTAATGAGCTCTCCATTTTGTTTTGGTGCGATCAAAACTGTTTATGTGCAATAAATTTTATCAATGTGCATGAATAGATGAACATGAGCGACCATTGAGGAATACTCATAATATCAAATTGAGCGAAGCAATTTGCAATTTGATTGAACAGTGTTTTATTTTGGCTGTTCAGAAACAAATTTGATTGCACATTTTTAATCGTGATCACATTTCGGACAAAATTGATTTAATATATAATTTAAACTTGACCGGGAGAACCTATACTAACAATAATGTTCTTCTTTTTTTTTTTGTATAGCACATACAGTCCAATGATAACGAAAAGGGACACCACAATATTTCCTTTTGACAAATCAATTTTCTTAGTCCTGTATTTCAAATATGTGTCTTTGCTCTGAGTTGTTCAGTTTCACAAGATTTTTTTTTTCTTCATAGTCAGGGTTCCCACAGTCATGGAAAATCCTGGAAAAATTTGTGGTCATGGAAAGTCAGGGAAAAGTCAGGGAATTTGGAAATTCTGTGAGAACAGTCATGGAAGTCATGGAATTCTGTTTTCAAATTTCTGTGGGAACTCTGGGATGGCTGTGAGGGAGGTGGAGGCCATCATAACATGTCTCGATTTGGAAACCGTGCCAGAAAGGAAGTCATGGAAAGCAGCAATTTAGTCATGGAAAAGTCATGGAAAAGTCATGGAATTCTGTTTTCAAATTTCTGTGGGAACCCTGCATAGTGAAACAAATAGCTTTGCAATCTTGTTACAATGGGATTGGGCTGGAATGATGTTGTTATGTTCTTGTATAACACATTACTTTGTAAATGATCATTTGCAATTCACAGGTTTTTGGTTATTACGACCCGTCTATAGACAAATTCGGTCTGGGTGATGTTTTGTCATGGTGGCAGCCATAGCTGGGGGCTTCCAATGTACAGCGCGTCCCCAAAAAATGTCCCTCTGATTGGGTGCTAAATAACTTCTAAAATAAAGAATTATTGCCTATTTGTTATTCATATTTTGAAAGCCCATACAATTTTGTAACTTGTGTGAAAATTTCATTGGTCTCGCTTCATTGGTTTTGAACAGAGAGTCTATTATGTAACAGCAGTGCATTTCAGCCCATTCAAATTTAGCAGATTCTGCGTGTGAAAGCAATCACAACAACTGAAACATTGAAACCCTGTAATCTTCTTAATTTTCATCTAAAACAGCTGAACTTTACATCACTAAAGACGTATCTCACTGGTGATGAGTCTAGTTTGCGACTAGTTCACGACTATAGTATCTTAAGCTGTGGAGTCGTCTTATGAGTTTCTTGCGCAAAAATTTTTAAAAGTCTTTAAATATGTCAAAAGTGATATTTCCTTACAAGTGAATTTTAGTCAGTGCAGTCATGGCGGAGTCTCTGCAACATCGCTGCGACTTGCTCGCGACTGGATAAAATCTATCATGTTTGATTTTTAAAGACATTTTCCAGTGGCGAACAAGTCATGGCGACGTCACCATCTCATCACCGTGACTAATTTCGTACATGACTTGTAGACTAAAGATTCACTATGACTTGCTAGTATTAAGAAAATCAAACATGTCTGGCTCTTTTTCAAAGTCTTTTAATTTAATTTTTGGGGGGCGACTCCCTGGAGACCCAGAAGACGTCACGGCGACATCTTCAAGACTACAGAGACTCGAGTCGCAAACTAGTCGTGACCGATTTTGTGTATCACTAGTAGGCAAAAGAGTATTGGCGATGTCAGGTAGACTGCAGGTAGCGATTGGAAAAACTATTTTTCTAGACTTTTATTTTAATTTCCACACACTTCCCCGGAGACTCAGGAGACGTCTCCACGACTCTAGAGACTCAAATCGCAAACTAGTCTAGACTCATCGCCAATAAGATATGGCATTGCTCCTTGAAAACAAAAGCGTGAACATCACAGTTGTTAAACTGAAATAAAAGTGAAGCACATAATAATATATGGCATTTTTGTAATATATACCTTTCCATCAAACTTGGAATGGGCCAAAAATTAACGCTCTTACAAAAGAGCCTGTGTATTCAAAACCAATGAAGCAAAACATTTGAAATTTTCACAGGAATCGCAGAATTATATGTGCTTTCAAAATATGCAAAATTACAATGATTCTTTATTATAGAAGTTATTCAGCGCCCAATCAGAGGGACATTTTTGGGGGGACACGCTGTACTGCGCATGCTCCTTGTGTGCGTATGTATGCGTAACAAAGGAAAATGTAAAGACGTGCAGACATACACGCACATTGCGCATGCGTAGTACATTGGAGGCCCCCCAGCTATATGGCGGGCACGTAGAGGGCTCACTTCCATGAAACGCTGCCCTAATTCGTCTATACATGTAGCTCTGGTAAATTTTGAATGGGGCATGTGCATTTCAAGGATAAATCTGTGGTGAATGTAGATGGAATGATCATTTCAATTCCAACTCAACTCAATTTAAATTTCTCATTTCAATTTAATTTCCCAACAGGTCTGGTAGTTTCCCATGGCACATGTATCGCTCTGTAGCCCTACTTGTGTACATCCTACGGGAGCTCAAGGACCACATTCTCTTGCTACAGGTCACTACCAAACTCTACCGCATTCCAGAGCAAGGAAAGTAAGTCATATTATTGATTGATCATACGTCATTTTGTGTTTCTTAACCCTCTTGTGTTACTTGTGTTACTTTATCTGATGCATCTATTCGTTGCAGAAGACAATGGTGTGAGAGTTCAGCCTTTTTGCTGAGTTCAGCTATTCTTGTTTTGATTTTCAGTTTATTTTGAGATTACTTTAGCTTTCCTGTGGACAAACATATGGGAGCTCTTTAAATTTCAGCTTTTTTCAGTTCTTTTTATTTGTGATCACTCACACCCCTGAGAAGAGGTCAATAAAATTTTCAGAGCATAAAATTTTCAATGATGATTGTGAATCCTGAAGCAAGGTTCTTTCTTCACAAATTACCAATGTCAATCTAAAATTCATTTGCCGATTATCAAGTGCAGGGGGGTTTTCACAAAGAGTTAAGTAGACTTAAAGTCGCACTTAACTTCTATGCGCATCTTGTTTTATAACGCGCAATTTAATTGAAAGATTTCACAATGGCGCGCATCCTCTGAGTATGATCAATCCAATGAGGTGATTCGTATTATAACGCACGAAACTAACGATTTAAGTGCGACTTTTGAGTCTACTTAACTCTTTGTGAAACACCCCCAGGTCTTTGCATCTGTCCAAATAAAAATTGGCAACATGAAGAGGATTGTAAACTCACTATATTCATACCTACATTTGTGAATGTTTAATTTAAATTATATTTTGTCAAAAGGACGTACATGTAAGAATGAAAGAAAAATTCAATTGGTGCCAATCAGGGTGGAAAAAACTTGTTTCGTTAAGACCTTTGAAAATTTTTACACTGGATATTCTTTCATGTCTGTTTATTGTATGTTTAATGTTAATCTTACACCAACATCCATGTACCTTCTTTGTTTCCTATACAGAAAGTACTTGAGGGATGCAGACCGTCATTTCCTTGCCCGGGAAGCGTTCGACTCGTACAGAGGCACTATCAGGGAGCAACTGACCTCTCCATCAATCACAGGAGAGGAACGTCTAGGACTAACGTTATCATCATACAAGTGCTTCCAATACACACAGGTTAAACAGCCTACCCTCTCAACCCTCGCAGCTCAACTCTTGATTAGTGCATACAGTGCACTCAAAGGCAATGCTGTGAGTAATAACCACATTTATAATAGTAAGCACTGTTCTAACCAACCTAGTCGACCCTCACAGCCAAGCACTTGATTAGTGCATACAGTGCACTCAAAAGCAATGGTGTGAGTAATACCGTACTAAAAAGCAATTGAGTAACTTTCTGTGAGGCATGATTCAATAAATTGTTGATGTGTCATGTTTGTGTGGTATAGTAATACTCAGAAGGATAAATAAACAGCCAAAATGTAAAGGTTTTTCAAAATATGTCATCATGAAGATATATTATATACGCACTGGCCTCGTAACACAAAGGTTTGCGATCAATTGCAAATTTGAAAGAACTGTTCTGATTGGTTGCTGTTCAGTCTTTTGAACAAAAAATCTGTGCAACAACGATCTCAATTAGCTGTTGCCATTTTACGATTGATTGCAAACCTGTGTGTCACAGAGCCATGGTCTAGCTGACCGTAAAGGCCCTCAAAGCCAAACTCTTGATTAGTGCATTTGCTGCCCTCAAAGTTAATGCTGTGAGTAATAAACAGTCCACTCCCATTATAACAAACATGGATACTATGAATTTTCATAATAATGAGGTAGTAAACGATCCAAATTTTTACAAATCTATGTACTAACTACTGTATAAGTGGTTTAATTTTCGGGGGTTTTATTTTCTCGAATTTCGCGAAACGGGATGCGACCGCGAATGTAACATCGCGCGAAAAGGTTTTGAACAATACCGCGAATTTATCCACGCTAGAAAATGTTTTGAACAGTACCGCGAATTTATCCACGCTAGAAAATGTTTTGAACTCCATGCGCTCGTGGAACAGAGTTGTCTTTAATAGCACACACAACGATAAAGCGTGATGCGTGGATGACTGATATGTATAGGTACAGGTCAAATGAATATGGTAATTGTACTGTTTATCGCACATTATGTGTTAAAACAATGTTTCATTTTTTAAAATAGGAAAAGATGGATTGCTTATAGTTCTAGTTACTTTTAATTCCAGATTTTGCCGACCGCGAATTTAACATCGCGCGAAAATGTCGGGACCCCCGCCAACCGCGAAAATATCTGTACGCGAAAAAAACACTTATACAGTATTCAGTTTAACCACTTAACTGCTGCATGGTACTAATTGCACAGTACGGGTATGACCAGCATGGCACTGGCGCTTCAAAACAGACAAAGCTCAGACATGAGCATGTAATTATTACGAGGTCCACAGCCAAGTGGTTATTAAGATTTTGATATAGCAATGCAATTGACTTGGTTTTAATGGGATTGGGAAGGTTATTCATTTACATATAACTAGTATTAATAATTAGATTGAGTTGGTGAAAAGTTAACGTGCAAAAGTGGGGTTACACAGAAGATGATAATGTAAATTAGGATTGTGGTACGCCGCAATCTATGAGACAACTCCTTCAATGTACAAATAGGGAATATTGCAACCAGGATGTTGAGGTGGATGCAAATGAGCGGGCTGTGCGAAGTCATTGTCAAATATATCATGTACTTATTACACATATGCCAATTGTAAATGTTGTTAATGGCGGACACAAAAGAAGAATTAAGCACCAGTGTTTTTCTGTCTTGCCTAAGCCATAGCCAAGCTTCCTCCAATCTCTTACTCAATCATTTAATGAGCTTCTTACCAACTGTTACGTCACCTAGGTCAAGCATGGCAGATGTATTTGAACGGTAAATTGCCAATTGGTCTAAACCCACTTGGACTAATAACTGTTTAGCCTCACCCCACATGGTCTATTTCCATTTCGTCTGTAACCAGTTTGTCTAATTACCTTTAGGTCTAAATGTCATTTCACCTATTTACCATTTCATCTAAATCCCATATGGTCTAATTCTTTTTTTCGATTATAAATGTCCAATTGGTCTATTACCATTTGGTCGATTCCTGTAACTGACTGGAAATATACCAAATATTCATTTTGGAATTAGACGAAAAGGCAATTAGACCATTTGGCTATAGACGAATCGGCAATTAAACCAAGTGAGAATTAGAAGAAGTATGTATTAGATATGGGTTTAGCCCATGTGGTATTAGACGATCAGAGAAATGGGCCAACTGCTATTAGACCAAATGGATATAAACCATTTGAACCACTTACCGTATGTATTATAACCTAATCCTGTCACAATGTGGTGCTATCTATAATTCCTCCGTGAAGGCTATGGTAAAATGTTGATTGATGTACATTTTATCATCTTTCCTGTAGATTGAAGCTGAACCACCAGTGTTAGAGCAAGCTACTCGATTTTGTGAGAACCATATCTCTTTCAACAGGCCACCACGAGTGAGTATGAATTATTATAAATTTATCACTCTCTTCACAACAGTCATAACTAAAGATATGTTTCCAAATAACAAAAATAGTATCATTACTTTCCTAGCATTCCTCTTTTATCTTTCTTTCTTTTTAGTTTTTTTGTTGTTGTTATTGTAATAAAAAAAACTTATGATAATAATCATACTGTTATTTAATATAATATAATGCACTTTTTCCATAAGGTTCAAAGAGCTTTGCAGTACTGTATAAGCCAATATTTTCGCGATTTTGGACTAGTTGGGGAAATTCGCGAGAGCAAAATTTCGCGATTTTGGTGATGATTTCATTACTATAAATAGCCTTGTATTGAAGTGGAAATTTTCGCAAAGACCAACTCGCGAAATTCGCGAAAATAAAGTCACCGCGAAAATAACCACTTATACAGTACATTATTACTCTGTTCATTGGATTTAATTCCAGTTGGCATACATTTTACAGGCAGTACATGTATATGGAATTTATCCTCTTGGGTACCCATTTACACCTGGGAGGAGGGAAGCAAATGTAGATAAAAATGCCTTGCCTAAAAACATCAGTGCCGGTGCTGGGAATCAAACTCACGACCTTTGCATCCCCGGTCAAGTGATACGACCACTTGACTGCGACACGTCAACTTTTTTTTCCTGTTTTACTAAATTACATTGCCAGCATTCCATCATTTTTTGTAAATCCTGTGTATCCCATTTTGTTTAACCTCTAGACTCCAACTCACAGTGAGGGAGCGTTCCCCAGAGGCTTCCACAGAGACTCTCCCTCCAGCTCATCATCCACAAGACATGGGCTCTCCACAGATGCTAGGAGACCAGTAGGACGTTCCGTCTCCTCAGGCTCAGATCAGGGTGGAGAGCCGATGGATCACGATGGAAAGATGGCGGCTAGGAGAGCAGAAGCGCTTGATGCTACAGAGGGTGTGTCAAGAGAGTCAAAGACATCCGCTCAGGGAAGTACGCTGCATACAACACAGGTGAAACAACATGTAGACTCGGGGATACAGGACAGTTTGAGAGATGGAGAAAAGGGGATCAAAGACAGAGAACAAACACGACAAGAGAAATCAAGTGCTGTGTTAGAGCAGGAAGGGTCTAAGAGAGGGGAACTGACGTCATCAGGAACCCCTGAGGGTAGCATGAAGCGTAAGTTCTCCCAAGTTGAAAGCACAAGTGAGAATATACGGAGTATCGTCCGAGAAGCAGCTAGGCAGTACGAGAAGACAGAGGCTCAACGTAAAGAGAGACTTGGAAAGGTTTCCTCTGTGGTCCCGCAAGTCAAACGATTTGCAGGAGGCATGACTGAACCGTCCAGTATACAGGCCATGAGATCACAGCCTAGAGTGTACGTTGGAGCAATGGGATCCGTCATGACTCTACCCAGAGAGCCTCAACAGCGCCCTGTGTCTCTAGGTGGGGCATCCAAACAAACAGTGTCATCAGCATCTTCTGCAAACATATTGAAAACAGGCTTAGTTAAGAAAGCAGTCAGACAACCTTCACATTCTGTAGCCAGAGATCCATCACAACGCTCTGAGGCAACAGCTAACAAACCAGCCCCAAAACAGTCCACCATGAAGAGCCCACTTTCGCCAACCTCTGGAGGGTCATTCGCCGACAGTTTCCAGATGTTTCTGAAGACTCAGCAGCAGCAAGTGAGTGCTGTTGTAAACACATACAGTAAACCCAGTTCTGAGAACGCCTCGAGACAGGATCCTGTCAGTAAGGTCACATCAGGATCATTGCTTGGTCAGGTCGGTGTGTCAAAGGTCAAGCAGGCTTCTTTAGGAAGTACAGGCGCTGCTACAGTGGTGCCCAGACCTCTTGGTGCTCCAACCCGACCTACGACAAGTCATGGCACCAGTCGACCGCTTCCCTCAAAGCCTCGAGTTGGAATCTCTCAAGTTGCAAAGATAACATCTTCTTCGACATCAGTCCAAGAGGTCAGAGAGGGGTCAGAGGTCATACCTCACAGAGAGCCATCAACAACTAGGATACAAAACTTGGATCAAGGACATCCATCAAGAGACATGGAAGGAAATGTTAGTCGACCAGAAATGGCTTCCAGGACTATCGTCAAAGCAGGTAGCTCCCAGAGTTCACAGGGGCCTCAGGGTTCAGGGGATGATCTTCTGTCAATCATTGACAGCACAGAAGACAGAAGAAATTAGTGCCAGAACATTTTTTTTGCAACGAGTAGAGGCAGGGTTCTCGCCAATGCATTCCACATTTGGTGTGAATGCAGGTATATGTACCAATCTTGGACAATTTTGCTGCTGTAGCACTAATTATGAATGATGCTTAAATACATTAATTTCCCACATACTCTGAATTGCAAAATTATTATGTTGATATGGAGTCCTTTTTTGCGGACATGGGTATAAATCATGTCTGACAATATTATCAATAAAAGATGATGAAAATGTATGGGCATACTTTTGACTTTTCATACCTTGGAAGAAGGCATAAAGTTATAATACAAAACTAATTTGCTCCTCAGTATCCACTCTCCCGTATAAAAATTTTAACTTTGATTTTGGCACTATGTTATGTTAAGATGTGCATGGGCAGATAAATATTTCAGCCGGATTGAACTTGTCTAAAGTTGCTCTGTGACTAGCACTTGCCTAAGTTTGATTTAAACGAGTTTCAGTGATGGACTTTCTGCAACATTTGATGGTAGACTGTTCCGCTCTGTAATTACTCTCTGTGAGAAAGAACACTGCCTCAATTTGGTTTTCACATGCCTCTTCTGAAGTTTAAACTTATAACCACTTGTGATGGTGACAGTAGAACAGTTTTGATTTTGTAATTCCTTGTTTTCTGTACAGGCTACCTCTCATCTCCTGCCTCCTTGATGTTGCTTATATTGATATTGATATTTCATAAAACTTTATTCAAAAGAATTCTGTGCATATTATGATAGATGAAATTGGACACACTGTCACAGCCGGGGAGGGGTTGTGATTGTCTTGTTGGTCTAGGGCAAACTGCTTAAACACTGAACTCAAACAAAGTATACATGACACAATAATTTCAGGAAATTAACTTTATTTCCCGTCTTCAATACATTAATAAAATCAAAGAAACATCAAGAATACTGAATACAATACAATGACATTCAAATGTGTGTCCTTATGTCTATCTACCATATGATTCGGGTTTTTGTTCAAACAGTAGATAACTCAACAACTGAATATTTATACAGTTATATAACAATATCTTATAAGTCTGGAGGAAATGACTATCTCAATAAGTCAAAACTTTATGTTAAACGAATTCTTCAATTTCACTGTTTCTGTTCAATCTATTTGAAAACCTGTTTTGAAGTATTCAACTGTCCAACGTCAACACGTTGACCGTCTAAGGGGATGAGTCTTGAAGCTCGCCCCGATTACTGTTAACCGACCTGAAGAGTTTCCAAAGTACCACTTCACATCTTAGTTCACATCGGTTGTTCACATCTTAGGTTCACACTGTAGTTTCACACCGTAGTTTCACATGAGAGGTTCACACCATCTACAGATAATAACAAGTAACACTAAATATACTAATGGCTGTTCTAACAAGGCAACATGTCACATCTTAAAGAACATGCAAATTATCTGTAAAACAATATTCATATCAGTTTGCTTCTACAAATAATTAATACTCTTAAAATCAAAGAACCTTTAAACAATTATCATCTGTTTTCTCTTCTTCAAATTATTTAAAGAACTTCTAAAGATTTAAAGTCCTAAATCTTTCATTACTTTCTCCTTTCTAGTTCAAGAGATCTGAAAGAACTTTAAAGATTTAAATCATGAAATCTTATATCACAATCTTATTTCTTTAAATGCAACTTATTAAATATCTTCTCAAGATTTACTGTGTATGAACATTTAACAGTTCCTTTATGTAATTCCAGTTTTTGGACAAAATACACATCATTAACAATATAAAATAAGCATGATTTAAGTCCTTGGCAATTCAGTAATATTTCAAAGATAATTTTAACTAAAATATTCCAAAAGAGAAATAATTTATATTCACTTACAGTTTAACTGCTGACAAAGACTTGTGACAAGAAACTTGGAAGACAGGAACAGCCCATGTCCAATACAGACAATTCTGGTGCAAGCTAGTATACACGAAACTGACACGCCCAGTTTCCACAAGTACAGCACAAACACGCTGCCTCGTCCCCGACTCCGTCGGCCTAGCTGACGCTACCAAACCCTAGCAGAAAACTGCTTGGCTGCTCTAATAGGCACTAACACTACAGGTCTTGCCTCTCCAAATCCTAAGCTTCAAGTGACAAATATTGCATTTTTACCTCCCACCCAAAATTCCTAGATTCTTTAACCTTACCATATATCTTACTCAAAAGAATTGCTTTCACCTGTATAGCATCAAGATTCAGGAAAGAAATTAAACGAGTTAAACTAGGTTATGAATAGAAGCTAGAATGCCAAACTGGCAGTGATCTATACACTCATGACTGTGGAAGACAAAAGCAAGACACATGAATAGGGTCAACCAACTGTAATACATATCTTTGGACAATAGCAAAGTTATTCCTGTGCAAATGAGACTTGTAACTAAGTATCCAAGCCCATCACCAAGCTAAATGTTTGTAAATAGAGATGAGATAGGGATGACTTGTAACACACACAAATCCCATGTTTATGCCAAGCCCTGTCATTTGTAAATTTCCTTGTAGCAGTAGAATGATGGCTATTTGTTATGGATTTTGTTCTTTGTGTTTTGTGCATCTAATGCTTTTTGTTATTAGTTTGTGTATGGGGTGGGGCAGGTAAAAGCATACATGTGATGTAAAATTCTTGAGCAATAAAATTATCTTTGTAAAATTAAATTGTAAATTGTGTATTATTTGGTGTTGCAAATGTAAGCATTTCAGTAGAATAAAACTCAATCTAACATTACACAACTTTAAAAGATCTATAGTGGACAAAATGTGAATACCAGTTATAAAATCGCAGTCAAGTCCAAATTAAGAAATATGTTAGGGTAGTTTGCAGACACAAACCCATGGTGTTCACCTAATAGGGTCTGAAGTAGAAGGCTAGATTCACTTGTGTACTGAAGCTTCTCCTCGACATAGATAGTGAGTTTGGAGGCTAGCCTCCACTCTAGACTGTAATTTGTTCAAGCATCAAATTGAGTCTGTGCTTGCAGACTAATGTTAGGGAGTAAGCCAATTTACCTCATAACAAAAATCATGTTATACTGGACAAATAGGCCGACAGGCATGTTTCAAATCTTTACTGGATAATCGCTTTGAAACATCTTCTATCCATGCTTATTATAATTGGATTGTACTGTAATAACTATATAAATAAGCGTGTTTTTTTTTGTGCCATTTTAATGCCACAGTCAACTAATGTTATAATGGGCACAGATACTACAAAATTACATTATCACAAGCCACGATCTTGGTCCCAATTTGTGCAAATCTATTGGCCCGTATTCTGAATCGCGGTCTTACTCTAAATTTCATTTTAAGGTCTGTGTCTAGAAGACAACTTCAGATTAGGGTTGCAGCATGCCTTCTCTATGGAGAACTGTAGTCTAATTGCCCAAGTTCAGCTTGAAACCCAAACTCTGGTCAGGGCTGTGTTTCTTCAAGTCGTGCGTAAATTACAAAGGACTTTAAGAACTGAACGACTGGTATCGGTTTTTGTCCTAAAATGATTAAGCATGTGATAAGCATAAGCATCCAAGAACATGTTCCAGTCGTTCGTAAAGCCATTCGTAACTTACAAACGACTTGGTGAAACGCCCCCGTAGACTTGTTATAGTAAAGCAGCTGCAAGGCTTTTAATCAAACGAACGAGGTACCAGTAGCTGAGTATTGGAAAACATGATGAAGAACCCCGTATCTACCAAACTAAACGTCTGTCAGTGCATCTCTGCTGCATATGGTCCCTACGAACGGAGGTGCCCAAAAAGAGGTCCCCTTTTACAAAAAATTATATTTTGAAGAAAATAAACATTTGTCAAAGAGTATTAAATTGTTAAAACGTTTGTGCTATACTGAAACGAAGAACTGCAGTAGGTTGACTTTCAGTTAATGCGGCAGTCACAACTCGTCGTAGGCTACGGGGCACGTGCCATCAACGTAGCCTGCGACAATGCATGCACAGGTCGTTGGTAAATTTCTGTGATTCCTGCGTTTCTGTAGTAAGGGTATTGGAAAAACTTCCTGCACGTCATACATGCATTGTACCTGCAAGGTCCCTCCGCTGCACAAATTTTCTACGAAATCCATCGTAGGGAGTTGCACGTCGAAGGTACGGCGAGTTGTGACCGCCGCATTAGACACAAATTCTATTTTCAAGGATGTAAAGCAATAGTAACTGTACACATAATTCAAAAGACAATGTGGCGTGTGACACTGCGAAAATATAGAATTTCTTGTTGAAAAGATAACCTACATACTTTGAAATAAGTTTTACTTTGCTGGTAAGCATAGTTCCTTCAATAATTCTTCAGAATGACTAAAAGAAATACAAAGACATTGACTGTAGTAAGTTACAGCCTACTTCTGTAATAAAAAGATCCTCAGTACAAGCCAAATGCAAGGGCACACATACTGCATTTTCATATATATTTTAGATTAGGACTAGGAGTATAAATTGCCTGATTATAAAAGAAATTCCTATCTGTCCTCATAATGGGAGAAGACGGCACTAATATTTAGGGAATATTGGATGGTCTTGAGTGGGATGCGTAGAAATATTGTATGAGCTGAAGAACAATATTGGACGAGTCGGAGACGAATCCAATATTGTTCTTCAGCGAGTAACAATATTTTTTCTACGCATCCCACGAAAGATGATCATCCAATATTATTATTATTATTTAGATACCCCCAAAAAGCTAAACATAAATTAGTAATTAAAAAAATAAAAAATAAAAAAAATATTACTCACCATTTTTAGCATGGTGACTGAAGTTTCCAATATAAAAAATTTAACAATGTTTGAATTCCAACTCTCAGAAACAGATTAACTCCAACATATTTACACGTTGAAAGTTGAACTCGAAGTATTTACATGACAAATCGGCAATCGGGGAGTTTTTGGTGCGGTGGCCATGTTCGTTTATAGCAGGAGTAGGAGTAGTAGAAGTAGTGCCGGTACGTAAAAAATGAATTCACACACATTGCATTGTTATTGTTTACATACGTAAACTCTCAAATTAATAAAAAAGAGCTGGGACCAGCATAACAGTAGTGAACCATGAACTGAAAACAACAATATAATACACGTCAATAAGATGACAAAGGCAAAGAAATCTTTTATAAAATATAAATCAATATATTCTTTATTGCAGCATATTAAGAAATTAAAAATAGTAATAGTACATGTACATGATAATAGAAAATTGTAGTTTTAGACAATAGAATAATTCCTTGTGATTGGTAAATTCAAGTATATTTTGATCCCCCTAAATACTTGGCATGTAGTGTAGTCACTTTATAAGTGAATAAAAATAACATTTATAAAAAATATCCTTCGACGTACACATACAGGGGTGGGTGGGGGATACACCTGGCCTCTTTATGGTGAAATGCAGAATGAATTCTCCTCTTAATCATTTAAACAAGAGCAAAATTAAAAAATGCCTGTCTGCAAAATAAAGTGTAACCCATTTCAGTTGGCAAGTGACCAAATAATTTACATACATGATTGCAATAGAACAAAATTTATAGAAATATATAAATCAATAAAATACCAAGAATTTGGAATTTGAAAATTACTTGTTTATAATATTTTCTCACTAATCTGTCACCAACTTATGTTTTAAAAAGCTGATATTCATAACAATGCGTTGTAATGAAATATTATTAAATATAATGAATAGGTATTTAATTTGCATTAAATTACTATAAAGTAACATTGGTTATTGTTTAACAGCACATTTTTCAATTTTCCAGGCCTTGAAATGAAAAAAATGTTGAAAAGTAAAACCGATTTATTTAGATCTTTTTACAAAATTCTGTATGCTGTCCTACTCTGACAAAAGTATACAGTTGACTTACAATATATACGTATCAATGCAATATGAGTTATTGATGTCCTCATATTGCATTATCTTCTTGACAAAGTTCCATCAATAAATTATGATTTCTATCATTTACACTCACAGCTGCCAGCTTTCTTTCATCAGGGTAGGGTAGTTTTGATCGGTTTATATCCACTTGGTCTAACAATAGTAGGTCTAATTCTCTGTTTGTCTAATACCACAGAAAGGCCTATTCCAAAATTAAGAAATGTCATGTTCCTTAAATACTGTATATGGTGTATTTCATTCATTGAAAGATTTAAATTCTATTCAACACAGCTTTGCCTCGTTTAATAGAAGATTAATCTTTCAATTTGCACCCTTGAACTCGTAAACATTCCTTATTTGTATACTACTAGTTGTTCACGTCATAGCTTGCTCGGGAGTTGTCTGATATATGTTCCATTCTCCTGCAGGGCCCATGCTGTTGTAAGTCTTTCATCTGTCATCTCCAAATCCAGGAACCAGGACATATCTGCAAGGTAGAAAATGTAACTTTGTTTGAAGATGTATCTAAAGTGGACTGAGCCATATGTTCATTTAGGATTACTATACATGTATGCATTGGCATTTTATCCCATTCAGGGGAATTGCCTCCATCACAGAAGGAAAAGAGATCCTCCCCCCCCCCCCAAAAAAAAGGGGGAAAAAAAAGAATTGTGCCTGGATTCTGAGCAGTTATTAATCCATAATTATTATGGTTTGTTTAGGTAATTCGCTAGCAAAACAACCATGTTTACCGTGCAAAGCCAAATTTAATCAGTGACCATAAAACAGACCTACTAGCCACATTCATGTTTGGGTTTACTGCACAGTACCATCTTGCAAGGTTCCCATTGAAAATTAAATTCAATTCAATTCAAATTGGTTTTATTTAAAAAAAAACTCTTCAAAAAGTCCGAAGACTAACAATGAAGGTTCATAAATATAAAAAACATTTAAAGTTATTTACAAAATATAGCAACAAAATAAATTGGTTCATTTACATTTAAATAACAATAATATACATGCATAGAAGTTCAAGAGGAGAAAGGGATAGGTGGAAGAGACTGTAAAAAGAGAGGAGAATTGTGAAGAAAGTGGAGAAAAGTGAGAAAGAGAGAGGGAAAGAAAGAGTAAGAGAAAAGGAGAAGAAAAAAAAAAGATTACATCAGCAGACATGACAATGCTCTGAAAAATGGAACCAGTGTCTAGTATGATTAAATCTGATTTTGCACAGAAAATATTGTTTAGCTTAGAAATAACCAAAATGAAATCAATCATTCTAGAAAAACTGCAAAGATTCCAAGCAAGATTACTTTTTGTAAATGTTGTGACATAAAATCTGTGGAGTAAATACTCAAGAAATTTGATTTTGGGGTGAGCTTGTTCTTTAAAGTTAATACTACAGTGATTGTATAGATAGATAGATACCTTTGGTATTGAAGTATTGTTGAATGGCATTTCTAAAACATTCAACAGGAATGCTGAAGTTAACGTGAGGGAATGATGCCCCACTCTCACTGTCTCTGTGTAAAAAAAAAATTATTAAAAATAATAAAATTGAACGGTTATTGCTTGTAACATACAGTCCACTCCTATTACAATAAACATGGAAAAAAAATTGTTATAATAAACACAATCAATAACCTATATTAATATAAATATTTCTAATACAGTACTGTATGTCAACCAAGAACATTTTTTTTTATCAGGGCCCCCGGGGAGGACAGTGAAGACAAGCTGACGTATCGCCCATTAAGCAATTCCAGGAGCAATGATGTATACAAAGTAAGGGCTTGAATTCCAGCTGAGCAGGATATAAGGTTTATCAAGGGTTAATATAAGAATTTGATCAATGATGGAAACTGACCTCCACGAAATCACCACTGGATAATGTGTCACACACTCGCCATATCGATTATAATACAAATCGCCATGTGCAAGTCAGACTTGACAAACCACATATTTTGGGCTTGTTATTGTACTTTAATATTTTGCAAGAAAATAAAATAGAAATAATCTTTCTTATTATGACTATGTTCCTGAAACATTCATTATGCAATGAATAGAAAATTAATGTCAGGCCTACCTTGAGTTGCTGGCTATGATGCCAACCAGGTTCCCAGTCATTGCACATAGAAGGGCGCCCCCACTTGCTCCTGCATGAACTGCACAGCTAGACTACAAAAATCAGAAATACAGTAAACAATAAATTTACAGTCCAACTCCGTTATAAAGAACAGTGTTACAACAGCTGTCGTTAACATGTGAGCAGCCAGAAAATCTGCACTTGCACAAGGCCTTCTCAATAACAGTCATACAGTCCACTGCCATTATAACTAGATGCTCAGTACCAAGCCAATTACCTTGTTTTAATGTTATATTGAACAAATAGACACACCATTAATTTTTTGCTTTTATATTAGGGGCCTCACATTCAAAGGTTCTTATTTTGTGCTGCATGCTCATAAGTACGCAATTTAACCCATTCAATACTTGCATAGGAAAGCATGCCCATATATTTGCAGGTTTTTTAATTCATGCCTGCCGATCTTCATGCGAATTCGGCTAAAAATAATGTACCGGGAATATTTCCATGAGTGCAGTATTTGAAATTTGGACTGGACTGTAAATATACAGCTTTGGGAAATAATTGTTAGACCAAACCGTATGGGGGCTTAGTAGGCCAAAAGTGGTCTAATAATTATTTTCCCAAACTTAAGGTTTAATCCTATATTGACAGCAAAAGGTGAAATATCTTGTATTCTTCTGGAAACAGTAGCAATTTATGGAATTTAAATTGTAGGCCTAGAACATGCAGTGAGAGAAGCTCGCAAGTTACATCACAAAAACAAAGTTCTTATTATTCATATCTTTGTCTGCAATCGATGGACAACAAATCTTCACTGATATTTTTCTTAATTTTCTGTTATTTTTTAACCAATCGAATTCCAGTGTAGATTTCCCATGCCACTTATCCCTCTCTGCAAACCAGGAAATATAGAATGCTGATGCAAAAGAGCTAATCACTTTCTGAGACTGCCAGGTTTAGTGTGGTGTAATTCACTTTTAATTACACAGAGGCAAAACTATGGCCTGTATTCTGAACCGCTTACTAGAGTTGTGCTACAGCACTGAAATTGTATGAATTTTGAGACCAGAATGCAACGTTTGTTTGCACGCTTCTATATGAAGAGTCAGTAAAGTGTGCATCTAAAAAACCAAATCCAGACTACAATAGCGTTCATTTCACTTGATTTCCGGTACAATGCATCAAGCGTGCTATAGCATTAGAATTGTACAATTTTGGAGTTTTTTGAAGGTCTTTTGTATTTGTGTGGTTCTATTGTGCGATGTTATCGTCTAACTCCATACAAAATCAGTCTTCAGCTCAGAATACGGGCCTATTAGCTAATACCTGTAACATGACAGGCTTCTGACCAATCCTGATGACCTTTGACACCACTCCAGAGGTCACAGAGGGTGATGAACTTTGACTGGGATCAAAGAGAGGGAAACCCACAGCATACACCCTAGAACCTGAAAGAGAGATACAGAGACAGAGAGTCAGTCATGATCAAAGTTCAGTCAATTGGACTATCATGGCTACAATCACAAAACAGGAATATTTGGGAAACAATAGGTAAATTATTAATTGTTATTTATTAAAAGCTTTTACAAACAAAGGATTTTGATCGGAGCGCTAATACAACATATATAGATGATAATCAATAAATACATATTAAAAACAATATTCTAAGAAAATATAATTTAAGGATGTTCTGCATTTAGGAAGGAAAATGTTGTGTTTTTAGTTTGAAAAAAACTATTATGATTATATATATACAATGAATTATAAATATAGAGTGCATTTAGTTTAGTTTTGAAAGTTTCTTGTACATTACACATATGGAGGGGTTTTGTTTAGTACTTGTTTTGTTACATATCAATATCACCTTTGATGATTATTAGAAATAGTACCAGATAAACTTCATGAGGGCATACATGATAATGAGACTACTTGATCAGAATAGGCCTACTCCATCAGGAAAAATGAAGAATTCACATAGTTCAGGACTGTGGTGATGCTATAATACGCAGACTCTGAGGTTGGCCTACATTACATGTATACTGCCTTTAATCCAAAAAGAATTTTAAGAGTATGATCATAATATTCGTAAAGTTACAGTCCACCCCCATTATAACAGGGAGCTTGGAAATCTTGTTAAATTGAATATGTGATACATCACATCAAAGTGAGACACAAGTCGCCAAGCAAACTTAGCAAAATGTTCAGGAAAATCGGCAAATAAATCAGAAATGTCTAATACGGGGGAAATAGTTTGTGATATTCCGAATCTTCAATGTTTCATATATGCTCTGTAAAAATTTGAGTAAAAATGATAAGGGGGAATGTATACAAAAGTTTATTATCTTGCCTTTATATTTTACTCCTTTTGTGGCGATTTGTGTCTCAATTCAGTATGATGAGTCACATAATTTTTTTTTTCTTTCATATATCATATTAATACATAGGTTTGCAAAGTTGGGATTGGGTTAACGGCTTTCTTTTAAAGCGAGAGCAAACTGATCAACCCTCTCACTGACTGTGTGTTGAAAATAGCTAGTCTTAAAATATACTTTTCGGGGATAACTTTTGATAATACAGTGAATAGATTACCCTATAGTGTTATTTGTGAAGGGAAACTTAGGTGTTTTGAGGGGGAAAGTACTTCTTTTGCTACTTGATAGCTTATATGAATGTATTGAGTAGGCAATTAGGCTGTAATCATTCTATTGGGTCTATATTGTAAGACTACACTGCTCAGAATGTTGCATTATGGGTTAGGAATCAGGTCAGATTTGAATGATTGAGGACTTGAGATGGTGCTATACAAGGCTGCTGGTACGTACATGCTTTAATATCAGTGTTCATTATAATGGGGATGGACTGTATAATTGTTGACTTACCTTCCTGGTAGCTAGTATCCATTCCCACACTGACCAGTGAGGTGTTGTCTCGATGACCTTTGACCTTTAATATGGCTAGATCCAGGGCGGAGGTCAGAGGGTTCATGTATAACACACTTGCTCTCATCCAGGGACCTTGATAGACTTTCAAACTCACTATCAAAGAGATTTCTAGGATAGGTTATAATCAGTGTCTTTATACAGTTTTAGGAATCCTATACAATACACACTCTTTTGTAAACTCATTCACTTTTTATTCGTCAAATTGGCAACAGCAATATTTTTATTTTAATGCTACATGCTTCTAATTGAATGTGATGTCTTTGAAACCAACACACACGGTTAGGAACTTCAAAAAAAAAAAATTAATTGCCAATTTTGATGAAAAACGGTGATCTTCAACTTCCCAATGTGTTGCCAATTTAGGGATTTTAAAGATTATTCTTATTAATTAAATTCCTGACATCAAATGCAGTATGGTCATGCAACAACAATGGGCACAATATATGCAGAAATTTTTCTCTTTCTACTGATATACCTGGTGTATTTTTTAGAGCTCTAAAACAAAAGTTATTAACCCAAACCACAAAATGTGGGACAATAACTGCAACAATCTGACAGTATCGTACTATATATCTGACAGCAAAACACAATTTGTAAGCTGGAATCAATAACGAAACCTTCCCATTTTATGATGCAAAAAAAAAAGAGATTTGCTGCTGTTATTGTATAAAAGAAAGTGAGGTACATGTAGAATCGAGTCAAAATACAATGTAAGCCTGATGAGCTTTCAATTCTAGTAGAATGTTTGTCAGAGGCAAAGTGACAACAAACACTATTATGATTATATATATATTATAAACATAGAGTGCATTTAATCTGAAGGAATGTCAAATTTTACCCAAAGTCACTGAGTAATGTAATCTGTTAACCTATGAGAGAAATCAATTACTAATAATTTTGTGCTTTTCTTTGTATATGTTTTTCTTCCATCTTCTTCCTAAATAATATAATGATGAATATCTCACCTTCATTAAATTGTGCATTCTTGATGACATGACGGCATGTTAGTATCAATCCATCTTGGCTATCCACAATGACCCCTGACCCCCACACTGTTCCTACTCGCAGGAGAACTATGCTCTGAAAATGTGCAGCTGACAGATTTTCAAAACAGGGAAAGTGGCAAATATTTAAATATTTAAAAACAGTGGCAAATATTTAAATGCAACATTAATAAATCATCTGAAAAAATGTAATTGATTTTACCGGTACACTTTTTTTACATAATTTATATGAGCTATTCTCTTTGTCATAACTTTTAATTATCTCTTTGTTACATAAACGTTCCCCACTTGAACAAGTCTGTCTGGTACATCGATCATATTCACAATAAAAATGGCATACCCCGAGTAACAATACGGACCATATATTTCAACATAATCCTGTTTTATGTTTTAGTGAAATCTTGCAGGCCAACAAAGCAGAAAATAATAAAACTATCATAGTATGTACATAATTATATTCAAGAATGGATTCCCCTTCAATGATAATAATTAAAGAATGTAATTAATTCTGCACTAACACTTGTTAACACATTGATTTATTACAAATCTATTAGTTGAATAATCGTATTAATTCTATACCTTCGGGAAGATTTTCTCATTCACATACATGTAGTATACTAGTAGTACTGCAGTACCCTCCAAGGATATTGCAATACAACAACGCAATTTTCCCCTGAACCAATTTTACACTGTGGAAACATGTATCTGGGGGTGCTTCATCAAGTCATTCATAAAGTTAAGGACTTTACGAACGACTGGAACATGTTCTTGGGTGCTATACCAATCACATTCGCAATCACTCAGCACAAGATCTGATCACCAGTCATTGTTCATATATGAACGACTTAAAGAAACATCACCCAGGGGGTGTTTCACAAAGAGTTATTAATAGACTTAAAGTCACACTTAACTTCTATGCGCATCCTGTGTTATAACGTGCAATCTAATTGATAAACTTCTCAATGGAGTGCGTCCCCTGGGCATGCTCTGACCAATAAAGTGACGTGTAATATACCACATACAAATAGAGATTTAAGCGCGACTTTTAAGTCTACTTATAAACTCTTTGTGAAACACCCTCTGGGGGCATTTCATCAAAGGACTCGTCGGACATTTTATCACAAATTGCTCTCAGTCCAATCAGAGCAAGCATTCAGTGCTATAACAGTTTGTCGTATAAAACGTCCGACAAAGTCCGTTCATGAAAAAGCCCTCTGTCTGCGTCCAGCATGAATTCAAGTAATTGGATTTATCCGTAACACTTTCTAATAAGAGGAATAAAACTTATAGAGCACATTTTGCATTATGCCTTACCTAATTGCAGATGTGTATGATGATTTGAAGAACCATCCCCATAGTTTATTGACCTTATCCTAGAGAGGTCAAATGGGGTGAAGTATTGAAGGGAATCCAAGATGGCCGACATGGAGCAGGCTAGTGTCAGGCCGATCCATTCATTAGCCTTCCAGCATAGGGGAGATATTATCATCGCTGCCAGGTACCTTTAAAAGCAAGATGGATAATAATTCTCGGGATGTTCCACCAATCACCAAACTGTGCATAAATTCAACTCATTCTTTATGAGCGGATTGAATACAGCGAGTCCATCCACAGTCCCTTGAAGGAAGTTGTGGAGCACTGTCAAGCTAGGGATACAAAAATGTGACATTTGTACATGTCATTCGGTATCTATAGTACCAACTGATATCTACCTCACAGTAAATTGCAATCAAATGAGCATAACTTCATTCAAATAGGCCTACTGTACAACTAAGCTCAATCGATTGCAATCAAATGATCTCATCTCCATTCAAATATTGTACAACTAAGCTCAATCAATTGTAATCAAATGATCTTATCTCCATTCATATGGTGTACAACTAAGGTCAATCGATTGCAATAAACTGTGAGGTTCATATCAGACAGGACTGTAGTTTCCATTCTACAAACCTCTGTTTATTCTTCATCACGAATAGCCCTCCACCTTCCATTCCTGGCATGCACCTAGCATCCGTCATAACAAGGTCTTTACCACTCAGCTTCGTGACGATACCACGACTCACACTGTTGTAGAAGGTGGTCGGGCTGAGGGTAGCAAAAGGGGTTCCACACGCTGTAACAGGCTGGGCCAACCGCAAATCTGAACTGGGAACCAAGCTAGTTCATGAAATAGATGAAAAGAAACAGAAACAAAATGTCAAAGTGATAAAGGGCTGATGGGTTTTAAAAAAGGGGGTCACAAATGCTGTAGCAGGCAGGGCCCAGTGAAAATCTGCACTGGGGAAAGTGATGCTTCGTAAAAGGGATGAAATAAAACATAATCTGCATCACATTTAAATTGTGGTAAGAAAGCAGCCTTCAAATAGCCTTCGTACAATTAATCAAAGGTAACCAAAAACAGCTGAAATTGTCTTGAGTGAATACAATAGACTAGTATACCGCCATTATATTCTCATGACCATTTGAATTTTACTGAATGTAAATGTGAAAAGCATGCGAACTTAAAGGATAATTCCCCATTAACATTGACAGAGTATGGATGAAAGTTCAAAGGAGAAGGGAGGGAGCACACGATATGGAATCCTTAACCCTTTAACACCTAAAGACTGCGTAAAAAGTGTCAGCTTACTCCCTGACGGGAAGAGGTTTTCTTAGTTTTGCATCAGGGCGTTTCAATAACAAATACTCGTAAAACATGTTTTTGTGCAGAATCGAATCGGAAAGCAAACATCCCACAGGTAATGTACATCAAGTGTGGGCAGGTTTGATTACATATTTTTGATATTATCATGAATATAGCGGGCATAAAACAGGGGCGGTTTTGGGCGGTTTAGTGAGTAAACTGAAGGAAGGTCTCGGGCAGCTTAGGTGCTAAAGGGTTAATCTGCATCACTTCTCTGAATCAGGTCATTGCATTTGCTGACACCCTTCCGTAAATGTCATGATAAAGGTCAGGAGTGTGTTTGAGGTTTGGTTAAGGGTTAAGGCGACATCAAAGGCATATACCCTGCTAAATATGTGCGTAATTACCTGATAGGCAAACCATCTAACCCTCCAACAACGTGAAGCAAAGCAAACCAGCTCAACAAGTTCTCTTGACTCTTCTCCTTTCTCGCCTCCTCATTACCATTCTCTACGTTGTCCTTCTCACCCATGAGATGTGAATGTCTACCGATCTCTCCTCTCTTCTCTCCATAATCTAATTCCCAATCATCAGCACTGGGCATGAGCTGATTCATCTCGGTCTCAAATGATTGACACCTCCAGAGCAACACCACCTTCGCATTGTATATCACAAATGATTCAGTTTCATTATCCACAATCGGTGAAGATGTGTGTTTGATTGGCTGGTGTAAGGCAGACAGGACAGTGTTCGTGCAGGGATGGTGCCGATTGGTGCCTGATTGTCTTACTGAGTGATTGATTTGGTTCTGCCCGCCTTTCCTGACATCAGTTCCTGAGACTGGCAGCTGTAGAATCACTGAAACGGAGAGATTCTTCAACTCTTCCCCAGGATAATGGTTTACACCATTGCCCACACCACTAGTTCTATCATTAGATTGGTGACCTATTCTCACACGTTGCTCACATGGAATGAAGTCTGCGAAGGGTAGAGCAGTCGTGATCACCAGTCCCTTTTCATGATCAATAACGATGCCACTTGCTCCGACCTGGGAAGAGAAGTCTCGAAGAGGGCCGGACGTCTTTGGAGGTTCTGAATGAGAAGTCAAGGTCGTCACAGATTGGGACCCTTTTTCTGGAGATGGACGCTGATCTGTTTTCTTGCAAGCTACCAGGCAGATAGGGTATCTGTCTCTCTCATCAGAGGGCATGGTGGTAGATCAGTTTTCCTTAATAATTGGAAGAAAATATTTTTAGAATATTATAATATAGTAAATAGTGGTAGTATTTTATGAGCTGTGATTGGTTGAAAGGGTGTCACGTGTCGTTCAACATTCTGGTATGTTGAACGCTTTTTTTGTTTATGTGAAACTTTGGTTTTTGTTATGTTGAAGGGTTTTTTTGTTATGTTGACGATTTTTACCTGTGTTAAAATGAATGGTAAATCGATTGCCTTGTTGCGCAAGCGCGTAATAACAGTAAATGGTGCGCCACAACAATAGATACGCGGAGCGACAATATACTTCAATAGCTTAATTAGCACCAAAGTTTGGCAAACATTTGCAAAGATAAAACCAGATTAGGCAAGGTCAAAGATCTAACAACAAATCTAGGGGTCTATTTCTATAATAAATAGTGCATGCATCTATTAATGCAACATTACGTAATGTGAACTCCATGTTTAT
>CALNVZ010003433.1:46167483-46180266 GCA_940671915.1 Paracentrotus lividus
AAAAAAAAACAAAAAACAAAAACAAAACAAACAAAAACAAACAAAAACAAAAACAAAAAAAAACAAAAACAAAACAAAACAAAAAAAAAGAAGAAGAAACAAGAGAAAAATCTTTTTTAATGAAAAAATATGTCGGGAGGTAAGGCAATATCTTATATGAATCCTCTCCATAAAATACCACTACCCTACCTTGACCAAAAAAAAAGCAAGTCGAAAAAAAAAATAATTATAATAGCCTAATCCTATAAAAGAGCAAATTGTGTTTTTCTTATACACTGAAGTCGGTAATCTCATGACGTCTAAGTATATGACTTTCCAGGAATAACATACACACTATAGGCCTACATGAAATATGAAAACATCAAAAAATCTTATTGGTTTGATATATCACTTGCTTCCACTTCAGTGCCACTGAAGTAGATGTAGAGTTTGTAGACCATGTAGACCATAATCTTTTTACAGTCCAAAGAGGCACAGCCCTCCCCCCCCCCCCCCCCCCCCGGCCCAATATATAGGCCTATAGGGTTATGGACAACTTATACACTTGAAAAACAATTATTTTTCCTTTGATCTATATAATATATATTTTAAAAATAGGCCTATTGTGACTATCAAGAATTGGGCGGCCAACAAGTAATTTTTACCTACCTTGTTCAAAAATTGTCGGTAGATGAGAATATTACTAATTTATATGATTCCATAAATTATAAAAAGATATACGGGATAATGACGTTTTCATAGTTCATTATTATTTTGCTCCATTAACATCATTTTACTCTGGCCTTCAATGATCCTATATCAAGTGTGAATTAGACCATTAGTTCAAGGGGAAAGAAGACAACATTTTTAGTAGACCAAATGGATCAGAGAATTTGACCAAGTAGATATAAACCGTTGATTCCCCCGTTTTATTAATGAAATCCTGAATCTGCGCCTGACACATGGCTATCAAGTATTAAGCAATTTCCAAATTATGTTCGGCTGGCAGTCCATAAAGGGTGATCATGTCGTAACCAATGCCCTGATAGCAGAAACTTGTAAAAAAGACGTTTTATTTACGTCATTTTACGACGTGTCTCACGTCATATTGACGTTGTAAAAATACGTCTTAAAGACAAAGATTTGCACCAACGTACGTCGTCATATTGACGTCGTATTTTGACGTGATTATGACGTCGTCAATAGTCAACTACGACGTCTTCATGACGTCTTTACACCGTATTCTTGACCAGTATATAAGACGTCACATTGACGTGATTATTTGATGTGATTAAAGACGTATGGTTTATGACGTGATATATACGTCTTTAGTGGTTTAAATTTAATGTGATCGTTTGTAATTAAAAATATTTCTTGACCATCAACTGATTTTGTACTCAAAGGATCTCATATTCTTTGATATGGAGCAAGAGTATAACTCAGTTCTTCCTCATAAGGCATGGTTCATGGCCTGTATTTTATCGAGGGAACATTAGTCATAACTGATTGAGATAGTTCCATGTATTTATGTTATAAATTATATAACTATTTCATGGTTAAAGTTTCCTTAATTCTTCTTTAATGAATTGCATACTTATTTCATTCTACTTTACCGCTTAATTCTGACGTTTTTGATTTATTTCTTAGTAAAAAAATACTTGTGTAAAGAGTTTAACATTGTTTTATGAAAGAAACATGATAAAAACTCGACTAATTACCCAAAATCATTACTATTTCTTTTCATAATCGATTACAAAATTATCACCAATAGTCATAATCCCGTCATAATCTGGTCATATAAAAATACAAATTTAATCGTCGTAGATTGGTCAATAAATGACGTCATAATCAAGTCAGAATCTCATTCTGGGGAGCATTTCATCAAAGGACTTGTCAGACATTTTATCCGACAAATTTGCTCTCAGCCAATCAGATGCAAGCATTTCAGTAGCTTATAACAGTTTGTCGGATAAAACGTCTGACAAGTCCTTTGATGAAACGATCCCCAGGTCATATAAAATGCAAATTTAATCGTCGTAGATTGGTCAATAAATGACGTCATATACAAGTCATTAATCTGGTCATATAAATTGCAAATTTAATCGTAACGTTGTAGATTGGTCAATAAATTACGTCATAATCAAGTCATAATCTGGTCATATAAGATGCAAATTTAATCGTCGTAGATTGGTCAATAAATGACGTCATATACAAGTCATAATCTGTGGGGTGTAACACAAAGACTTACGATTAATTAAAAGTTACGATTGATTTTTTCTTGGTAACCTCATTTGAAAACCAGGTACAGTCATGGATTAGGAATTGGATATGATTAAGAGAAGGGTAAGGGCTAGGGTTAGGATTAAGATCATCAACTTTGGAGCATCCTGTCCATGATGAGGCTACCGAGAAAAAATCAATCGTAACTTTTAATCAATCGTAAGTCTTTGTGTTACACCCCCCCCCCCAGGTCATATAAATTGCAAATTTACTCGTTGTAGATTGGTAAATAGTAGACGTCAAAATCACGTCATAATCTGGTCATATAAAATGCAAATTTACTCGTCGTAGATTGGTAAATAGTAGACGTCATAATCACGTCATAATCTTGTCATTTAAAAATGCAAAATATACTGTTGAAAGTGGTCAATATGACGTTATGAAGACGTCGTATATACGACGTATGACCAGTATTACTACGGTTTATGACGTCATTACGACGAATTTACGACCATGTCTGCTATCAGGGTGGCTCTTGATATCTCTTAATTTTCAGAGCCACTCAAAGATTATCAAAGGATCATGTTTTTGGATCACTTAGGCCTTTTGGCCTATTCAATAGGCCTATAAAATTGCTTTGCATAAATCTCACTGCAAACTGCATGTATTATGCAAGGAAGAACATAGGGCTTACTGCAGTTTATATAATTACGTAAAAAGTGGCGGATCCACGGGCGGGGCGCCCGATCATATATTGGGGAGTGCCTCCCCCTCATAGGTTAAATAAAGTTTAGATTGGAGACCCAAAACTTTATATTGTGGTGAAAAATTACACTTTAACAGTTCAAACCATTTATTCTAGAGCACTATAGTCTAGTCCGAAAAATATCACGAAGTTCCCCAGCCAAAATCTGTTGGCTTTAGCTTCGATTTCTGATTAGTAGTTGAAACCTGATATGATTGATATATCCAATATTTTGAGAAAGAAATAATTCAATTTTTGTTTGACTAGTTGTAAACACTGTAATTTACTTTTTTTTTTCCGGTTGCTAGTTTTACTCGGCAGGAGAGAGGTTGAGACTATATGAGCTCCAATTCTCGTTGATTATTAATGCACGAGCGGCTTCCGCGCGCGCTGCATGCATGATATAATAGAGATATGCTATACACAATACACATGGTTCATTTACAATACAGGCGAAGTATTCTTTATTGCCAAAATGCCTAACTATATAAGGCGGGCTCCTAAAGCTCTATATCGGGCTCCTATTCTCTCTGTATCATGACAGACAATGAAAATCACCATGAAATGCCACAAAGTGAACGATTCGTTCAATATTAAAGTTTTGATGATCTTTGCAAATAAATAATGCACTTGTAATATCAGGGGGGGGGGGGGTATCTGTAATTATTATGATCAAAACTTGTATTTATACGAACAGCTAAAACAGGCTCTGAAACCTAATATCGGGCTCTATTCTCTCTGAGTCATGACAGACAATGAAAATCACCATGAAATGCCACAAAAGTGAACGATTTCGATCAAATTAAAGTTTTGATGATGTTTGCAAATAAATAATCACTTGTATTAATTGGGGGAGGGGGTATCGGTAATTATCATCGATCAAAAAAAACTTGTATCTTAAACGTACAGCTTAAACGGGTCCAAAACTCTATATCGGGCTCTTATTCTCTTGAAGTAATGAACGACAATGATAATCATCCTGAAACGCCCACAAAAATGAATGATTTCGATCAAATTAAAGTTTTGACGACGATGTTTGGAAATAAAGAGTCACTTGTATTATGGGGGAGGGGGTATCTGTATTATCATGATCAAAACTTGTATCTTAAACGTAGCAGCTTAAACGGGGCTCCAAAACTCTATATCGGGCTCTTATTCTTTGACCATGCATGACAGATACCCCCCCCCAATTAACAAGTGATTATTTATTTCCAAACATCGTCAAAACTTTAATTTGATCGAAATCATTCATTTTTGTGGCGTTTCATGATGATATCATTGTCGTTCATACTTCATAGAGAATAAAGCCCGATATAGAGTTTTGGAGCCCCGTTTAAGCTGTACGTTTTAAGATATACAGAGTTTTGATCATGATAATTACAGATACCCTCCCCCAATTAATAACAAGTGATTATTATTTGCAAACATCATCAAAAACTTTAATTTGAACGAAATCGTTCACTTTTGTGGCATTTCATGTGATTTTCATTGTCTGTCATGTTCAGAGAGAATAGAAGCCCGATATAGAGTTTTCAGAGCTCCGTTTAAGCTGTTCGCTTATGAATACAAGTTTTTGATCATGATAATTACAGATACCCCCCCCCCTGATTATTACATGTGATTATTTATTTGCAAACATCATCAAAACTTTATTTGATCGAAATCGTTCACTTTTGTGGATTTCATGGTGATTTTCTTGTCTGTCATGATTCAGAGAGAATAGGAGCCCGATATAGAGTTTCAGAGCTCCTTAAGCTGTTCGCTTATGAATACAAGTTTTGATCATGATAATTACAGATACCCCCCCCCCTGATTATTACAAGTGATTATTATTTGCAGACATCATCAAAACTTTAATTTGATCGAAATCGTTCACTTTTGTGGCATTTCATGGTGATATTTCTTTGTCTTCATGATTCAGAGAGATAGGAGCCCGATATAGAGTTAGGAGCCCGCTTATATAGTTAGGCATTTTGGCAATAAAGAATATTCGCCTGTATTGGTAAATAACCATGTGTATTGTGTAAGCATATTCTGATGTATATCATGCATGCAGCGCGCGCGGAAGCCGCTCGTGCATTAATCAACGAGAATTGGAGCTCATATAGTCTCAACCTCAGGAGATACCAAAAGGTTGAGACTATATGAGCTCCAATTCTCGTTGATTAAGCACGTGCGGTTTCCGCGCGCGCTGCATGTATGATAATATACTACATTAAAGATGCTATACACAATACACATGTGTTAAGCACGTTCATTTGCAATACAGGTAAAGTATTATCTTTGCAATAATGCCGAACTATATTAGACGGGCTCCTAAACTCTATATCGGGCTCTTATTCTCATGAATTATGACCGACTATGATAATCACCATGAAATGCCACAAAAATGAACGATTTCGATCAAATTAAAGTTTGATGATGTTTGCAAAATAATTAATCACTTGTATTGATTGGGCGGAGGGGGTATCGTAATTATCATGAACTTGTTATTCTTAAACGTACAGCTTAAACGGGGCTCCAAAATCTATATCGGGCTCTTATTCTCTATGAAGTATGACAGACAATGATAATCATCATAAAAAGCCACAAAAATGAACGATTTCGATACAATTAAAGTTTTGACGATGTTTGCAATAAATAATCACTCGTATTAATTGGGGAGGGGGTATCTGTATTATCATGATCAAAACTTGTATTCTTCAACGCACAGCTTAAACGGGGCTCCAAAAAAACTCTATATCGGGCTTCTTATTTTCCTATGAAGTATGACAGCATGATAATCATCATGAAACGCACAAAAAAATGAATGATTTCGATCAATTAAAGTTTTGACGTTGTTTGGAAATAAATAATCACTTGAATTATTGGGGGGGGGGGGGGGTTGTCATGACCAAAGAATATGAGCCGATATAGAGTTTTGGAGCCCGTTTAAGCTGTACGTTTAAGAACACAAGATTTTGATCATGATAATCAGAATAATTACAGATACCCCTCCTCCAATTACAAGTGATTATTCATTTCCAAACATCGTCAAAAACTTTAATTTGATCGAAATCATTCATTTTTGTAGCTTTTCATGATGATTATCATTGTCTGTCATACTTCATAGAGAATAAAGACCCGATTATAAGAGTTTTGGAGCCCCGTTTAAGCTGGTGTGTTTAAGAATACAAGTTCATATCAATTCTACTCTATGTAAAATGTAAAGTTAACGTATACCAATGTGTGGCATTGAATCGTAATTAAACAAGGCGCGCGTCCATTAATCTAAGAGGCCAGACGCGAGCAAAAGTAACGTTGGAAATACGGCTGAGTAAGCGCAGAAATCTGTACAGCTGACTGCAATAACAAAAACTCGCGTAAGAAGACTTCCCTGCATTCGAATGGTATCGGCCCGTCCGGGAGGAGCAAATACTGCGTGGAGGTGAAAGAAATTTATGAACTTTTCTCATTGGTTTAATTAGTAGAAGCTCAGACCAGATGGAGGAAAAGACATTTGGAAAAGCCTATAACATGATTGTGCTGAAGTTGTAATCAGAACCTGTATTTTACATAGATTGATGCTCCAAACCAAGAGATCTCGCCAAGACGGCCGTTTGCATTATTTTCTATGCGATATGCATGTGATTTGCGTAACATTCATGGGACCAATCGAGAAAAAATTCTCTTATAATAGTTCAAAGTGACAGGACTTTTTTTTAAGCAGTGAAATAATATATACCATTAATGGAAAGCTGAGAATTCAACCTTTTAAAAACCGTGTGATCATTAAAGTGTAATATTAATTATGCGTCATTGAGGAGCAAGACTTTGAAGCGCATGAGCCTGTTCTGGGCTCAAAATTGACAATAATTACAGGAATATGTTCTGACCAGGCTTTCGAATTGATTCAAGTGACAGACTTTTTTTCCCCTTTGCAATAATTATCCCTATTTCTGAAAAATTCAGACTGTGAACGTACTCAATCAAACTGAGATCATTTCTTTTAAGGGTAGTTGCTCTCGCCACAATATAAAGAAAATAAAGTGAGAAAAACTGTCCAATAACAGAAAAAGTAAATGGGAGCGTTCGCTTTGAGTAGAATGGTAGCGCCCTCTATCTCTTAAGTTTACAACTAGAATTGATATGTTGATCATGATAATTACAGATACCCCCCTCCCCCAATCAATACAAGTGATTATTTATTTGCAAACATCATCAAAACTTTAATTTGATCGAAATTGTTCATTTTTGTGGCATTTCATGGTGATTATCATAGTCGGTCATAATTCATAGAGAATAAGAGCCCGATATAGAGTTTAGGAGCCCGTCTAATATAGTTCGGCATTCTTGCAAAGATAATACTTTACCTGTATTGCAAATGAACGTGCATTAACACATGTGTATCGTGTATAGCATCTTTAATGTACTTCGTATATTATCATACATGCAGCACGCGCGGAAACCGCACGTGCATTAATCAACGAGAATTGGAGCTCATATAGTCTCAACCTAACCAAAACGGTTGAGACTATATGCGCTCCAATTCTTGTTGATTAATGCACGTGCGGCTTCCGCGCGCGCTGCGTGATAATATACATTAAAGATGCTATACACAATACATGTGTTAATAATGCACGTTCATTTGCAATACAGGTAAAGTATTCTTTGCAAGAATGCCTAACTGTATAAGGCGGGCTCCTAAACTCTATAGTCTCTATATCGGGCTCATATTCTTTATTAATTATGACAAACAATGATAATCACCATGAAATGCCACAAAAATGAACGATTTTGATCAAATTAAAGTTTTGATGATGTTTGCAAATAAATAATCACTTGTATTAATTGGGGGGGGGGGTATCTGTAATCATCATGATCAAAACTTGTATTCTTAAACGCACAGGGGGCTCCAAAACTCTATATATATCGGGCTCTTATTCTCTATGAATTATGACAGACAATGATAATCACCATGAAACGCCACAAAAATAAATGATTTCGATTCAAAATTAAAGTTTTGATGATGTTTGAAAAATACCCAGGTCGAAATTCCCATAGGCTCCATTAGCCTGTTGGACCATCAGAAACCATTAGGGCTGTTGGTCTCTAATGGTTTCTAATGGTTTGTGAAATATGGGACCACAAGAACCATTAGAAATTTCTAATGGCCAATAGACATTTCTGTTGGTCCATTAGAATTTTTTCTATTGGTCCAATAGACATTTTCTAATGGACCAATAAGAAATTAATTAATGAAAATAGTGTATAAAATCTTTTGGATTATTTCGGCTAACAACTCACAGAAACATGTGACATTAACAATGAGTCCTACCCTATCCTATCCTATCCTAACCTATGCTATCCTATATTAAGGCCCTATTACTACTGGCAAATTGTCGACCCCTGCTATATAAAGTACTACAGGCAAAATGTTTGAAGAAAGACAGTACTTAATATCAAATTACACTTTTGTTAATGAAATATGAAGAATTTCATTATGAATCAATTTGAAATTGTGTTAAACATAAAACACTAATAAACTAAAAATATTTTTTTTTATATTAATAAGCCAAATGCAGCTAGATGGCTAAAAATTGCATATTCTATTTATTTCCACCTTTTTTCCAAATCTCAGAATACTGCTTATGAATATTCATGACCAACAAAAACCATTAGCAACCAATAGAAACCAACAGAAACCAATAGAAACCAGTCAGGAATAACATCTGAACAGAAAATTACAGAAACCAACAACAAACCGATATAAGCCAACACAAACTGATAAAGCCAACGGGGAGGGTCACGAGGCGAGGCCCACGAGGCCACCAGGGGCAGAGTCCACGAGGCTGAGCGCCCACGAGGCCGAGTATTTTCCCATGAGACGATTTTTCTCATATGTATTTTGCAATATACTGCTCGGCCTCGTGGACCCTCGGGCCTCGCGGGCCCTCGGCCTCGAGGGCACTCAGCCTTGTGGGAAGACCCCAAGCCAACAGAAGCAATTAGCTAATAGAAATCAATAGAAACTAATAAATGAATTATGGAAACCAACAAAAGCTGATAGAAACTAATAGAAACCATTAGACACCACTGGGAACAAGAAAAATAGAAAACCCGATAGAAATTGTATATGGGACAGGCTGAAACTAATAGGCCGAGAGACCAATAGAGTCTGATGGTCTGTGTTGGTTTATGGTCCACAGCCTGGACACAATAGAGGACCAATAGAGACCATCAGACTCTATTGGTTATGGGTCCAATACAAGGGCCAGAAAACCAATTTGTATTGGACCAATAGAGGTTGATGGCCAGACACCAAAATAATCTCTTGCTATCTATTGGAGCCTATTGGTCCTCTGTGGGTCCATTAGGATTCTGATATTCTCATTGTATTGGTCTCTATTGGAATACAATTGACACTCTGATGGCCATTAGAAACCATTAGAATCCATCAGACACCATTAGAAACCAATAGAAATTTTCTGTTGGTTTCTAATGGAGCCTATGGAATTTCGACCTGGGAACTAATCACTTGTATTAATTGGGGGGGGGGGGATATCTGTAACGCACAGCTTAACGGGTTCCAAAACTCTATATATCGGGCTCTTTTCTCTATGAATTATGACCGACAATGATAATCATCATGAAATGCCACAAAAAAAAATGATTTTGATCAAATTAAAGTTTTGACGATGTTTGGAAATAAAAAACTTGATCACTTGTATTAATTGGGGGAGGGGTATCTGTAATTATCATGATCAAAACTTGTATTTTTAAACGTACAGCTTAAACGGGGCTCCGAAACTCTATATCGGGCTCTTATTCTCTATGAATTATGACAGACAATGATAATCATCATGAAACGCCACAAAATGGACGATTTCGATCAAATTAAAGTTTTGACGATGTTTGGAAATAAATAATCACTTGTATTAATTGGGGGGGGGGTATCTGTCATGATCAAAGAATAAGAGCCCGATATAGAGTTTTGGAGCCCCGTTTAAGCTGTACGTTTAAGAACACAAGTTTTGATATGATAATTACAGATACCCCCCTCCCCCAATTAATACAAGTTATTATTTATTTCCAAACATCGTCAAAACTTTAATTTGATCGAAATCATTCATTTTGTGGCGTTTCATGATGATTATCATTGTTAATTCATAGAGAATAAGAGCCCGATATAGAGTTTCGGAGCCCCGTTTAAGCTGTACGTTTAAGAATACAAGTTTTAATTATGATAATTAAAGATACCCCCCTCCCCCAATTAATACAAGTGATTTTTTATTTGCAAACATCATCAAAACTTTAATTTGATCGAAATCATTTATTTTTGTGGCATTTCATAGTGATATCATTGACGGTCATAATTCATAGAGAATAAGAGCCCGATATAGAGTTTCGGAGCCCCGTTTAAGCTGTACGTTTATATGAAGTGCCTCCGTATCGTCTCAGCCGACCAGTTCACTGCAACGAGTATTGAGGAGAGGTTTGACCACCACTATAGTATTCTAATTGTTTGGTAAATGCTTCCACTATTTACTTCTCAACCTCGTTCAGGCGGCACAAGACATAATTCGAAAATTCCCTCCCGAGTGCGAGGACGCCACCACAGACTTAAGACAGAAGTCTTTCTAATTATGCGGACGCCACACCAGGCTGGAGATTTTTGTGCTAGCAACAAAAAAATGAAGGGATATTTAATATAAAAAACACATCAAACAAACAAACGAACAAACAAAAGAAACAAAAGAAACAAACAAATCAATCAAAAAACAAACCCAAACCAAAAAAACAGTCAAAGTGCTTGTGACTTGTGATAAACATTATTTGATATAAAAAGATACGAATAATTTCCATAGAATCCAGGCTCAAAATGCAAATATCAGGGTTACCCTCAGTACTGTGTGGCTGACTATATGCGCGAATCAAGGGGGATGTGGATGGGCCGCTGATCTTACCGACACACAAAAAGAAACACACACACACACACACACACACACACACACACACACACAGACATCCACCCTCACAAACACCCACGCACACACACCCACATTCTAACAGAGATAGGCTATACTTGTGTGTTTCTTTGCTTCTGTGACTTTGGCTTGTGTTCCTTTTGTGTATTGTAGATCCTTATGTGTCCTTTGTGTACGAATTATTCTTGTGTGTCACAACACAACCTTTCTATTCGTGAACTGACTGGCGATGCCCTGTGTGTCTTAAGTGCATGTTGTGTATTGTAGATCCTTATGTGTCTTTTGTGTACCAACCATGCTTGTGTGTCACAAACTCTTCTACTCATACACCTGTAATGATATACTTGTGTGCCTTTTTTAGTGTACAACCACAGCTTATGGGTCTTTTTTTATCATGTGTCTAGTCACACAAGTAAATGTTTTTGTAGTGTATGTAATATTCTTATGTGATTTCTATCCTGTTAGTCGCTAAGCTGGTTCTTGAAATTAAACGAAAAAAATAGCTCCCCTCAACTAAGCCATTCCCCTGTTACGAGAATATGTTTCTAAATCTTTCTTAACCTCTGAAGCTTGATATTGACCACACCCCGGCTTGACCCACATTCCTCAGGGCATGACACGAGTCCACTAGATCAGACTATTATCCCCTCCTCTCTCCCTTCGTCTTTTCACTCTCTTATCCCTCTACCCCTCCCCCTCGTTTTGCCTCTCCTCCTTCGAATCCTACCACTCCCTCCTATAGCAATGGTTACATCCCCTTACATTACCTCTAAGGTGGCTTTGAATATCGAACCAATACACCTAACTTGACCCCATCCTCAGACATAGGAGAGCTCTTTATCGACCTTGTATGGACCCCTCCCCCTCATACCTCCCACTTACTCCCAGGCCCCCTTCTACAGAAACCAGGTTTCCCAATCCTTTTCTTACCTCTGAAGCTTGATATTGACACCAGACCCGGCTTGACCCCATCCTCAGCATAGGAGAGTTCTGGTCAGCCTGTTAAAATGGAACCCCTCCAAAACCACCTCCCCCACCCCCTCCCTTCCTGCCCCTCTGTTACATCCATACCCTTCTTCATCCCTCCTCTCCCTAAAGGGGTATCCCCCTTCTCGACCTCTGGAAGGTCTTGATACTTGACCCAGACCCCGGCTTTGACCCCATACCCAGCAAACAAGAGCTCTTTGATATAGATTTGTATGAATCCCCTCTTCCCTCCCTTCCCTCTTTTCTCGCCTGCCCCTCCTCAATAATGTAACACCCACTGCTTACCTCTGAAGGCTTATATGACCCACCTTACAAAAATGTCATGTGGGTAATCCTGGTAGTAATGTCCTGGGTAATCCATTGGTACATTACCACAGGACATGTTTAAACCACACGAATCCTGTGGTAAAATTGGAACATTTTTACCACACGAATCCTGTGTAAAATAATGGGACATTACCACATGAATTACCACACGAATCCTGTGGAAAAATTGAACCATTTTTAGCCACACACGAATTCCTGTGGTAAAATTTGGGACATTACAACATGGATACCACTACGAATCCTGTGGTAAATTGGAACATTTACCACCGAATCCTGTGGTAAATATTGGGACATTATCCACATCACTCAATTTACCAACACGAATCCTGTTGGTAAAAATTGCGGATACATTTACCACACGAATCCAACCTGTGGTAAATTGGACATTACCAACGATATTACACACGAATCCTTCCAGTGGTAAAAATGGGACATTTACCACCGAAATACCAACACAGATCCTGTGGTAAAATTAGGACATTACCACATGTATTACCCATCGATCCTGTGGTAAAATTTGGGACATTTACCACAATGAATTACCACACGAATCCTGTG
>CALNVZ010003433.1:46200054-46215258 GCA_940671915.1 Paracentrotus lividus
ATTAACAGCTCCAATCATACCTTATGGTACAGAGACTTTTGGATATTATTACTGTATGCATGATTTTTTGTTTTACAGTCTAGTCTCCTTCATGTGAGAGACTCAGTTACAATAGTCTGATTTTTATATTTGTTCATGTGATTTGATTATGTGAATTACTGTAGCCATATTTTGATAATGTAATCATTTTGACTTTTTGTATGTATTTTGAACGTGCTATTTATGTGCCTGTTTTCGATCATACAAGTTGCACTTGAAATGTTTTTTTTTTTTCATCAGTTAACTAGGTATTAATTATATGTAATTACAGGACAAAGTGAATAATTGCTTTCAAGTTGTTTTTGTAGGGCAGTTTGTTGGAAACTAGGCTTATTGTTTATACATGTATATGTGTATTATGTCTCCAATAGTAAATTTATTGATTTGGATTGTAAAGATATTACATAGTTTTCTTTTGAAGTACCCCTAGTTGGTACAGAATTCTTCTTTATTTATGTTTAATCTGATTACTAGTAACTCAAAGTTAAAAGGTACACAATTTGATGTATTCATATATTGCTGTGTACAAATAATGTTGGTGGCAGTTTAATTATCCTATTGTAAGCTGTCACGGTTTTGCTAGATTTCACTAAAACGTGTACCACAAATGTATGTAAGTCATCTATTCAGTTTTAAGTATTCTAGTAGGTGTGATATATGTGACTTAATGTCCTATTTTCTATTTGCTATGGATCAAACAATTGTGATTTAATTTTTACAACCGTATACTGTGACCGGTTGTTCTTTGATATTTCACCGTTACGGGTTTGACAAGGAGTATTATACACCTTTCACGACTGCAGTTAAAATCCTTAACCCCAGGAAATAGGTGGTGCTAAGAGGGGGCCTTAGTACCACCTATTTCCTGGGTTAAGCTTAGCCGCTTCGGTTTCAGACTGCGTTTTACCAAAGTAGGCTAGCACGGAAATAGTACGCGGTACTATCTGGCCCTGCTAAAAAGCAGGGTTAAGCCGGGTAATTGCGGAGTTAGCCGCGCAATTGCGTGCTAAGAAGTTGCAGTCTGAAACCAAACCGTGCTCAAGGAAACGGGGGCTAAGCATTAGCCAATCAATGAAATGTGGTCATGAATATGCATAATTATTTGTAAACTTGATAACAGAAGTAAAGAGAAATACAGTGAATAACATAAGGAAAAGAGAAACAACAATGAATAACATAAGGAAAGAGAGAAAAACAATGAATAACATAAAGAAACAGAAAAACAATGAATAACATAAAAAAAGAAAATCAATGTACATAAGGAAAGAAGAGATAAAATCAATGAATAACTACAGGAAAGAAGATAAAAAATTTACATGGAATAACATAGGAAAGAGAGATAAATAATAGATAACAAAGGAAGATAAGTAAAACAATGATAACATAGAGAAAGAATAGAAAAACATGAATAAAATAAGGAAAAAGAGGAAAAAATAATAACATAAGAAAGAGAAAAAACAAGGAATAACATAAGGAAAAAGAGAAAACAATGAATAACAAAAGGAAAGGTAGAAAACATAGAATAACATAAGGCAAGAGAAAAACAATGAAAACATAAAGATAGAGAATGAAATCATTAATATTCATGATCCAGCAAATAGTCTGGGGTTAAGGAAATACCCAGTGTGAAAAGCATTGAATCTAACCCCGGCTAAGCAAATAGTATGGGGTTAAGAAACACAGTCTAAAGCAAAAATAGTACGGGGTTAAGGATAGTAATGGGGTTAAGGATAGTACGGGGTAAGAAATAGCAGTCTGAAGAAGGGTATTAGGAGGTGATTATGATAGTTATGATATTGGGTGAAATACAATTCGATAACATTCTGTGATTATATGTTTCATTTCATATGTTTGGAAGTGTTAGTTGAATTTATAGTTTACAACGTTCAGTTTAGTTGTTAGTTTTTTTTATTAGCTTGTGCACGTTTGTCTGAAAATATTATAGCAATTGCCATAATAATTCACCTGGTGTAGAGAAATTGATATGTGTATCTGCTTATTACTGTCTATATAGGCTACAGTTTATAATGAGTTCAGTAGCGTTTGTTTTATATTCCAAAAATTGAAGGAAGAGGAAAAAAGTGCACGCCCAATATATTCATTGGTTATGTTGAATGTGAAAGTGGCCATCTTGGTCGCTCTCTTCCCATCGTCGTAATAAAACAACGTCACCTCAAAGTAGTTAGTGTATTCTTTATTTATTTCACAATTATTAATTGTCTAATATAATGCGGTGAATCATGATATTCTATCTTAAACATTATACTCGCGTGACATTTATTTTCAATACTTATGTATATATACTATTGCACGTATTCTATCTAAATAGTATCTACATACCAAATTCAGAAGAAACAAGGCATCAAAAACCCCGACGCGACTTTGACCGTCGATGCTTTGGTACAGTGCAGCTAGAACAAGCACGAGAGAAGGAATGAATCTCCGATACCCTGGCCAATTTAAGGAGTACCCATCGATCACATCGCTAATTGGACCGTATCACTTTAAAATTAATGCTCCTGCATCATAACACCTTCAATCCTCACTTTCCTCGAGCTCTAATATTACTATAATTACAGGGTACTCTGAACTACTTTACAGAGATTCCGAAACTCAATCTGTTATGAGCAAACTTTTACTTACGAGGAATATCACGATTCCGAAACCTCAACAATGATGATTTTCTTCATGAGCTTGGCCAATGGCGGGATTCAAGTAATCCAATTTTAAAGGTCTTGAACCCAGATAACAAGAGTATAGAGAAAAACAATCTTTTTCATCGATAATTCCTCACCTGCAAATATTATGCCAAATAAGACTTTAATGTCTTTATCTAAACAAAAACACAAAACACTCAACTTTCCACATATCATATTAAAGCTTAAATATTTCTCCTTTGATAACTACTTTTTAATAATTTACTTTATAAAAGAATAAGCTCAATTTCGTTGTCGAGAGGAAAAATCACCTAATGATCCGTTTTTAGCCGCAGCCTTTAAACAAGATGTGAATTTGACGGATTTATCATTTGAAATCTAGTAGGAAAGAACATTTTGCGTTGTAATCGGCCTGTAAGTCGCTGCATACATCCCCATACTTTTAGCCTGTGAGGAGGGTTAACCAGGCAGGGATATGAAACTCACATTGGTGTTAATTAGTTTTGGTCAATGGGTGTCGATTGTGGGGGGGATGGGGGGGATGCATCCCCCCAATAATTTTGGTGGGGGGGATGGTGTGTACAATCATCCCCCCAATATTTTGATATCGAGAAAATAAAAAATATCATATTATATGCATATAAATCTACCCATTACAAATGCATTATCATATAAAACACTTTTATGAAATTATTATAGTATTTTGTAGTCTAAAAAGCATATTTCTGACATTCAAAAAAAGCATTTTTTAAAAAACTCTTTCGTTAATCTTCCTCGTGTGTGCCTGTTCTTCTGCCTGTACTTGAGTAATCATGTAATACACGATACACCGTGTAGATAATCGAAGCGCAGTTGCTTCACTATTCACAATGGAAAAAAATAATTAAATAAATAAAAAAAAACATTAAAATTGATGATAATCAGGGGCACCAATCCAAGGGTGCATAGGGGACAGGTGCCTCGATAAGTAAAACTGAAGGCATAAGTATTCCCCTCAAAAATCCACGATGGTTTTAATAAACTAAATAATAAATATTGAAGAGTCTGTAACATTTATTTCGGCTCTTCATCGACAAGGTAACTTTTTGGACTTGGACCATTGATTATATAATCCACTTCCACTATACTCCGGGGGCTAAATGCCCTCTTTTCAATTAAATCAATCAAATTTTAGATAACTATAAAAAATTGCCTGAAAATGTTCAGCTCGCGCTTCGCGCTCGCATAATATAACTTATTATGACTTTGTTCATCTTTTATGCATGTATTAACGTCACGATGGTTTGTTTAAAACACCAATTCCCTCCCCATTTCCTGCTCCCATGAGGCTACAAGTATCTTGTTTCCTCAGGTCACTATTGTTGAGAAAATTTTTAGCTCGTGCTTCGCGCTCGCACAATATTGCCCTAACTGGAATTCGTCCATATAGATTTGCGTTTATTGGCATTACATTACGTCATGATGTTCCGCTTCTAATCACCAGTAAAAGCCCCCTAGCCCTCCCCCAATTTCGCGCTTATAGTCATGTAACACTACAAATACCATGTTTCAGTTCAATAATATTGAGAAAATTTTAAGCTCGCGCTTCGCGCTCGCATTACAGCCATATGAGTTCGATGTTACACTAGTACTCATGTATAATAATGTGCATGTGTGTATATTTATAGACATTACATCATGATGGCCCCCTTTAATAAACCAGATAAAGCCCCTTCCCCATTTCGAGTTCGCATTATTCTATAATATATCTCCCATTTGATGTCACTATTATTGAAAAAAATTTCAGCTCGCGCTTCGCGCTCGCATAATTGATTTGGAAATATGTACTTATAGATACTGACATGCATGCATATTATCTGTAGCCATACATCATCATGGCCCCCCTTGAACAAACCAGTTAGAGCCCCTTCCTTGTTTCGCGCTCGCATTATGCTACAAATGCCTTTTTTATGTCACTATTATTGGGAAAATTTTCGGCTCGAGCTTCGCGCTCGCATTATACAACACATTTTTCATATTTATATGTATGTGTGTATACAAGCATTACCCCCACCCCAACAATGGACACTGTGATCATATACCATCGTATGTGTCACATTGAGGAAAAGAGGAAATATCGACGATCATCCCCCCCAATCGCCAAAACAAATCGACACCGTTGTTTTGAGTTTTGATCATTAATCAATGTTTGGTCATGAATTTGTTAATTTCGTATAATAAAATTCCCAATACGGACAGAAAACAGGACCAATTTAGATTTCTCTGATGACGCAATGCTATTTTAAATATAAGACCATTATTTGGAGTAGAAATAGTGTTTGTAAGTTTAATATAGGATTTCCCAGTCGGTTCGGAAGTTCGTCACTCCACTTGATAATCAGTTCATTCAAATTCCCCAAATATTTCGACAGCGTCAAATTCGCCATTCAAATTCCTACTAAGTTTGTTCGCTTTGGTATTTGAAGTATTCAAATCAAATTCCCGTCATAACCAATCAAATTAGTAAATCGACTGAAGTGCGTGCTTTCCAGAAATGAAATTCGCGCTGAGGCAATCAGCGTTGACTTTGTTTTAATCAAGTTACAATTCAGCAAATCGTTTTAAACTCTCGGCTACTTTCGAATTAAACATTTAAAATAACGATTTTTTTTCCCCCGAAGCTCTAGATCCGTTCCTTTAGAATAAAACGTTTGAAGTAAAATGTCTTTTTTGTTGAGCTTTAGATCATTTTCAACGGTTTTCTGTTGAGTTGTCATTACCCAAGATAAATTTTAAAATAAATATGTCAAAGATCACTATGGCACCTCTAAGGTTAAAGAGAATCTAATGTAGTGGGAAAGGTGAACCATTGGTCAAGAAAATAATTGTGAGCTCTCAAATTATTTTCAAGGTATTTAGTAAGTATTCTATTGTAGAAAGCTCCACTGAAAATGATTGCTCTTCAAATGCCCTCATAATGATAATATGACCATAAAAAGCTGATATGTTCAGGTCCCGAACATGTGAGCACACGTACATGTAGTCCCATACATGCATTTTTGAGTGCTGTGCAGGTTATTCCTAGAAGAATATGGTAAATTGGGTCATTTTCTTGATTCCAAAACCTCACATCAATGAACAATTCTTAGGTGCATTGTTATCAACCTTTCCGATCACTTTGAGACAGTTTCTTTCAATCTTAAATCGTATGACTGCAACACTATATTAGCTTTAATGTCAATTTGAAGACGAAATAAAAATTACACACACACAAAAATGACTTCATGAACTAATGAGCAACTAAAAGAAATACATCTCATACTTAAGTATGTACCGTGTGTTAAAAAGGTACATACTCATCCACAATCATTGCCACTAGCAATTTGCAAAAGTTTGGTGAAAAAAAAAACCTATGAAAAAAAAAAAATCCTACAGCTTTAATAATTATTAAAGCCCTAATTTGATTGCTAAATATTCTAAGTTGACTTCCTGGAATGAATTTGAATACTGCTCATGGCTGTATTGCGCAATCATAATACGTCTCTGCTAACTTGAATAATTGTTTTGCGAATATAGTGCACTTAATCGGAATTCGAACAAGTAAAATATACATTAGATTGCTGCAAAAAGGAATCTGAACTCCGGAAATTCGATTGAAAGCAAAATCGTCCTAATTTGAATGAACCAATTATCAAATGGAGTGGCGAACTTCCGAAACTGACTGGGAAATCCTATATATATTTAATGTACAGAAGACTAAAATATGTCATCACTTGCTAAATTTGTTTTGTAATTATGAAACGTTGCGACATAGAGAATGTTAACTTTTTATTTTCAATTTTCACTAATTCCAGTATAACGGACTAATATCATGAATATTGGTCGAGTTTTCCTGGATGAATCATTACATTCATGGATTTGTTTTGTAATAATTCATAAGTCCACTGTAATTGATAAGCACACTATTATACTATTCCATAAAAAACTTCAGAAAAGGGTGAAATACTACAGTGATTTCATCACGTTCATAGGTAATTTAATTTCATACATTTAAATGTAATATTACAAATAGGGAGTTCCCGGTGGCCATCTTCTTAGTTCTGGAAAATCTCGCTGAAGATACCTCCAGCATCTGATGCAGTGAGGGCAGCTTCCAGTTTGTCACGATGATCACTTTCAGTACGATTGTTCCACTTTATCAGAACATTCATCAATGATCTCTGATAATCATTGCCGCACTGTACAAAAATGTCTCTCCCCTCATTATAACGATAGCCAAGATGGATACACAGATCGAAGTATTTCTCGCCTGGAAAGATCCTTGACAGTGTCAAGAGCTGCAACTCCGTCACGTGCTGGTCTGATCTCGAGCTTGTGGAAAGAAGTTAGAGTTAACAAAACATAAAAGAGTATCATCAAGAAAGAAAAGGAGACAAAACAATACTCGATGTTGGTTGTTTCCTCTTTACTGTATTAATTTTAAACTTGAATTACAGATATGGGTTCTAAAATAACTACTCAGTTGACACAGAGGCGCGCCCCGCTCATAACTCCCACCCGACAAGTTCCCAGGGGAGCTGTCCTCTGTAGAGCACTCCAAAAACAAAAACCAAAAAAAAATATTTGGATGCCAAGACCTTTCCAACTCTTCAGACCTTCTCCCCCCAAAAAACTCAATAGACCTTATATTTTCTTAGCACACGGAGAACCCTCCCCCCCCCAAAAAAAAAAGAAAAAGAAATAATAATAATAATAATAATAACAAGAAAAAATCACCGTGGTATATCATTCACAATTATGTTAATGTACAATGAAGTACACTTCAAAATATAGACCTTTTCCTGAAAGTAGGCCTATTTCCTTTATTTTTCAAATTTATGGTATAAAAATTAGGGTTACCTAGCCGCCCCTGTAGGAGATGGCGCCTGTGTTACCGTTTCTCTGTCACGTTCCTGGATACTAGGCTCAACTAAGGGGGGGGAAAAAAAATCACATAACAGGGCCGGCGGAGCGTTTTCAAAAGTGAGGGGGCCCAAGTTTTAGAAGAAATTCATGCGAACATAATGAGGCCCGAAAAATAAGGATTTTTAGGGGGGGGGGTTCGAAATGCGAAATAGTGCACCTTTGTGAACGAGCAGATTATTCAAGCGCGAAGTCAGGGGTCAGTATAATGAACTTTTTAGAGAAATTTGCGAGCGTGTAGCGCGAGCCGAAAATTTTGGCTGATAATTACCTGAGTGTAGTGTTCTCTACACATTTTGATAATTACCATCCCATCTATGATCTGAGACACATTTGCGAGCGCGAAGCGCGAGATGAAAATTTTGGCTTACAATATGATGCAAAGGCCGTATATTTTACACACATTTCCCCGAGGCTCTTATGTATTTTTGTTTGAAGAAAAATTTACATAACATTACATATTTGGGACGCCAGGGATCAGTCAATGTACCTTTTTTTTTTAGAAAACCATGCGAGCGCGAAGCGCGAGCCGAAAATTTTGGCTTAACGGACCGAAGGTATAGCATATTCTAGACATAATTTGAAAATTGACATCCCATCACTTCACTTCACGATGTCAGGAATCAGTCTTTCTGAGAGAAATTTGAGTTGACCATATTCGAGCGCGAAGTCAGGGGTCAATATAATACATTTTTCTAGAGAAAATTGCGAGCGCGAAGCGCGAGCCGAAAATTTTGGCTTATAATGACCTGAAGGTGGTGTGTTCTAGATTTTGAAAATTGACATCCATCACTTCACTTTGCGATGTCAGGAATCAGTCTTTCTGAGAGTAATTTGGAGCGCGAAAGGCGAGCTGAACATTTAGGCTTATAACGACACAAATGAGGCCGTATATTTTACGCAGATTTCCCCTCTTATGTAGGCCAATTTTGTTTTGAATTCTGTTACTAGGGAACAGATCACCTTCATTTTAACAAAATAAATTGCTAGCGCGAACACGAGCAGAAAATTTAACATAACATTACTTATTTAGGACGCCAGGGATCAGTCAATGGCTTTTTAAAAAGAAAGTTTGCGAACGCGAAGCGCGAGCCGAAAATTTTGACTTATAATTACTGAAGGTAGTGTATAAATTTTAGATTTTGGAACTTGAATGACATCCATCACTTCACTTTGCGACGTCAGGAATCAGTATTTCTGAGAGGAATTTGCGAGCGCGAAGCGCGAGCTGAAAATTTTGGCTTATAATGACACATAATAAGACCGTATATTTTACGCACACAATTTTCCATTTTATATCTTTTTGTTTGAATTCTTCTATGGGTCAAGATCACTTCAAATTTAACAAAAATAAATTGCGAGGGCCAATTGCAAGTAGAAAAATTTTACATAACCATACTAATATGGGACATAAGGGATCAGTCAATGTGCCTTATTGAGAGACCTTGCGAGCGCGATGCGCGAGCAGAAAAAAATGGTTATTATGAACCCGAATGTTGTGTATTTTAAACACATTTTGGCTCTCCTTCCTTTCTTCTTTTTCTTTTCTTTTCCTTTTTTCCCTTAGAAAATATTAAATTTCTGGCAAAAAAGTGGGGGGGGGGGCCCGGCCCCCCAGGCCCCCCGTCTCCGCCGGCCCTCATAACATATACAATACAAAGTCAAACATTCACTCTAGAAAAATTGATACTAGGCTCAACAAAAAATCATATAACATATATAATGCAAAAATCAAACATTCACTCTAACTAAGAATCTTTGATTTATTTCGAGTTCATTTTTGGGCAAATTTTATGTTATCATATCGTAAAAAGGACATGTTAGATTATCATTCTTTCAAAGAAAAAAAGTTTGTCCCCCCCCAAGATGGCCATTTTTTTGCCATGTTCTTTTATTTTGGGGGCCCCTTTTTGTTTACAGTTACGGTTACAGTTTATGGTTACAGCCTAGATTTTTTTGTCTCGGGGAGGGGTAAAAATTTATTTTGGTTGGGGTTCACATTTGTTTTATTTATTTTTACACCATGCAAATTTCTATCTTCCAAAATTGTATTGTAAAATCTCAGCTTAACATAAATCAATATGAAATATTAACTATAGTCACCATTTACAACCTTGTCATCAAGGTTAAAAAAGAATTAGGGGAAAACAAGATTTAGCCAGGGTCCCGAAAAGTAAAAGCAGGACAAACATTTTTAAGAACATTAGAACCGAAAAAAAATCATTTGCTAGAGTGGCAAAAAAATATTCCACCTTTATGACGGACAGTGTAGATAAGTCAACCAGTGTATGCTAGAAAAAATAATATCAAATGAATTTTGTAATTAGAACGGAATTCATTTACCCCGGAACGGTAGATGAAATTTGATCTCCTCCTCAATATACTGCTTCAAGACGAAAGAGACCTGGACGGGTGACTTGTCAGTAACCGATCTGTCAAGTCTTTGTGGATCAAAGATGAAATCCATGGCAGTGGTTCGTCAAATGGTAAAACTTGCATTCTTCCAGAGTCTAAATATGGAGAGAACGTGATATTTTCGTTAAATTGGCCTGAAACTTTGGTAATAGTATGTCCTATTTCATTTTCGGACGAATGAACCTTACTCCAGGTTTGGAAGAAGAACGTTCAGATAAATGAATTTTCGTAACGTTGAACCCATTTCATTTCGGATAAACGAGCTTCGCAACATCGAACCTTCATACAAATGATCTTCAGAACAACGAGCTTTACCCTATAAATCCCTTAATTATATTGTTCCTATAATGATATTATCTTTCAAGTATAACGGCCTGAGAGGGTACCTGTGTACTGTTCCTATCTTCCTGTTTCCATCTTGCTCTCGCTCTTATATTATCCCTCTGCCTCAATTCAGTAATTCGATGATTACACCAAGAAATTTATGTACACAAGATAACTTTGCAAAAAAAAAAAAAGAAAAGAAAAAAAAAAGAAGAAAGAAATGGCACATCGTACTTCACTATTACCTGAATATATGTTTCATGATCTTGTAAATTTCGACGTGGAGAATGCGGTAGGTCTACTGGGTTTATTGATGGGAATATCGGTGTACATGTACAACAATCTGAATGAAAGCAATTTCTTTTATAACGGCTCAGAACATTGCACATTATATAATTTTAACATAGAGGGACCTGCCTTGCGTTCCACTTGCTCCTCTTCAGCAGTGTACGTGATCGTAAGATGTCCTGAGCCCCATTTAACCATGTACTGTCTCCTTGGACCTACCGCCTCATAGTCCGGTATTGGTTCCTATAAAGAAAACACATGACTGCACCAACAAATTAAACACAATTTTCTTGTTGTCATTTTTGTCATAAAATAAGTCACCGGCTGTACTTCCTGTACTTCTTTGTCTCTCAACCGCATATGCACGGTATATTTCTTGGTCTGGAATTATCTTTTTAACAGTCCACGCAAATAAAAGGAAACGAATTCAAGCAACTTACTATATATTATTTTCAAATCTAATATCCCATTTTGCTACGGATCGGTAAATCTGGCCATCGTATCGTTTTTAGTTTCATTTAATTATAAAAGTGTAATCACAAAATGTGTTGGTACAAATGCATTACGTGTCACATTCAATGCATTAATTTATCAGATTGATCATACCTCTGGTGCTCCGTTAAAATCGTCTGTCAGGCGAAGATGAATGATCCTTTTCTCGTTTCGTGGTATCGATATTGGTCTGTAAGGAGTACATATCAAACGCTTTCCAATGAAGTTAGTTTTGAATATGCTGTCACTCAATGCCTTCAGTTGAGCAACGATCCACCAATCAGAGAAGTGATCGATAAACAGGTCAAGGTCTTGTTGTCTGACAACACATCGTGGATTCTCTTGGATTGAAGTGGGTATCGCTGTAAAAAGTGTTGTAGCTATTGAAAACAAAAGAAGAAGAAAAGAAAAAAAAAACAAAAAAACCCGAGATTGATCAATAAAGAATAATCATGTGTCATCAATAAAGATTTCAAAATTTTTAATGAATTATTTTTTAATTGAATATTTTTTCAGACATTAAGCATTCTTGTAAAAATGAATTGGAGTCATTTTGTTTTAAATATAGAAACCTGCAAGTGAGATAGTCCTGTACTGACCTGCTGTTAACAAGCACCAACTTTTTAGGAATGCAACAATTATCGCCCCTAAATTGGTCTGACACTCTTAGTTCAATAGATGGAATAGTAAATATCCATATAAGTTGTCCAAATAAGTTTTTTAAAGAAAAATAGACCCTATGTTCTTACTGTTATCACGTGTGTAGAGGATGACTTGTGCTTTAGCTGTTCTTGCAAGACAGCACAATGTGGTAAAGTGACCTTGACAGGTTGTGTCGAACCTCAGACCAGACGGTGAGAACTTGAGACCAACTGAGATGATTGCTTCGTCTTCCTTCAGAACCAAATCAGGAGGAACCTCTGTGATTGCCTGTACGGTGATTGTCTGATGAACGGAGTATGCAAGTGGAGGGATGTTGACTTCAACGCCGTATTCTTCAAGTCGAATGAATTTCCTTGACATGTCAACAGATAACTCAGTCCCTTTGTCAGGCTCATTTTCATCCATTTTCACCTCATCCATAGATGCTTGTACGGAGAGTTCAGGTGGTTTCAAAAACTCATCATCTGTCTCATTTGCCCCCTCTTTGTTAGGACTCGTTTTAGTAGGCACTTGTATGGTTCCTTGTACAGTGATATTCTGGTCGCTGGAAGGTAGAACTGGCGGGATATTATCCTCAATATCACGCTGAATGACCTTTGGTATATCAGGAGCATCCACGTTATGATCTTGCCGCGGGTTGTGGCCCTTTGCCAAACTACCCTTGGTGTGTCGTTTGGAGTACGATGTTTCTACACTTCCATCGTTTTTAACAATGGTAGAAGATACACCGTATTCAATGTCTTCAAGTTCTTTAAAGTATTCAGTGTGTTTGAATTCCCAATCGTGCCGGTGTCTTTTGTATAACCGATGAAGATCCAGTCCTAAATACAAATTGAAAAATAATGAACATGATGAATATATTGCGCTTATAACTAACTATCAACATTACGAGTAGTTAATTAATGTTTCAATTTTGTAAATTATGTTGAAGCCGTTGTTATCTCTGTTCTAAAATTTATGCTTGTCCTGTTGCGCCTTGATCCAAATATTTTTGATAATTATGTGGGCATTATTAATTCATATCATTATTATTACTTATAAAATTAGCAATATAACTGATTTCTTTCATTACATTTAGGAACATAGCGAAATAGACCGTTGGAAAAATGTATTAAAAATATTTCTTTCCAAAAAAAGAAAAAAAAAAAAAAAGGAAAAAAACAAGGGTGTATTTCTTTAGAGCAATTACGAAAACGCTCAAAGAATTTCATTAACAATATTTGGGTCGGAGTGAGCGTAATAACCGATATAACCATCAACTGATATGTCGATATTCACTAGCTCTGAAGAATTTTTAATCTTCCTTTTGGAACTTTTTTTTTTTTTTTTTTTTTTTTAATACGAAGAAAAACATGTACTTAACCATGTATACGTGTACTTGTCGTGATAATATGCGATTTAGATGTGATTTGTCTGCTCCTTTATAAAACAAGATAGCGAACGATTTTCAGGTGACCTTCCTCTGCAGCCTCATGAAGAGGTGCTCGTCCATGATGATCAGTCTTGTCCACCTCTGCTCTTTATCCACTAGATATTGAACGATTTCTAGATGACCTTTCATTGCAGCCCGGTAAATAGGTGTTCGTCCTTTATGTCAGTCTTGTCCACCTTTGCTCCTTTATCCACTAGATATTGAACGATTTCTAGATGACCATAATCTGCAGCCTCATGAAGAGGTGCTCGTCCATGATGGTCAGTCTTGTCCACCTCTGCTCCTTTATCCACTAGATATTGAACGATTTTTCTAGATTACGATACTCTGCAGCCCGGTAAAGAGGTGTTCGTCCTTTATGGTCAGTCTGTCCACCTCTGCTCCTTTACCACTAGATATTGAACGATTTCTAGATTACCATACTCTGCAGCCCGGTAAAGAGGTGTACGTCCATCATGGTCAGTCTTGTCCACCCCTGCTCCTTTATCCACTAGATATTGAACGATTTCTAGATGAACATAATCTGCAGCCCTCATGAAGAGGTGCTCGTCCATGATGGTCAGTCTTGTCCACACCTCTGCTCCTTATCCACTAGATATTGAACGATTTCCAGATGACCTTTCATTGCAGCCCGGTAAAGAGGTGTTCGTCCTTTATGGTCAGTCTTGTCCACCTCTGCTCCCTTTATCCACTAGATATTGAACGATTTCTAGATGACCATACTCTGCAGCCCGGTAAAGAGGTGTACTCCATCAATGGTCAGTCTTGTCCACCTCTGCTCCTTATCCACTAGATATTGAACGATTTCCAGATGACCTTCCTCTGCAGCCGGTAAAGAGGTGTTTGTCCATCATGGTCAGTCTTGTCCACCTCTGCTCCTTTATCCACTAGATATTGAACGATTTCTAGATGACCTTCCTCTGCAGCCCCGGTTAAGAGGTGTTCGTCCATTATGGTCAGTCTTGTCCACCTCTGCTCCTTTAGCCACTAGATATTGACACGATTTCCAGATGACGTTCCTCTGCAGCCCGTAAAGAGGTGTTGTCCCATCATGGTCAGTTTTGTCCAACCCTGCTCCTTTATCACTAGATATTGAACAATCTCTAGACGAACTTCCTCTGCAGCCGGTAAAAGAGGTGTTCGTCCATTATGGTCAGTCTTGTCCACCTCTGCTCCTTTATCCACTAGATATTGAACGATTTCCAGATGACCTTCCTCTGCAGCCCGGTAAAGAGGTGTTCGTCCATAATGGTCAGTCTTGTCCACCTCTGCTCCTTTATCCACTAGATATTGAACGTTCTCTAGATTACTTTCCTCTGCAGCCTCATGAAGAGATGTTTGTCCATCATGGGCAGTCTTGTTCACCTCTGCTTCTTTATCCACTAGATATTGAACGTTCTCTAGATTACCTTCCTCTGCAGCCAGATGAAGAGCTGTTCGTCTATCATAGTCTGTTGTATGTATGTTCCCCTCAGTTCCTTTATCCACTAGATATTGCACGACCTCTAGATGACCTTCCTCTGCAGCCCGGTAAAGAGGTGCTCGTCCATCATGGTCAGTCTTGTCCACCTCTGCACCTCTATCCACTAGATATTGAACGATCTCTAGATGACCTTCCTCTGCAGCCTCATGAAGAGGTGTTTGTCCATCATGGGCAGTCTTGTCCACCTCTGCTTCTTTATCCACTAGATATTGAACGATCTCTAGATTACCTTCCCCTGCAGCCTCATGAAGAGGTGCTCGTCCATGATGGTCAGTCTTGTCCACCTCTGCTCCTATATCCACTAGATATTGAACGATCTCTAGATGACCTTCCTCTGCAGCCCGGTAAAGAGGTGTTCGTCCATTATGGTCAGTCTTGTCCACCTCTGCTCCATTATCCACTAGATATTGAACGTTCTCTAGATTACTTTCCTCTGCAGCCTCATGAAGAGATGTTTGTCCATCATGGGC
>CALNVZ010003433.1:46237625-46289973 GCA_940671915.1 Paracentrotus lividus
GATCTCGTAGTGAGTACTCTGCCAAAGTCATGAGGCTTTACACATCTTGCTGGACTTCAACTCCCTCCATCTGTGGAAGTTCCTCAATCCAAGTCTTCCATTTCTTGGCATTCAATATCAGGGATAGGTTCATCCCAGTTCCAACTTCTGCGGGTTAACTCCTGTAGAATCAAAACTTGCCTCTCAGAACAAAATGGCATTTAGCATAACCCAAAGGTCGAGATTAGAAGAAACAATTGCTTAGGATGCCTCTTCGTGTTTACAGGCTTGTCCTTCGCAGAATCTTGTAATTAAAGCTGTCCCTCGTTCCAACATCCCACATTCATACAAGCGCACGCTTCTACTGGTATGCTTCAAAATTCAGATCAAGTCCAGCTAACTGCTTTGGCACGATCTTGCTCTGGTATGCTTTAGCAGAACTTTGGCTGTTACTCATCCACTCGCAAGTCGAAATCGCCCTTCTCAACAAGGCTAGCTCTCAATTACTGCCTGCAAGTTTTCCAGCATCATCTTCTTCTTCAACAGCAGACGAGGCAGTCGGTCTACGTAGAAATTCCTTCTTACTACTTTGGTGCTTCTGTATATGCACTGATCCCGGAAGTCATCTGCTGTTTGGCGCAAAGGCAAAACGAAAGCAGCAGCTGGGGGCTCCATGTACCCCAAAACAGTGTACACTCATCCTGTAGGTCTTAGGGTCCTCATCCATTCTCTCATCAGTGCCACCACAAGTAGCGAAGAACATCCGCCATCTGGAGGACTCTAACCTGGTGAAACATGGCTTCACGTCGGCCATTGACAGCTACTGGTGCTTGACGAATCGCAGAAGTACACCAAGACAACTTGTTGGTTAATCAGGCCCTTGCATCACTACGTCATTCAGACCACTCCTTGGCACATTGGCAGCACAGTCGAAGACATACGAAGTTTGTCTGGCTCTTTCCGGTTTACCACCGGATGATGTGGTAAATACCAACAAGGCTCCATTGTGTTGGTTGTGAGTATCATCAACTTCCTCGCGTTAGCCCTTGGAAACGAGATCAACCATGCCCTGTGAATACTTAGCATTGCCATTGCTGAATCCTTGCGCAAGTCGTCTTCTAAGTAATTAAGCCTCTGTTCGCCATCCATCTATTGTTGCTTAGGGTGCGGGGTCGTTCTCTTTGAACGGGATGGGCAGTTGATTAGTGACCCTCATTCATTTCAACACATATCCTCCCCATAGCTTCATCACCTCTCCGGTCCTTGTTACTGACATCCCTTTCTCATCAGATAGAGGGTTTCGCTGGATTCCAGCAGACCAAAACATCTTACCACTGGTCTTCAAGGGATGTTTCCTCTGAGATAAAGTGTGATGTCACAGTCACCTCCTGGAATTCGCCCTGAATAGGCCCATTCAGGACCCACCCAACACTGTCCTTACGTGCCAAAAGGGTCTTCCTGAACTGCCACGTCGTATCTTCTAGGGGACAAAGCAGTTCTGGGTATCCTGTCCATTAAGAGATCCACTCTCATGACGAACGCAGTCCGTTTTGAGAACAGTATACCCCCTTCTTGCAACTCTATTAGTTCTCTTTTCAAGTGTGACCAGGGACGTGAGAGGAGACCCTGGCTGTGACAAACACCTCAATCAGCATATCTATCTAAAAAAACATCTGTTCCCGTGACCTCGCGTCCAAAACAGTGGTCACCCATAGGTCACAGCTGGGCCAACCATTTTACATTAAACGATCAAGATGTCTGTTCGCATACATTTTTTATTAGTAATTTTTTTATTCTTGTACTATTCCTTATCCGAGGTGGATTTTTCTTCGTTTGAAATGGAAAACGAATTAACATTTGATTTCTTAAATATAATATGCCTGTGAAAACTAATATATCAAATACAATCATTTTATTTTTGAAGTGCCTACTCATAGGCAGAGCTACTATTACGTAAACATCCCAGTTTGTTGTTTATTTTTACCCCTGGCTCAACGCTCAAGCTGGCCTGTGGAGTTGCAAAGTTTTGATAACAGGGAATATCTGCGCCATGCAGGGCTGATAGTGCTTGGAAATAGTTTTCAAACGAGGATTTATAAGGGGTCGACACCTGAGCTCGCTCTCGAAACTGGGGTATGCCTTGCAAACGAGGGATGACGTAAATGTGGTGTTTGGTGTGTGGATGGAAAATCAACATCTGAGAATTGGCATCAGTTTGTCGACATTCTCCTTCCTCAACAAATGTTGATCTGCACTAATTTAATAGCAGTCTTAGTGTAGACGTCTAGGAAGTCACCATCTGGGAGATACTTAGCTGCTTACCTTCAGAGCTAACAACAACTGGTATGAAGCTGACCGTTGGCTCTTTCCAGTGTTGACACAGAAACTGTACTGGGCAGTCCACTTGCAGCAACTTCTTTGGCTAACTTCTCGGTGCAGAAAGTTCCAGTTGAACCTTTATCCAACAGTGCTAGCGCCTACCAACACCATAATCACTGCCTGCTGCATAGACAATGACAGAACTATTGGCAGTAGAACCTTTGTGTTTCCGGCCCTGACATGACTCTCTACTCTTCTCAGGTGAAGAACTATCACCTTCCTCTTGGCATTCGTGACGGTTCTAGTTTCTGCTGATGAGAGAAACTTAGTATGCTTTCTTTTGCCACCCAGGAACAGAGCATACTCTTTTCAGCTTACAAAAATCTCGACATATGTCCCTTTTCCAAGCAAAATTGAAGCAAAGCTTGTTCTCCTTCACCAGTTCCAATCGCTCCTCAGTTGCATTTGCTTGAACTGGTTGCAAGCAAACAAAGTGTGTGATTCCTTGCACTTCAACACACAACTTCGGTGACACTTCATTGCCTTGTAGTGGCATAGAAAAATCACTTCTCTTCAGTTCCACTCGATTTCTTAGTTGAGTGCAGCTTCGTCGATCCGCACTGTTCCTTTGATGAGAAGCTTACCATAGATTGGATCATTCTCCTCATCGGCATATGCTTTGGATGAAATCCACCAGATTCAAAATTTAGGAAGTCTATCTCCCTCCTGATCCTCCCTACCACACTCAACCACTTTCCACGTAAGTAGTGCAGGTACGTTCCACTATCTGCACGAGGATGGCTGTGGTGACAGATCACCAATGTAACCCATGGTATCCAAGGTCGTCAAAGCAAACTTTGCATTTCGTCAGCCAACTCTTGTAGGGCTCTCTTGTCTCGTTCCAGTTATCTTCGCCCACCAGTCACTTTTCCTAATCCAAGCATCAGCAATCAGGAAAGGGGCCAAACCTCTCATGCAGTATGGTCTTTGCTCTCTTGTACCCTTTCACCAGGTGGCATTAATACTGCATGCGCTGTAGAACCTTGCGAGCATCTCCTCGCAGTAGTGGAGAAGCGGTGTCAGCTTGGCACTTATCAGGAAATCGGTGCAGTCAATCGAGTTCTCAAATGCCCTCCAAAACCCCAAAATTAAAGAGGGGCTACCATCCGAAGGTCATCATCTGTGTCTGAGGCACATTCAGGGACTCTAACAATTGTTCTGCTGCTTCTGTCCCTCATGTAGAATTTCTTGCACAACAGAAGTCTCGTTTTTGGAGCACTTTGATTCAGCAGGCATCGATATTAGCATCCAGAGTTCCACTGCTGTCCTTCTTCTGGCTGAGCATCACACGCGTATCAAGCGGATTAGGGCCAATGTTCATCCACCTTACTGCACAGCTTGATGAGCCTTAACTTCAGGAGCCAGGAGCCTTTCCTCGACAAGCGAGATAGACTTTCCTCCTCGGCCAGCTACTTTCAGCCTGATATCCATATCAAGCGAACTTGCGCTTGTTTCAACTCTAACTCCTCTTTCTCTAACGCCATCTGCTGTTCCAGTCCTGCAGCCCTCAGCAGCTAATGCAGCTCTAGTGCCATAGCCCTCAGACGCACTGACATGTGGTGCTCCCACACTGACTGGCTGAACTTCAATTCGGATTTCCATCGTCCGCCAGGACCCTCATTTTGCGGTTATCTTTGTATCAGTACTCATCCTAACAAGCTGCTGTCTACTGGAACTTGAAAGCTGTTGTTGAACTAATGTAGCGACGTTGACGTTAAATACATGAAAGTCTAACTGTTGACAAACATAAGACCCTTGTGATGATACCGTTGTGAGTGAACAAAGACACGGTTCAACCTTTAATAAAAGATACTAGAACAAATAAACAATAATCAGCATGGCTGAAATACATAAGCATGGCACATGACCTTTGACATAAATAAAGGCAATCGACTAATCAAAGCTTAAAACAGAACTAACACTACCTTTTATATCCAAGCCCCTTTTTAACACTTGAATAATATTCATCCTATACGCCTTCTTCTTATAATTCAAACCTGGGCTGACCTAACCACTTTCTGTTCATTTCTGTTACTGAATTTCATTTTTCTAGACCTCAACGCTACCTCATTCTATCACAGTTCGTTTATTCATAAACAAACTATAAACTGTTAATTATTTGTAATATATCAATCAATTGTGTTCTTTACATACTGAAATTATTTACCAACGTTTATTACTTTACGCTTATTATCATCTCAGTACTAACACAAAAACCTATGAGTGGTACAAAATTATCGGAACAAATCCATGGACAACCTTCAATTTAACAACCTTTTATACAAAACATCCTTTTATCATTTATTCATCATTATTACTAAACAAAGATTGTTATTCATCTTAAATAATATGTAGTGATTTTCTACTTACACATTGGGCTGTCTCGGAAAACCAAAATAACAGTCGACTTTCAATTAACTTCATCACATCAAACATAGCGCGATAGTTGTGGCCTTCGCTAATTTTCGTAAAACGCCCTCCACTGCCTAACACAGAAGGAAACCAAAACACCGCTTCTGACGTCATAACACGAAATCAACAATAAGTTAGTATCTACATCCCGGCCCTTAAATTCATGTATCTTTTTCACTTGAATTTTACTAGACAAACCTATTTCTGCCTAAAATAGAATATACAACCTTGAAAATCTCAAGATCTCAAATTTCTGCAGTCAACGGCTTCTTTAAACTCTGAAGTTGACGTTCCTTTAAAACAATTTACTAAACATCAGGGGAAAAATGTACAGTAAATACAAACCACATTTTTCGTTCTTGTTATATATATTTCTAGTTTTGAAAACTCCTGAAAAGTACTCTTTTCATCTTAATTGAAACTCTCTCATCTTAATTGAAACTCTCTTTAAAATTCAAACAAAATGTGTCAGGCAAGTATAATATAAATTGCTATATCGCCAAACTAATCTGCCTGTCATTTCGTAACACCCTTTCTAGAATTGTTTGATAAAGGCAATAATGAAAATTCTGTTTTGTCTTTGTAATTTAAAAATCAAAACCTTCTTTAGACAAATAAATGCAGTATTTTCCTTTACATTTTTACCTTAGTCTTTCAGAAAAAATAAGATTATTTAATATTGCAAAATTACATAAATAGTTATAAATTCTCAAACAGAGTTTCAAAGTTTCTTCTCTTGGATTGGATAATCTTCATCAGTCACATTAAATTATCTTCCGGGCAGTAATACTTTGTCATAACGAAATTTCTCTAATCCTTGGCCAGGAACTTTCGCTAGAATTCAATATCTGAAATTACTTGTCCATTTGTCGATCAACTTTCTAGTTCATTTCTTGATGTTCCTCACTTCGCGAATATTTCTAATAATCCTCCAAATTCGTAGATAGTCATAACCAATTAATGCTGTGTTTTACGAGGAGTGAATGTTAAATATTTGTAATTAAATCATTTACAATGAAATTCTCTTTCCCAATCAAATTAGAACTGGGCTGAATGAGCATAACTTGCCAACTGTTAGCCCAATAAATTCAAACCAAGAGCGATTTCTTCCCTACAAAATTAAAAAAGAAAGGCACAATTTTCTTCATTTTCCTGTATCGATGACCGTAAATAAAATTAGCTAAAATCCAATAAATGACCTGAAATTATAAAATTGACCCTTTTTCTTCGCCAAAAAATTGAAAAATCTTTCTCCTTAATGTGACAATTTGGCAAATATGCTCAACTCTGACAAATGAATAAATCCTTTAAACACAGCACTCCTCTATATTATTGCGTTCTATATTTCTTCTTAACGCGAGTTTTCCTGTTCGAGAAGCAAACAAAGCTTTTGTGATTGGCCCACCAACGCTGATTGTAGCAGTCTTACCTTCACGCTTTTACGAACGTACCCACGCTTATCTCGATGAACTTCAAGTACGCGTTCCCATTAAGCCAACAACATCTTGGGTAAAGTTTTCATCCACAATGAGAACCCGTCACCAATCTTGAGATTGCGTTCAGGTTGCTGCCAGCGTTGACGTTGGTGTAGGCTTGGCAGATACTCCCGTATCCACCTCTTCCAGAAGAGATCAGCCAGATGTATGTAATTATTACACGTTTAGGTCTCTTTTTCGATACATTAAAACCATGTATTGATACTCTTCTAGATGTTTGCTTGTCGGCGTTCAATATTGTTAGCATAATGTATGTCCTATGTATTCTACATTACCCGTATCAATGGAGAAAAGGAGTGCATTATTGTTACAATATTGCACTCCGCGATGCCAGTAAAATGTTGCGCGCAACAGCTTATAACAATGGATACGCGGAGCAACAATTTACGTCATAATAGCACAACAGCTAGTAACAATGGATACGCGGAACAACAATTTACGTCATAATAGCACACAGCTTTATAACAATGGATACGCGGAGCAACAATTTACGTCATAATAGATTGATCATTTAATTTTGTGAGATTCTCGGATCAGGCAGATTTAATACAGGTGAGTAAACCTCTTTCTTGTTTAAACTGGTAGCGTTGCTGTTGCCATGTGAAATGGTTTGTATGTATCTATATAATAAAAGCCGAAGCCGAAGGCAATAAAACGGAGAGCTGCCACTGCCCGAAAACGGGTAGTACCCGTTCTCGCGTGTTTGCGGGTTGATGCGCAGCGAGACCCCACACAGCTTCATCGTAGCTGTACTGCATGAACGCGTGAAAGTAACGCTTTCCCCTCTATGTCTTTGGTATCGAGGTTCGGTACGAATGTTTGTCGCCGTCGTTGTTTTTTAGTTTCAACACTTGCTCAACAAATCACTTAACAAAAAAAGCAGTGCAACGTCACATTCAGAAGTCATGAAAATACGACTGTTTGGATGTAATCTTGCCATTTGCGATGAGATAGGACCGGAATTTCTGCCGATCGATCGATCGCTTGTATCTATGGTGTCTTTAAGAAAGCAAAAACAAAGTTAATCACAGCAACAACAAAAAAAAAAAAAAAAAAAAAAAACAGAGAGAGAAGACAGACAGAAAGGGCGTCATAAAAAAAAAAAAAAAAAAAGGAAAAAAAAGAAGCAATGAAATATACATGTTATAGAGAAGTGAGAGAGATATTTTTTTTCTTTTTTTTATACTATATTAAAGTTAAAAAGTAAGGAGGATGGACAGAACCAAACCACTAAAATTTGATTTTTTTTTTAATAGTTATAGGCCTATATTACGTAACCGGATACTGTGTAAATCATAAACTAATTATCTCATATACCTCTCAGTCTAACTTAATTCGGGTATTTTTTCTTTTTTTTTTTCTTCTTCCCCCCCCTTCTTTTTTAAAGTATTTTATTGGGTTTTGTTTTTGATATTTCCGTTCAGGTCGGCTGCGCGCTTCGTTTGTTTGTTTGTTTTTTTTTATTTTGTTTTAATGAAATTTTAAAAAGGGCGTCATAAAAAATATACACCCAAAAGAGAGAGTGAAGGAAAAAGGTGCGTCATATAAAATAATAATTTAAAATCCATCTTATGGAGATGTGATGGGATGTTCTAAGAGATATATAAACTAAGACAGTATAGGTAGCCGGAAAATTAAAAGAGAAACCATATTATCAAAATTAAGATATTTCAAAATAGACATTAATTTTCATTATGATCGAAAATCAAATAATATTTCAAATGAATATAATATTGTTATTACGCAGGAAAACTCAAATAATAAATGGGAAATTGTTCGACCAATGGCCCCAAAAGAACATATAATCCTCTCAAATTGTTTACCAGCTAACAGTTCAGTTAGGGCTCCAAGTAGTCCATCGACCCATTCAGATGTCATGAAATAATATAGTCATGACAACTGTATTAAAATGACAAGATATGTTATAGAGGAGGTGGAGAGGAGGACGGAGAGAGAGAGAGAGGAGAGAGAAGAGAGGAAGAGAGAGAGAGAGAGAAATAAATAAAATAGTAAGGGAGTATAGGACAGCCGGGAAATAGAAAGACTAAATTACAAATTGAATATAATATTACGTTATACGGGAAAAGCAAATAAACTAATGCTGCAGTCACACAGACACGTACGTACAGATACGTTTGTGTTATTTCTTCTTCTATTCTATCACTTCTTATGTAGTTCTCTGTTTACTGGATGAACGAAATTATCAATATTTCCACTGCTGACTATGACGGGTAGGCATCCGTGGGGATCGGCAAAAAAAAAGAAAATAATTTGGACGCAAGGACGTAACTCAACGTAAGTGTCTGTGTGACTGTAGCACAAGGGGAAAATTGTTCTTACAATGGACCAGTACAAGCGAGCAAAATGTAATTTGAAGCAATTAAATAGCTCACATGTCACTTACACATTTTAATTCATGCAGAATCATGCACATTGTAAAATATACCTCACCTCTCAGTCTAACTGGATTCGTTTTTATTTTTTTTGGGGGGGGGTGTTTATGATATTTGGGTTGATAGGCACATTTCAAGGATAATGTTTTAATAAGCATTCATATCTAATTATACGTTTCTGAAAATGAGTGTCTTCAATCAAACTGATATAAGATAATAAAAATATATAGGCCAAATACGGAAAGGAAAAGAAAAGAAAAGTAAAACATGAGACAACATGCGCGTATTTTGGTGGGGGGGGCTTAAGGGGGCTTCAAATTTACCTTAGAGGGGAGCTAAACTGAACTGAAGGGGAAGCAAAAGTGGTCGAAAAGCAAATATAAAATATAGAAATAAAAAAAGAAATAAAATTTTTTAAAAAATTAATAGAAATGGGAGGAAAGAATAAAAACCCAATGGACGGACTTAACTCAATCCCCTATGATTGGTATGCAACCTTCTTGGAGGCCGATATTATTCTTTTTAAAACAAATAAGGGGAAAGTATAGCGGAAAGATAGAGAGAGAAAGGGAAAGGTAATGAAATCTATGGTGGACTGCTGGCATGGTATCGAAACATTTTTATAATGTAATTATGATAACATAACATTCCTTCTTTATTTTAATATACATTTTCAAAAAAAAAAAAAAAAATGGGCGTGGGTCTGGTGAAAATCGTTTTTTTTTTTTTTTTTAAGTTGGTATTAAATTTGTATAGGTAACAATCAAAATAAAATAGAATTATGTGCCTAACCCACTGCTACGGGCACTGCTGCTAGTAATAATAATAATATTGGATTTCTTTCGTGCAATATGATATATATTCCATTCATCAGTATGAATATTGCACTCGTCTTCGACTCTTGCAATATTCATACTGATGAATGGAATATATCTCATATTGCACTCAAGTACATCCAATATTATATAAGTATGTAACTCTATGATATTATCATACATGTAGCGCGCGCGGAAGCCGCACGTGCATTAATCAACAAGAATTGGAGCTCATATAGTCTCAACCTGCTGAGGCTGAGCAGTCTTACTCGGCGCTCCACCCAAGAAACAACGCAAATTAAAGCAAGGGAAAGGCCTAACAAGGAGGTAAGAAGTTCAGAACTGTGATGCTACCTTATGGTCTAAATTAAAAATAGGGTCGATCGTTGTGTGAGAATTGTAGACTTTTAGATCAACTGGTCGTATTATGACTGCGTTATTCAACATGTTGTCGCAGTCCCACTCGTAATGTTTCCATGATGGTTGTTTTGCCTTTTTCTTTGACATGCCATAATACGCCATGGACTGATTTTGCACACAAATAATTCATAACTCATTGGCAATACTCATTGGGGGAAAAATAATCTGCGAAATTAGGGCTAAAGAATTATGTCATGATGTTGAATTTGCCAAAGGCAACGCCTTCTTGAGTTCTTCCTGTACTAGGTGATGATGCACGGAGAAAAGTTCCTCCATAATTTAGTAATTTATGCATGACGCTCGAATGATCACGAATTAGCATATGAAAATACACTACCATTGTGCCTTCCAATGAACAATAGTCACGATAAAATTAAGATCTGTCATTTATTTTTTTGGTAAGTCCTCATTTCTTTATGCGTTTTGAAATATTGGGCGTACGTCCGACAGTGGATTCGTTGAAAGTTCCTTTTTTATATTTCTCTTCTTTTATTTAAAAAATATTGGAAGAGTGGGTCTAACGCCAACCGTTTTTGAAGTCGCGTCTTGCAGTTTTTCTTGCGAAATGGGTCAATTTGGTTATGATTGACAGCGCGGCAGACAAGCGGTCTTTATCGGGAACAGCTGAATCGCGTTGTTCAGTTACGGTCAACGCACTTCAGTCATCGCAACCGGGAGGCGGAGCTCCTCGCGATAGCTACCAGTAGCTAATCAGAGCGCCCAATAATCAAAATGCATTGTTCTCTATTTCTGTAAAAGCGGAATGGTAGACTTTTTTCCGTGTGATGATGTTACTACGATTAGCCGCACATTCGTGTGCGGCTACGCTTTATCGAAATCCGACGGCGATGTGACTTCGAATTTACATAAATTCCGGACGATACCTTACTTCTACTTATAAAAACAGCTTTATATTATTGCAATATATACTTAGGATCGTTCCGGAAAACTTCGTCTTTGTTGGTGAATCTTCTTAATTTGGGGGTCAAAATTTCCAAACTTCTCGAGTAGAACAATTCGTGATCGTCGGTTTGTCTTTGTAATACGCATGCGTCATGGATATTGCATGATTAGTCTTTAGACAAGTCATTACAATCATAATTTTATTTTTTTCCATTACATGGTAATTAACCAAAACAAAAGAGATTACTTACATTAGTAGTCATGAATTTATTTGTTATTTTAGTTTTTGAGCCCATTTTTCCTTCATCAGCCTATTTTTCGTAACGAAACTTACAAACTATACAAAAAGAACGTCTTGATTAAGGCTAATCCAGGGTCCCCTTTTATTCCAGCTTTATCAATATGGCGAATCGGGCAAATTTATGATACTGACGAAAACCCCAAAAAAATCTTCTTATTCTTGGAGCTATTCACGTTTGTTTTTATTCACCATATTCCGGTTGGTATGCTTAGGTAAGTGGCATTGCATGTATGTGTATCATTTGTTATAAACATTTTTGGGTTTGAATTTCATCGTTTTATTGGGGAAGACGGTGAGCTTGGGCCAGATGTATATGTTTACTTCAGGACGCCGCCACTTCGTGGCGGCGTCCCAGGGCTAATGATGATGATGATGATGATGATGATGATGATATCCTGAAATAAGTCTCCACAACGAAAGGTCTGCAAATAGTTTTTTTTGTGCATAATTATGGAGCTGCTTTTTATTGTGTCGCCTCTATTAGACTATTCTTGCGACGTGTGTGTGCTCACCCAGTCACTGTGTAACTTCGTCAACTAAAACTAAGACAAAGGAAAGTTGATGACAATGGAATTGGAGTAGAAGGATGTCACCAGCACTTACGAAATGAACGGATGGACTGGTGCTTTGAGAAAAAAAAAATGCTCCATATTTTATTGTACGAAACAAAGATGACCGGATATTTGTTTTGCCTCTTTTCTCGTGATAATGCCATGATAATGCTGTGGAATTAATTCTCCCAACTGAAAATGCCGGTTCATTTTGGAGAGATTCATCCAAACTTATGTCAGGAAGCATCCAGACCATGCTTAAAAAGCCTCTTGTATTAAGAAAAAGAAATATAGCTACTTTGTAGGGGCACTGGTTTTGGTACTTAAAAAAAAAAGAAGTAAATTAGAATATCCAGGCCCAAGTTATATCTATGCATGTTTATGTTTAGGTCTTACTTTTCAAAATTTCAAGTGGTATGTGATTTATCCAATAATAATTGTATCACAAAGTAAATTCAAAATTTGAAAGATTGTGTTTTTCAATAATTTAATCAAACTTTCTAGTTTTAAGCTGGGGGTAGATTTCAGTCGTTTCACCAATTCTGTCATGGTTGGAGCGGCCACGTCTGTGAAGAAGCATGTCTGAACAATTCAGAGAGGAAGAATCACACATAGATATATCATTGATGAATTGTGTTCAAAGGTACTGTGACTAATAACTTTCAATTAGCCTGTCATCCTTTCTACCAGAACTTAAAAAAAAAAAAATGGTTTTTGAACTTGTCACTTTGATTTGCAGTTTACTTTGTTTTATTTTACTACCTGAAAGCACTGTCTCATTTTATCTTCCATTTAGCATTCAGCAACAGAGACGATGAGTCGCCATCTGAGGTTCGTAGCGAGGACCGTCTTTGTGAATGGAGGAGATGTAGACGGAGCATATAGAACCCTGAACAAGTATGTAATCCATATTATAAACTGTGACTACAAATACTACTATGATTACAATAATAATAATAATTTGTCTTATACAGTGTGTCCCAGAAAAAACAAAACCTAGATTGATCGATATTTTATCATAACCTAATCTTAATTCAATTCATAAATGACCCATCATTAAATTTAAAGCTTAGAGTTTCTTCTTTCAATTGATAAAATCTATATGACCCATATGTTACACATGAGCGAGTAATAATGATTTGAAGAGAGGAAACCAAAAAGTCCTTTTGCTGGCAGTATCTGGCATTCTCTTTAAAATCTGCATACTTAAATAGTTAATTTTGGACCAAACTACTTCTTGCGTTCCACTCTTCTAATTGTTTTTACTTGCTCATGCATACATGGGTCAGGCTTTCAAGCTTTCAATTGATGGTTCATTTATGAATTTGGATTAAGATTAATTTATGATGATACATCAATCAATCTCGGTTTCATTTTTTTTCTGGGACGCACTGTATAGTGCTTTTCCAGTTAGGAATTACTATGTCAGAGAGAACATTGTCTGAATTTCTACCCAAAGCCATGTTGGGCACCATGAATGTATTCCTGTTTTTTGTTTCTCTCATTAGCATGTTAATATAATTGTTTGGCCTTCTGTTATGTTTAAACACACATCCCAAACAAGCACTATGTTATCCATATAAAGACTCTAAGTCTTTTGTCGCATAGTTTTAGTTATGATTATGAATAGAACTCAAGTTTATGTGTCATTTTTTTTTTTTTTTTGTCTTTTCTGCAGCTCTCTGAACAGAGATGGCCTTATTGAAAGCGTAAGGAGAAAACGTTACTTTGAGAAACCATTTCAGAAGCGACGTAGAATGGAATACGAGAGCATGAAGCAGATTTATAACCAAGAAATGGGCAGGCGTATACAGTTCATCATGAGGAAAAATAGAACGGATCCTTGGCCAGTGTAAACTTTCACATGTGTATCGCTATGTACCTGTTTTCACCTATAGAGTTACTAAGGGAGCACAATGGTTGCTTGAATGAACAGACTATAGTTGTGCCGTTCAGTGTAAACTACCCTTCTCAGTTTTCACCAGTATGGTACTGTTTCTATGAGTAGAATGATCACAGGCGGACCTATGACCAGTGTAAACTACCCTTCTCAGTTCTCACCAGTATGTAACTGTTTCTATAAGTAGAATGATCAAAGGATGGACCTATGACCAGTGTAAACTACCCTTCTCAGTTCTCACCAGTATGTAACTGTTTCTATGAGTAGAATGATCAAAGGCGAACCTATGACCAGTGTAAACTACCCCTTCTCATCATGTATACCTTCTTTCACCATTACATTAGAAGACAGTTCCTGTTCCTAAGGTGTTGGTGAAAAAAGGACCTGTAAATCATCCTTGTTCAACAATACACTCGTTTTTATACTATCCATTTCTGTCTTCTGAGTAAACTTGATGTTTGTGTTGATCACTTCTTGAGACAAATGGGACAACTTTGTTCGCATTAGTGAGTACAGGACGTTCCAAATAGACTAGAAGCCGTATGTTATAAAATGTATCAGTGGCTTTTTGAGATTGTCAAAAGAAACTAATGCAACAAGCGGAATCACCAGTGTGTAAAGTATGATTGACTCAGAATATTTATGAAATGATTCATAAATTATAAAGTTAAGTGATGGACAATTATTTGAAGTATTTTTCATTATTTATTTACAGTCCTCTCCCACTAGAACAAGATGTTCAGGACCAATTCAATTTACTTGTTATACTGAACATTTAGGTTTGCACATGATTAAAATTTCAACTTGGGTGCTGTAACACAAAGGTTTGCAATATTAAACTTGCAATTTAAAAAGAATAATTACAACTGGCTAGTGGTCAGTAGTCAGTTGAACGAAAAGCACAAGCAACAATGGTTTTGGTTTGCCATTGCCATTTTGCGATTGAAAGCAAATTAATGTTTCATGGAGCCCACAAAAATATGATAGAATCTGGGGGGTGTTTCATGAAAGGACTTGTCGGACGTTTTATCCGACAAACTGTTATAAGCTACTGAAATGCTTGCATCTGATTGGCTGAGAGCAAATTTGTCGGATAAAATGTCTGACAAGTCCTTTGATGAAATACCCCCCTGGTTGAATCCATGCATGTTCTAAATGGGAGTGGACTAAATTGGATCAAATAGCAGAGAGAGAGAGAGGGGGGATGGTTGAATAACTACTAAAGAAAGGAGAGAGAAAGATATAAAAAAGGAAGATAAGAGACGTAGAGAACAGAGGAAGGGAGATGAAATAAATGATGAGAGAAAAATATGGGAATATTATGAGATATAAAGAGATTAAAGAGAGAGATGGTACAAAAGATAGAGACAAAGATATGATGGAAAGTTAAGAGAAAGGGGAAAAGAGATTGTAGAAAAGAAAGGAAGATATGAGGAGAGGAAACAGAGAGAGATAGAGAGAAAGAAAGATGTAGGAACATAGAGGGGATTTGGACACCGGGATGAAACAAAGTAAAGGTAGAAAGATGTGAGGGAGGGGAAAGGGAGAGATTGAAGAAAGGACAGAGAGAAAAAGATATGAGAGATGAAAGAAAGGATAGAGGAGGATATGAGAGAGAGTGAAAGAAAGGAGAGAGATGATTAGAAAGTAATGAGAGAACAAGGGACAGAAAGGAGAGTGTGTGGAAAGAGAGATGAAAGAAATTCGAGTGAATTATATGAGAGAGAGGGCGGGGGGGGGGGTGGGCAGAAAGATGAAAGAAATTGGAGAGAGAAAATATTACAAGAAGATATAGGAAAGAGTAAGAGGTAAGTAAAGGAATAACAATATTATGTCAGGAAGATATAAGAAAGATGAAGGGAGAAAAGAGAAGAAAGGAGAGAGATAAAGATGCATCAGGAAGATAAAAGAAAAGGGAAGGGGGAGATAGTGAGATGAATGAAAGGAGAGAAAGAGATATGACGGTGCTGCCTAATCTCTGAACTTCCAATTTCTCTCTCGAGTGTATCTCCTTGTCTCAGCTCTTTCAGCCTATATTTCGTTTTCTCTATTCTTTAATTTTCTCTCTTTCCCTGTCCTTTTTCTGGACTTTGTCCTCATCGTTAATCTTTCCATCTCTCTCTCTCTCTCATTCACTTCCGCCCTCTCTATATACACCATTTCCTTTTCCACTATATTTTGTTTTCTCTATTCTTTAATTTTCTCTCTCTCCCTGTCCTTTTTCTGGAATTTGTCCTCATGCAATAATCTTTGCACCTTCTCTCTCTCTCTCATTCACTTCCTCCCTCTCTATATACACCATTTCCTTTTCCACTATATTTTGTTTTCTCTATTCTTTAATTTTCTCTCTCTCCCTGTCCTTTTTCTGGACTTTGTCCTCATGCAATAATCTTTCCACCATCTCTCTCTCTCTCTTCTCTCATTCACTTCCTCCTCTCTATATACACACATTTCTTTTCCACTATATTTTGTTCTCTTTATTTTCTTTAATTTTCTCTCTCTCCCTGTCCTTTTTCTGGACTTTGTCCTCATGCAATAATCTTTCCACCATCTCTCTCTCTCTCTCTCTCTCTCTCATTCACTTCCTTTCTCTTTATATACACCATTTCCTTTTCCACTGTATTTTGTTTTCTCTATTCTTTAATTTTATCTCTCCCCCTGTCCTTTTTCTGGACTTTGTCCTCGTGCAATAATCTTTCCACCTTTTCTCTCTCTCTCTCTCTCATTTACTTCTTCCCTCTCTATATACACCATTTCCTTTTTCCACTGAAACATTATCCAACCTTACTCTCTATCTTTATTTCCAATGACCACTCGTCGTGTATCAACCCGACTTTCCCTTCCAATAAAACATACAAACTCTGCAACAACAAAAAACCCACAAACAAACATATAATCCAGCTTTTCCACATTCATTTATTTATTTTTTTCTCTAAAAACAAAATCACTCTTTGAATAAGTTTATAGGCAAAACACACCACAACACTGGGACTAACAACGATAAGACGGGATATCTTCTTTGTACACACTTAAAAGATAACCGTTTGTTAACGGATGAAAACAAGACATTTCTTTGTCGTATTCATAGATCAAAGCATTAGTTTTGATATTAATATTGAATGCTACTTCTAGAGCTACATCACAAAGATGCACAAATGGAACTTTTTCGCTACAATTTGGTACAGGGAATGCAATAATAGTTTCATGTATAAATAATGCACTCCTGTTTATACAGGTAAATGACATACAATAGACCCTTAAACCATGTATGGAAGGCCAACTGTAACATTTACAATCGCCTATAATTATCATTGTGCAAATTTCATCAGCATGATTTAAACATACTTTTACAAGTAAATACTTCTACCAGTATATCATTTCAGCCACATAAGAACATGATTAAACATGATTATCCAATATTTGTTGTTTAGTTCAAATCGAAGTTAATAAGGAACAACATTAAGAGACATGATTTGAGCCCAAGAGGACACATTTTTTTTTTTTTTTTTTTTTTGAGACTCTCCCTATTGCCTAAGATATTAGCAATGTTTTTCTAAATATTTTTTTTTTCTTTTTCTAACACAGTAAATGTCAGAGTACAGAGAAAGTAAGGAATCTGTGATAATCCTGTTTTTGAACAATGATAGTAATTTGTAATTCAGATCTCACACTTAAATGCCAATTTTTGTAGCGACACGACAGACATATTTGAGCCAATTCCATATACATCAAAAAGAATACCTCCTTATAAAAAGACAGCTGAAAAAGATTTGACAGCTTTCCTGTAGAGAGTGTAACATTATCATGACTAAAGCCAATATCTATTTGCTTGACATGAAATATTTTTCACTATTCCATGGCTACAGTATACTATTCATGCATGTAGTTTTGTTTTTTGTAATGCATTTACATTTACACCATTCTCACTAAAAACATTGCGCTGAGGACACATCTATATATACACAGACATAAAGAGATTGAAATAGATAATGAGAAAGGAAAGTTATACAGAAAATAATGTTTCTTGACAAGGCATGATCTATATACATGTACAACACCCATTTCTATGACAGTGTAGATTTTTTTGAGAGGATTTTTAGACATCGAAAGCAGCTTTACAGACAATATTCCTTCCTAAGTTTAGAAGAGTGCAGAAACTTTCCTATGCACAGGAAACCAGAACCCACAATTGAAGTTGTTAAAAAAAGAAGACTCTATTGAAGACAGAGTAAAACATATCACCGAGAATTTGAATTTGAACATGGAACAAGCATTTACTTCTTTTTAAATTTTCTCTCTTTTTTTTTTAGTCACACTGTAGCTATTGGGGCTATTATTCTCACACTCATCATACATCTTGTACAGAGAATTTCACTTAGTATTTCTATGATTTCGTTCAAATTTAAGCTGATCTGTTTTATTTTGTCTTTAATAAACAGCTTTAATTCAAACACTTTATTACTTGAGGGTTTTAGTCACCTTTGAGCTATGACAAGGTTGAACCTTTTTCCACGGTTATCAAGTTTTCAAATCTACAGTTATTTTTGCGCATTCAACCAACAGCTTTAATAATGCTTTTACAAACCAAGAACTGATTCAACAGTTCAAATAACACAACATTCGGAAGAATATACATCAGTGGAACATGATTTCAATTTGAAAATTGGCCAAATACTGTTTTCAGTTTTTAGTATAAAAATGCTATGACAATTACCAGGCAACAATACTAGTACTATAATTAGTGACTATACTCACTGAAATAATATCACTTTTTTTAAACATAAAACCATTCTTTCTCATATAATAGCATTTGATGTCAAATTATCTACAAACCATATAGACCTATTTCAATTGGAGTAAATAGGAAATAAAAATCTTCATGTTTTGAAAGAATATATTGAAAGTAAATAATCTGGGATAGCCAAGACATGATTGATTGATTGATATACAAAAGTTATGTTTTAAGTACCAATGCATAACACCCAAAACACACAATTGAAAAAAATTGAATTCCCCCTATATGTCTCATATTGTTCATCATGCTAAAATGTCATCATACAAATATATCCCCCTTCTTTGAAAGAGTCAAATAATGCAATATCTAAGCATACATGTAGCTAAGGATAAACGTAAAGAGCTTAACATCCTGATGACTGCTAGCGATAGCAGAAGTAGTAACAAATGCTGCTACGAACCTACTTCCCGCTTTTATCATTTCAATGTTTTAGTAGGGGCAAGCAAATGTATGTGAGGGCAAGTACATTATGACTTACATTTAGATGTTGTAATAGCACTAGTGAGTAAATTTTCAATACTATTTACCAATATTCTCAAATACATGAACATGTACCACAATTGGGACACGATTCTGTTAAATATGAAACCATTCCCATTTTACACATGACTTTGTTTCCAAAATTATATTTCATCATTGTTATTAAAGGTTTCACAAACTTTAGGCATATATTACAAGATCTATTTGCATTAGCCTCAAATTTAATCAATTTTTTGAAAAATCTGCTGAAAATGAAATGTGAAGGAATGACTGAGAAGATAAGTTGTCCATTGAGAACCAAAAGGATGTTAACCATACACTAACCCATTGACTACGTGAACCAGGGGCTTCCTGTATAAGTCCTATGGGATTGAGATAATTCAGTTGTCAATAGGTTAACACAAATAAATTAACGCCCTTATGGATCTGAACACAAAGAAGAGAAAGCTCTGTAGAACAATAGCACTCTCTTCATTTCCCCCTTAAATGGGGAAATACTCAATTTTCAATGTAACTTTGTAAGTTTTAAAAACACCATGAATTCTGCTTGAATTTACATCATGAAGCCATGTAGCTCATGTGCACTTTTTGAGAACAGCAACTTTTTTTGCACAAAAAGCAGCATGACTGGTACATAATACTTCAAGACAACACTAAACACATCACTTGCCTATCTTATCCTTTTAACCCACCCTTAATATCCAATAAATTCCTCCTCAATTGGCTTTTTATATTATTTTCAAATTTCTGAATACCACGGCTTCTTCGCAAAGAGGTCTACATAGTTTGCCAAGAGTCACTAGGGTGTTTACTCACATTCTCTGACACAGAGTTAGTGCCTTTTTGCTGTAAACTTTTTTCCAAGCCATTTAATTATTCATTACATAATATCAAATTCTTACAACATCCATTTCATGAATAATAATTACTTCCGTACATGATTAATAATTGAATAATATCTTTGAATCCATTACTGTTCCCCCACCATTTTCTTCACAGGCAGTGCAGACAAATATTTTGTAAACCTTTTTCAAATTTCTATTTACATCACAATTTCAATGCTCCTTTTCTCCCCTGCTATTTTTATCCATAACCCCAGGTCACATAAAGCACCCCGATTATAGTTGCGGCGATTAAAGTAGACGATAATAGGAACACACATAAGCTTTTAAGCATGATTAAGTCCATTGATACATTTCCTCTTTCTTCAGTATATCTATGCATAATTATGGGTGTGGCTTTTTGACACCAGGGCATAGCTCTAAGATACAAGGGGCGGGGCTCTAGTTGAAAGAGATACTCGATGCACCACCAGGGGGCGCCATAATCCTCTGTCCGCTGGTCCTCTTCTTTTTGTCATCGACTTGATCACCTATAGGGGTAAGAAAAAAAGCAAAACAAGAAAGGAAAAAGAGGTTCATGTTACTTAATTGCAAAAATATCTGTATACAAATATATGCTGGCTTACCAGAATACACAGTGTGGTTTATTCAACAAAGTAAGTCAGGGCTCTAACTAATTCCACAAATTCCACTAATTTCACAAAAAAAATGACATTTTTCTTTTGCAAGAGCATGTTCCATAAGGCAGTTGACAATGAATGCAATTCCACGTGTTTGGACATGTCTGTAGCAAGAGTACAGCAAACTTGCTCCCATATTCTTGCAAAAATGTATGCATATCCCTGTGTACGTCTGACTTACAGATTTTCCATGAAAGAGGTGCACCATTGATGCACGGCAGGTTGTGATCATTGCATAGGGGTTCCAGAGTGACAAACCTAATTGCTCGGACTTTGTTGCATCCATGGCAAGTCGACAGTATAATTTTTGTTTCGAGTGAATTTAACAGTATATTATGAGCTCTTTATCTTAATCTGGCATGTGATATGACCATTCCCTTTGTACCGCAAAGTTGGATCAAAGCATAAATCAAAATTATGATGATCAGCATTATTTATGGCATGTCTGACAATATTTTTAAAGGGATAATCTAACTCAGAGGGGTGGGGTGTGGGGGAGGGCGGGGGGAAACAGGAAATTTAGGACAATCCAATCAAATCAGATCAGTATGCAGGCATGATGCATTTAAAAAAATTAATCATTGCTTATCATACATTAGGCGCAGATTCAAGATTTCTGAATTGAATACATTCTGGGGACAATAGCGGCTCTATTATGTTTGCGCATGGGCCAATACGTTTTATTGTGTGACGTCAGGCTGCGTCCGCTACTGATAAATGTACTTGTAACTTGCAGTATAAAACATGAATCTCGTACATTTACCCCCTCAATTTTTTTTAATGGTATTGATATACAGTATGTAAATGTATTGTAAAGTATAATATTACAACTAGTAAAAATTAAAACTGAAAGAAAGCATTAAAAAGTAGACAAAAGACTACATTTTAAAATTCAGAAATCATACTTAGCTTTCAAAAACATAAAAACTCTTTGAATTCATAAGACACAGCTGAACAACAAAATGAAGAAAATTTGGATGTGCTTTAATCGCGGATTTGGTTTTGGGGAGAGGAAGCGGGGTGGGGGGATTTTTTAAAGCTTTCACAAAAATAGGGGGTATTATTCCTCTTCTACATCATATTTGAGGAATGGCCTGCAAGTACAGTTGTAACAGGCAAAAACTATATTGCATACGTACTATGTAAACCAAAACAACTTGCTCGAAATGAAAATCTTTTATCAAATCCCAGGTTCAGCCACAGTAAAAGTAATTGTTACTCACTTTCAATGTTCACTTTTTTAAACTTCTTAAAGCATTCCTAACAACCAAAAAGATATACTAATTCTCATCAAATGACATAATATAAAAATGAATCTGACCCCAAATAAAACCTGCAAACAAAAACACATTAATTGAGCGGTTTCAATTCAATAAAATCAATGGAAACAATCATAAATAACTTTGACTTTGCTCTTAACAGCAATGACATTGACTTTGACTTTGCTCTTGACAGCAATGACATTGACTTTGACATTGAGAAAGGGGAAAACATGCTAAAAACACACACAAAATGACAGAGCTCTACAACACTAGATCTATACTTACATACACACAGGGGGAACTAGTTGCCTGGCGATTGGTTGAGAAACCAAGAATGCAGTGAGAGTTAATAGAAAGGGAATAGCAACATGGTGTTCTACTAGTGCACATGCTATATGCATAGGTGCGCTATCCATTTAAAGTGTACCAAGGTCCGTGGTTAATTGTATGCAAATAGAGACGTAGTACAATAAACATAATGGCCCATATTCTGAACCGAAGACAAACTTTGTATGAGTTGCAAGTTTGTGCAATGCTTTTGTCTGATGTTGAACGATGCATCAGACAAAATTGCTTTTAAAAAACCCAAAAAGGATAGCACAGTAGCTTCGCACAAACTTGCAACTCATACAAACTCAGTCTTTGCTCCAGAATACAGGCATACGTTTTTAGCTTATCCAGTAATCTCAGTCCTGCAAGTGTTTAAGTTAGTTTTCCAAGAATGCAACATTCTTAAAGAGAATCTAGTGTAGTGGGAAAGGTGAACCATACGTCAAGAAAATAATTGTAAGCTTTAAAATTATTTTCAAGGTACAATGTATTTAGGAAGGACTTTATTGTAGAAAGTTCCACTGAAAAGGATTGCTCTTCAAATGCCTTCATAATGATAATATGACCAAAAAAGCTGATATGTTCGGGTTCCGAACATGTGAGCACATGTACATGCAGTCCCATACATGCATTTTTGTGTCCAGTGCATGTTACTCTTAACATAATTTGGTAAGTTTCTTATAATTTTCTTGATTCCAAATCCTCACATCAACGAACAATTCTTAGGTGCATTGTTATCAACCTTTCCTATCTCTTTGAGACAGTTTCTTCCACAATTCAATCTTATGACTACAACACTAGATTAGCTTTAAGGAGTCTTCATAATATATGCCCATTTAAGTGATTAAGACATTTGCAGCATAGGTACATGGATATTCCAAAAATATATTACAAAGTATCAAAGAAGTACTTTCCTCCTCCACACTTTCCTGTTCTCCAATTTAAAACCAATTATATGCTGATTTTTTTTTAATCCCATCATTTATCAAAACTAACGATTGGAATTCGTCGACAAACCACAGTATATTTGGAAAAATGATTTCTGTCCTATCATTGTAAACCTGGTATTGCTTTTATATTTAAAAAAAAATGTTGATGAAATGCTGAGGAATGCTATATGTAATGTGGGATCAACTATTATGTGAAGGTAACATTTGCTGGCAAATATACACTGAACCAAAGGGAATACAAACAAGCATACTGATGGCACATACTAGCATTGAAAGGATGGGACATTTGACTCATTAATTTTGTATAGAATTATTGATTTATCCATTTTCATATTACAGCTTGGATTGCAATGGTACGCATGTACTACTTCATTTAGAAGGTCTGAACAGAAGATGAAAAGTATTGCACCTGCCCTTCAACCACACAAAAAATGCTGGAATTACATGATCCTTTTTCCTGATATTATCACGGAAGCAATTAATGCTTCTTCAGAGTGCCCAGAATTCCTATCCGAGTAACATGGTATTGGGGGTTAAATGCCTTGCCAAGGGGTACTAGCGCATCAATTTGGTTTTGAACCAGAAATTGCCCCATAACAAGCCCACAGTTCTACAGACTGCCGAGGGGCACTAGCGCATCAATTCGGTTTTGAACCAGAAATCGTCCCATAACAAGCCCACAGTTCTACAGACTGAGCTATAACAGACCCTGGATAGAAAACGGGAAATTGGTGTGTTTGCCACAGAAGGAATGCTCAATGTTCATTTGTCTAAAGTCAACACAGGAGAATAGCGCTTCATACCTTTTTGACAAGTCACCTAATATGTGTTCAAAATGTCTCTCTATTTATTCACCAACATCAACCATTGAGAGCATTTGAATTAAGCTACACTAACAATGTACACTCAAATCTGTCAATCAAAACGAACTGAGGGAAAGAGAAAAAAGATGACAACTGTTCCAATAGACAATAGTTGGAGGCAATATATGTAACCACTGGACTTGTAACCTTTATAGAGAGGGGCCAACTAAAACAGGTTTGACTGTAGCTGTTCGGGGTACGGCCTATAATGTGACTACTACTGTATGCAACTGGCATTCTAACTAAATACGAACTAGCACCGATATTTTGAATACCTCAGATCCACTGCCAAACCGGCACCATACCAACTGATAAATTGTTCAATCGATAACAGCGTTTCAGAAAACAATCATAGTACAAGATCAAAACCATCCCATTGAAATTATAACACAAATTTCAATGTGATGTTTTTGAACTCTATTCATGGCAGTTTTGTAAAGGCCATCGCACACCTTACGATTGGTCTGCGACCTAGCTGATTTTGGAATAAAGCGTAGTAAAATTTGAAGCGAATATTGAGACATGGAACATCTTACTGTGTAAAGTTCTATCATTATCATACAAATACTTATGTTAAAATTTGTGACTATGCTATTGAATATCTAGTCGTAATGACGTCATAGCAATCATACGATTGGCTACGATTTGAAACCAATTTGGCCTTCACTCCAAAATAAAGGCCTGCAATCATCCAAAATTGTTATATTAGTATGTTTAAAGTTAAACTGAACCTTAAATAAAAAGATACTTTTCTTTATCGTTTTCAGGAAACAAGCAAAATGCGATTTGTTCAAAAATCGGATCGTGGATCAGTCGTAAGGTGTGCAGAGGCCTTAAAACACTACGCTGGTGCCATTCTGGCTGGTGAAGATGAGGTATTCTAGGCAACAGAGGGAGACAGAGCATTCATAGATTCCCAATACATATTTGAACAGGTCTATTCATTTAGGCCAGAAAGAGTCATTGAACATCTGGACATTTAACAAAAAGCTTTTATTTAGCAACTATTAGATTTGGTACCTTTCAAGTGGTGCTGGGTCGAATATGACATATCTGGTTGGGGTGATAAAAATGCACATTTTACTGTTAGAATTATGTTGACAGGCATGTATCATGGGGGTATACCATTTTATCAGGTAAACCAAAATGGGCACACTAGAGTAGTTACTCTTTTTCTTTCTAGAGCTATTTTCTGAGATGGGTCAAATTTGTTTTGTAGGGCTAATACTGTGACATTTTGGCGGTCATATAAAATATGAAAATTCCAAAAGGAGTTGAACTTTTAGCGCTATTGTTTTAGAAATTATTAATCCAAATTGAAAACTCCTCAAAAGCAGATATGATGCCTCCATATCAGGTACATGCATAGGGAAGAAGGCTCCTTCGACCCAGCGCTACTTTAAAGGAAAAGGTGCAGGGGGCAAGGTTGGTTAGAACAGCCAAAAACAAAAATACACACATGTGCAGAGCGATATTAAGTTTTGAATACTAAGAAATCAATTTGGGCTTTTGAATACATCACTGAAAAACTAAAAAGTAAACTGAGGTAAAAATATTGTTTGCAAGGATATCTCACATAAATTACACAAATCAAATCCAATAATTCATATAGTAGTAATAACAGTCACATTAACTTTATCCCTCTCAATTGACCAATAAATGGAAAACACAAAATTGGTCAATTTATCCTTTGTCTCATCAACTTTTAGTCCTTGAAATTATACCAGACAAGTGCGGTAGTCATAATTAGTGTGGACCCAATTGTGTAAGACCAAGACTAAGACTAAATGAGCATTAGACCAATTAACGATAAGATCAGACAACTATCAGGATAAATGTTGTTTAGACAAATTTGTTATTTAAAGCTGTGAATAGCAGACTGGCTAAGGGATGGATAAAGATGAGGCATTAAACAAATGGGGACTTAGACAAATAAGAAATTAGACCGATTGGGAATTAGACCAAATACTAAAAGACAAATTGGGAACTAGACCAAAGGCAATACATCAAGGTCATAAGACATTAGTAATGATGAATAGTCACTGACCTGACAGAGAGAAGCCTGATCTGTGAAGATCACGGTTTCCATGTTTATTCAGTGTGGGTTCCTCGGACTGTTGAGGGCCTCCTGGTGCGGTCCGGCGGAAGTTGTTCTGCACTGGCTGGCCAGTGTTCTTGTGGATAGGACCCTCGTAGCCGTCACGGTCTACACGCCTGGGAGCATTGACCTAAGAAGAGAGGGAGACAGAGAATTTAGTTATCATATATTGAAATAAAGTTTGTGGATCGTATTGTCATACATGAAGACAGCAAGTTCTACAGGCCTGAGGGGCGTAAACCTAGAAAAAGGGGTGGCTCAAAACATTACCTTGCCATAAGACTATACAGCCCTTAAAGGAGGAGTCCGGGCTGAAATGAAAAAGTTTTGTAAAATTAAGTAAAATTCATCAAGCACAACACAAAAAATTTCATCAAAATCGGATGAAAAATAACAAAGTTATGCATTTTTTTAGGTCTTGATTTTTTTTTGTAAAACAGTTCTTGGCAATTGTCTCATTGTCTCATTTGAATATTTGAATATTCAAATGAGCAAACTGATGATGTCACAGTCCCCCTACTTCTTGTGTATTTTATTATATGAAATCCTATTTATCTCATTTTTTCATATATTGCGTATTATACAGAAAATCTGTCCCTCATACTGAAATAAGTACATGTAAAAGCACTTGTGACCTTGAACATTCCACAAGGATGAATCCGTGTTTTTATGTCCTTGGGGCAGAAAATCTTGAAAATTGGTATTTCATACAATAAAATACAAAGAAAGTAGGGGGACTGAGACATCATCAGTTTGCCAATTTGAAGAACTGTTTCCTAAAAAATTCGAAACCTAAGAAAATTCATAACTTTGCTATTTCTTATCTGATTTTGATGAAATTTTCAGTGTTGTGCTTTTTCGATTTTACTTTATTTTTCTTATAATGCAAACTCCAGCCCGGATGAGTCCTTTAATATGGAAATCTGGTGTAATGGATATTTAACACAAAACGATACACACACTATTAAAATCATTCTAACAACACCAAATATACAAAAAAATGAATCTTCTCTAATCAACTCTTAAAAAAAAAAAAAAAAAAAAAAAAAAATCAGGTCTCCTGGTGTTTATGACTCCTACCATGTTATTTATGACAGATCAATCCGTTCTTACCTTCTCTCGTTGACTGATCTTTGAGTAGGCCTCAGGAGCGTGAAGAGGACGAGGGACAAATCGACCAGCTCCTTGTGTTACATGGAGCTAGATAGAGGGAAAGAGAGAAGAAGGAAAGTTTTTAGTCGAGCACAGCCATTGTCATCATAACCACCATCTAATATCCCCATTTTCAAGCACCACTCTTAATAATAATAATAATAATGGTGGCTTCTTATATAGCGCTAAGGTCCGTCATGCATGACGCTCATGGCGCTTTACAAAGAATGTTTATACACATTATTACCCCGGTCATAGCTGAGCAGCCAAGTATGTAGCGCTCAAGCATATCGGGTACCCATTTACACATGGGTGGACAAAACACCCATGCCCTAGGACGTAAGTGTCATACCGGGGTTTGAACCCACAGTCCTTGCTTTCTCAGTCCAGTGATATGACCACTAGACTATGACAACCAAAGGTAATCCATAGCACCCCCACCACCAACATCCTCACAACCATCATCACCATCATCATAATTACCACCACCAACAACCAAACCACCACCACCATCCACCACCACCATTACCACCACCACCATTATAATCCTCATCAGCATCATCATCATAATTATCATCATCTCCACCATCATCACCACCACCATCATTATCATCATCATCATCATCATCACTATCATCACCACCACCACCATCACCATCACCATCACCATCATCATCATCACCATCACCACTACCACCATCATAATCATCATCAGCATCATCATCATTATCATCATCACCACCATCATCACCACCACCATCATCATCACTATCATCACCACCACCATCATCATCATCATCATCATCATCATCATCATCATCATCATCATTATCATCATCATCGTCATCATCGTCATCATCATCATCATCATCATCGTCATCATCATCATCATTACAACCACCAACCCAACCACCACCACCATCACCATCACCATCACCACCACCACCATAATCATCATCATCATCATCATTATCACAACCACCAACATCTTCATCCTACCTCTCCATCTTCTAGCACCACTCTTCCGTTGCTAATGACAACCAGAGGTACTCCATGGCATTCCATACCCTCAAAGATATTGAAGTCTACCGCCTATCATAAGAAAAGCAAGAGAAGGAACTCTAATTACTACAAAAATCAATTATCATCTTCTACAATTTAGAATGTTAATGTATGTTTGTTCCACTTTTAATGGGCTCAAGCATTTCACCTTTGTTCATCTACATGTAGCTGCTAGCTCTTTGCCTGCTTAGTCAATTTTGGTCACAGTTGTATTTCTAAACTATGCAATCATAATGAGTTTCTCATTAATGCTAGTGCAAGAGGGTTTGAAAAAAAAAAGAAATAATAATGCTTCAGCCATGCCTGTTGAATTTCAAGTATCTACCGCAAATATGAATTTTTCATATTATTTTTATTTAAAAGAAGAAAAAAAAAATCAAAAAAAAAAAAAAAAAAAAAAAAAAAAAAAAAAAAAAAAAAAAAAAAAAAAAAAAAAAAAAAAAAAAAAAAAAAAAAAAAAAAAAAAAATCAAAAATCAAAAATCCACTTTTTTACTACAAATTACAGGAGCTGGTCTAAAATGTTGAGTAGACGGAAGGCTTCCTTGTGGGAGCAAAATGAAGGATATTTCTTTTTAGATTTCTAATTTTGGCGGGGAGTCTGCCCTGACCTGGTGATGCGTATCCTTGGAGATGACCCGGGTCGCGATAGGATCCCAGATGACTACATCAGCATCAGAACCAACTTGGATCACACCCTTGCGTGGGTACATGTTGAAGATCTTGGCTGCGTTGGTGCTCGTCACAGCCACAAAGCGACATTCATCAAGCTTCCCAGTTTCCTGAAATACGAAAAGGATTCTCGTCACAACAACAATTCAAATAATTTTCCACATTCTTTCTTTTTCAAGTACATGGTATTTCATCAGTTTCTCTTCTGTGGTTTTAGTTCCAATTTTAATGTTTCTGTTGTCAATTTAAGAATATCATTCTATCCCAATACTTTTTGCTACCAACATGAGTAAATATATGTAACATTAGAAACTTCAAAGTGTAAAGACTAGTCTAGTATTAAAGTTATGCTTTATCTTTAACCTGTTGGAGACGAGCTGATTTGGCCATAACACATATTTCCCATAGACCTCAGCCCGAATATATTCTGGCTCAGTCCTCAACGGGTTAATAAAAAGTTCCGAAGTTCCATTAGAAGCTACATGTGGTTTGTTAACACTGCATTCTGTATAACATCATGTCACAACATACGGAACTAAATAATATTCAGTGACTGCTTACTTTACAAGTAAGCAGTCCACCCCCCTCCCCCCCCCAGAAAAAAAAAGAAAAGAAAGTTGTATGACCATGTCGAAATGTTTGCCTTTTCTTGTGAAGTATCTGGTATATCTAAGGCTTTGATTCATACATGCTACAGGACATTGATATTCAGTGAAACCATAAAATGTACCGGGGGTATGCATTTGTCAAGAAAAGGTTTTTGAAATTGAAACTGAAATTGATAAGGTACATTTATTCAAGATTGCAGCTACCAGCTGCTACATTTTGAATTTACAAATAAAATTTACATGAACATACAAACTTAAGAAATACACAAAACGAGATTAATTCAAAAATACATTTCAAAATCACAGTACAAAATACAAAATGTACATAGATTAAGATTTAAAGGAAAAGTGACAAAACATTTCAACTTACGACTCCCTTTTCCCAGATGACAGACATCCTATCCTCAACACCATTGACTCCATTGGGAATCTTAGTGAAGTCATCTTTACCCATAGCCTTCTGATCAGACTTGAATGTGCAGTTATCGGTTCCAGTCAGCTGAAGGTCGTTGCTATGGAAATAAGAAAATTCATAATAAGAGCAATGTCAACAATACCACCATGAAAAACAATCGTAATGATGATGATAACAAAATTGTTTTTATAAAGTAATATCAATCATAAATAAGGTTTTGGTTGGATTATTTTGGGGAAATTCATGAAAAGTTCTTACATTTTATATAACACTGCCTAAATAAGTGGAAATATTATTTTGAGTCCTGGCTTTAGCATACAAATGTGATAGAAACTAAGAAAATCTCAATTTGAATTTTGTTTAATATTCTGAACTGCTTTAATTTGCGACAAAGTAACACATCTCTAAATATACCACATTAAAATTATTCCTCACAAATATTGTTATCTTACTTGGCAAGAAGGTCCATAAGATAACCAGGGGTGGTGGGATCTGGTCTAAGAGGGGGTCCCATGACGTGAGCCGCAGCGTGAAGCCAGTCATGATGGAAGTACTTGGTTCCATCGGTTCCAAGGCAAGCTGCGATAGGCTCACCAAAGACTACTTTACCTATAACATGACAGGAAAATATGGATTTATGTGAAAATTGGTAATTTGGTTGTATTTTCGCAAATTTCGCAAGTCCATCTCCGCAAAAATTTCCACTTCAACATATATGTGAGGCTATTTATAGTAATGAAAACATCACAAAAAATCGTTAATTTTCCAAACTAGACCAAAACGTGAAAATATCTGTACACAAAAATATCGCCTTTACAGTAATTGAAACACATTATACAAATACATGCCATGTAGAGAATCTCTAGTCCAAATGTTTTATCAAAGTGTGTGAAATGGTAGCAGTTTCTGAGGGCAGTGCTGAGTACAGCATTAGGCTTGTCAAAGACAATCTCACCTTAAGTAGGAAATTGCATGTCTATGTCAATACTATTTTATCATACAAATATGTGCTGTCTTGAGAGAAGCTGGTTAATTCTAAAGGCTCACAATGATTATAATAGTAATAGTTCCTGAGGGGGAGGGGAAGCATTGGTCTAATTGTAATGGAAATAATTAGAGCCGTCGATAGGCCTACATGAGGCAAGCTGGATACACTCATCAAAGATCCAACAGCTATTTTTTTTAATGTGATACTAGTAATGTTGTTGACTGTGAGAATCATCTGCACGGCAGCATCAAGCATAATGAATTATTCATAAGGGTATCCAAACTACCAACCCGAGATGCTGATACTCTTAAATTTGTCAATAATAATATTTCAAAGAGGAGCATCAAAGAAAATAAAATATTCATGAGGAATTCTAATTGACAATAGTGCCGATACCCATAATTGTGTTTACATCCAACAAAATGAATAATTCATGAAGACATTGTGATTGATGTTGATACCCATAACATTATCTTATGTGTGGGAATCGAAGGTACATAAAGGATCATCCAACAAAATGAATAATTCATCAAGACATCCTCATCCCTTATAGCCATAATATTATCTTCTGTTTGGAATTTATGACAGATACAGAAAGGAGCATCCAACAAAATTAATAATTCATGAAGACATTGTAACTGATGTTGATACCCATAACATTATCTTATGTGTGGGAATCGAAGATACATAAAGGAGCATCCAACAAAATGAATAATTCATGAAGACATCCTCATCCCTAATATTATCTTCTGTTTGGAATTTATGACAGATACAGAGAGGAGCATTCAACAAAATGAATAATTCATGCAGACATCCTCATCCCTTATAGCGATAATATTATCTTCTGTTTGGAAATGACAGATACAGAGAGGAGCATCCAACAAAATGAATAATTCATGCAGACATCCGAATCGCTGATACCCCTAACTGTATCTTCGGTGTGGGAATCACAGATACAGAAAGGAGCATCCAACAGAATGAATAATTCATGAACCTACCTTCTCTCCTTGCTTTAGAGATTTCATCAGCAGAACTCTTGCTCATGACATGTACAATGTAGACAGGAGAGTTGACTTGATTAGCAATACAGATAGCTCTGTTTACTGCTTCAGTTTCAACCTACAAGTAATACAGACAGGACAGTAAATAGTCAGTATTTCTTCTTCACATTGACAAAAATTAAAGCAATTACAATACATGTATGTTGATTTTGCTCAATATATGCACAACATAGATGACAGAGCTGACATTAATAGGAATGAGATATTTGTTGGTTTTAAACTGAAGGTATTAAGAGAGGAAAGAAAAGAATTTCTTTTCCATGGCGACATTGTAAGTAACTTTAAAAATATCTAAGGTACATGTACATGTACTTGAAAAGGATATATACTTACACCTGGACAACATTGAGTTATGAATTTAAAAATTATCACTTTCTTCATGCACATGTAGTGCTTTATCATTAACGATATGAAAATGTCAATAAGACCTAAAGTTAAATCATGCCCTCGTGGTCCATAACTGAATGTAAACCACCAGCTAAAAGTTAATGCTGAAACCTTATGATCAGTCATGACGGTTGGAAACTTTTAAAATTCCAGTTTTTAATACATAAATTCCAGTTTCATAAATGATGAAATATTTACACAATTCCCCTGAGGGGTAGAACCACACAATAACTTGAAATATATTATAATCGTAAAAAACTTTGTTTATATCAAATAGAAAGCAAGGTTTCTTACATCTTCTGGTCTACTCTGAAGATGACCTTCAGGTCCAGTTATACCTAGTTCAAGAAGCTTCTTTGTGTTCTGTGATGCAGAGAGTGAGAAATCAAAGACATGTAAACCGTTAGCAGATAAAATGTTAAGATTATTACAAAAATGTAAACCTTTTCAAAAGTTTTGAGTGACATATTGAATAGTTTATATGAAGTCAAAACTTGAAATATTTTAACAAAGTGTAGAACGAAAAATGAATTCAAGATAAAAGTGGAAAATATCATGAATAACAAAGCTTGTTTTTATTAGGCACAAATTCAGTGGTAGTAACGCATGCACATCTATATGACCTGAGTTTGGAATCTGTTATCATACGACTGGACTGCAATATGCATTCACAGGTATTTATCCAAATTCATTTATAAAAAAATCTTTAAAAAAAAATAAATGATACATAAAGTTGTCACAATATGGTGGCAAAAAGGATAGTGAATGGCATGCATGTGACCTGCCTTTAGCCAATCAGAACTCACCTCAGCGATGATGTCACCATTCTCAGCATGCACCATAGGAAGAGCGCCCAACTCCTTGAGGGCGTCAAACGCTCTGTAGAGCTATAGAAATAAAATAACAATACTGATGAAAAACACATATTAAAGGGCCTTGAAACTCGGAGATCGTGGGGAATGCGCGTTTTTTCTGAGCTCCATTGACACGTACACAATCGAAAGTGAGGCTTACGCATGGGTCGGACTACTGGAGATTAACATTCGGACAGTACCAACATGACAAAGTTGACAGAATTTAGTCAGTCAATAGCTTTGGGTTCTCGATTCCTCGACAATCCTTAGTTTTTAGACTCTCAATGGGTCTCGTCGTATAAATTCAAAGAGAAGACTTGTATAATGCTCTATTTCATAAACAAAACATAGGTCAAGTTTACTTCCGAATTCTGGTTAGTTAGTCTAGCCATGAAGGATTAACTCCAAGGTCATTCTCTTCCCTCGACGAGATGCGTTATCGCTGAAGATTACGTAACACCCCTCCGGCTCTGCATGCCATGTTATTATTTCATCCGAGATAAGCTGCTTTCCCCATGTTTTATCAATTTTGAGTCCCTTTAAAGAATATGTCTGCTAACGTCCCAAAGAGTCTAGGATAATTCCCAAGATTATGACCTTTCCGATGCCCTTTCCGTCCTTCAGTATTTTTCTCTACACTTTAATTCATTTGAGATGTAGAATTGTGGTTAGGGTTGCAACAGTGTTTTATGATACACATGTTTTGGTTAAAACTAGGATGGAGATAACTGCTTTGTTTTTATAAATTCTTGCTGTAATCGTACTCATTTTAATGGGAGGGAACTGTACAATAGGTATTTATTAAGTGACATGAACAATTTTAAGTGCTCTAGATAGCTATATAAACTCTTATAGAAATACAGCAATACTGTATACAAAACAAGAGATTATCTTGATAGGTGACAAGGGACACATTTTTGTTTTGTGATTGACCCACTTTAAAAATAGAGAATAATTTCAATTGATAATCCTTCTGTTTTGACATCTGCTTAGCTCATACTGTTCATAAGCACCTGCCAATCATGTAGAACAGCTGAACACATGGCTGTTTAAATTGGAGAAATGATGATAAAACCTTGTTTCATATGGTTGAAGCTGATACATGTATATTGTACATGGCAGAATATACAATCCTAAGATCTGACAGTATCAGGGGGAATAATGACTAGACCTTGTTTCATATGCTCTGAGGTGATACAAGGATTCCATGAGATTAGCCTAACATTATAACTAGAGAGTAGTAAGTACATGCTTGTCTGAGGTTTGTCTGACATAGCTTACCTCAAAGTCTCTTAACATAAAGACATCTTTGTATGCCATGAACATCTTGAAGGAATTCACACCTGCAAAATAAAGGAAAAACAGCCAATTTTGAAATTAAAACTTACACTTACACTCGAGTAAATAAATTCATCAATATTTTTGATACAGAGCTTCATTAACATGCTATCAAGATACTTTACAAAAATCACAAAGCAAAAGTATGCTAAATCAATGAACAACAAAACTTCAAATTGCATTTCCGATTCTCAATTGCTTTTGCCTCTATCCCTAATGCTATGACCTTTTAACCCAATATCCTGACATTCATCCCCATAATCTTGACCTTAATAAGACATCTCAATCTTTCTACCCAATGTATTGACTCTTGAACTTTCAACCCAATATCTTGACCTAATACCTTGGCAATCTAACCTAATGCCTCAATTTAACTTTCTCCCACATGTAATTAGTATCTTGACTTTTAGCATTGATACATTGTATATATTGACATTTGAAACCAATATCTCACTTGAACTTCCAGCTGATATCTTGACCTTTGAACCCAATACCTTGACCTTTCCCTAACCCTTACCTTTCTCTTCAGCAATGACGCTCAGCTCCTTCTGGACACTATCGCTCCACCATGTGATACCAACGTGAAGGGTATAGTCACAGCAGACCTTGGGGTCAGCCCAAGCACGCCATTGATCGTAGGCTTCCACGAGGGATTGACCTTTGACCGGCAGACAGTGGTCAACTACAGGTCAAGAAAAAAGAAAAATGGCAATGAGAAATTATTATCCAATACATAAGCACATAAATGTTCCTACACATGCACTTGTTATCTTCTTTTCAACTTTTATGAATCAATTTCTTCACTCCTCATTTGCTCTTTGGAACTTCCTTTTTATCCTGTTTCTTATTTCTTGTATCAAACCCGTACCAGATATTTAATGGTAGTTGGTGTGGTGTAGATTGGTAATGCGACCTACAGCAATTTCCACAATGCTACAAGACTACTTGCTATTTCACAAAGACAGACACATCAATGAGCAACCAAACTTAATAAAAATTTGTGCCTTTCAAAAGTGCACTTGGGCATCGAATCCGCAATTATGACTCTGTAAATGTTGCCAATTTGCCAGCAATTACTACTCACTGATCATGGTGGTTCCGCCAGCAAGGGCCGCCTTGGTACCCTGGTAGAAATCATCAATGGCACAGGTTCCCATGAAAGGTAGCTGCATGTGGGTATGTGTGTCGATACCACCAGGGATGATGAGCTTGCCCTTAGCATCAAGCACCTTGGCTCCTCCAGGTGTGATGAGATCCTTTCCGACTTGTCTGTAAAAGGATTTGGAATGGAATGATTGAAATGAAATGAATTTGGAATTGACATTTGAAATCTTCAATGACACGGTACCCCTGGTAATGAGTGTCAATACCACCAGGGATGATGAGTTTGCCCTTTATAGCATCAAACACCATGGCTCCTCCAGGTGTGATGAGGTCCTTTCTGACTTGTCTGTAAAAGGGTTTAGAATTGAATAATTGGAGTGAATTTGGAATTCAAATTTGAAATCTTCAAGGACACGGTACCCATGGTTATGAGTGTCGATACAACCCAGTGATGATGAGCTTGCCCTTAGTATCAAGCACCTTGGCTCCTCCAGGTGTGATGAGATCCTTTCCAACTTGCCTGTAAAAGGATTTGGAATTGAATAATTGAAATGAAATGAATTTGGAATTGAAATCATCAATGACATGTGGCCATGTATGTGTATCGATATCAGCGGGGATCATGAGTTGCCCTTAGCATCAAGCACTTTGGCTCCTCCAGGTGTGATGAGATCCTTACCGACCTGTCTGTAAAAGGATTTGGAATTAAATATTTGAAATGAATTGATATTTGAGATCATCAAGACACATATACACATGGGCATGGATACCATGAGGGATGAGCTTGCCCTTACCATCAAGCACTTTGGCTCCTCCAGGTGTGATGAGATCCTTACCAACTTGCCTGTGAAAGGATTTGGAAATAAATATTTGAAATGAATTGACTTTGGAATTGAAATTTGAGATCATCAAGACACAGATAAACATGGGCATGGATACCATCAGGGATGAGTTTGCCCTTTGCATCAAGCACTTTGGCTCCTACAGGTGTGATGTGGTCCTTACCGACTTGTCTGTAAAATGATTTGGAATTGAATAATTGGAAAAAAAAACAACTGAATTTTGAATTGAAATTTGAAATCATCAATGATGTGTGGCCATGTACCAGCGGGGATGATGAGTTTGCCCTTAGCATCAAGAAATATGGCTCCTCCAGGTTTAATGAGGTCCTTTTCAACTTGCCTGAAAAAGGATTTGGAATTGAATTGAAAAATATAATAATGAGTTTGAAATGGAAATTTGAAATGAAAATAATTTTTTATTAGAATTGACATTGACAACTTCATTCACAACAAAACAATTGATTATTGCACATCTTTTGAGTTGGATTTGCCATCTCAAGTTTTATGCCTCCACCATCAAAGGTGGTGCCTGAGGAAATTTGTGCAATGACTGGTTCTAAAGGTAGGAGCAAACAAGAGATGCAGAACTTAGGATTATTAAGGAAATACATGTAGCTTGTACTTCTAGATCATATTTGTCAATCATTTTTAACAATGGACCTCAAAGCAGTCAATAGAATAACAGTTTTCAAATGACATTTCCCCTACCCCCCCCCCAAAAAAAAAAAAAAAAAAAAAAAAAAAAAAAAAAAGAAAAGAAAAAGAATATCTTACCTGATGATGCCATCTTCCATGTACACATCGGCATAGAAGGATTGATCACTGTTCACAACCTTCCCTCCTTTGATTAATAGACGATTCTGGGCAGTCTGAACACAAAATAGAAACAAGAATAAAGTTAATCTCCAGGAAAAAACATACACAGTTACAATATGAATTACATAATAGAATACTTATTCAGAGCTCGAAAATAAAAAATGATATCAACGTCTTTTAAAACACAGCATTTTCTTTTCTCCTCGCTCTCTCTCTCTCTCTCTCTCTATAATCACCAATTATATGAAACATTTTAATACATCACACTATTACTATGGATACACACTATAGTCATCACTAAATGCAATCACTCATCTCCAGATATCCTCTGTCCATCTTTTATCCTCCCATCTCAAACATACACTAGAAAAATCCAAGCCCAATTTCTTGCTCTAGCTCTTTCACTCTCTCTCGCTACATTACAACTGTTACAGCAGTATGGAATAACATTACTATTCATACCCCATGCGAGAAGACTCCAGAGCACATGCAAATGTAAAAGAAACATTGCAACTATCCTTCTACATACATGTAGTCCTCACTCAAAACAATCACTCATCTCTAGACCTCCCCTATCCATCTCCTATTCTCCCTCACATCACATCCCAAACATAACTCAAATATATGTAACCAAGCTTGATCTAGCGTGAATGGTATCCATTCCAACTAAACCAAACACACATTGTACTAATGACAGATACAAATGCCAATATCATGTAATGTTACAGCGTAGTCTGTCCTATGGCTGAAACACAGGTAGCCCGGGAAGACAAACTAACTAAAATAATATGCTTAAGGCACATTGAAACACATCAATAAAAACATTACTCTTGATCATGACAATAAGACCTCAGAAGAGAAAGAATGAACGTATAAATGTATTCAATGTAGAGAGAAAACACTAAAAATATAAAATCGATCATGTATTTTTATACAATTATTGTATTGCATTTACAAGAATTAGAAAGGAAAAAAAGAAAAATATGAGTAACAGACAGGGCATTATATTTTAACAAAATGAATTCAAATTTAATAGCTAAATCACACATGATATGCTCTACAGCCAATGTTCACAAATCTACATACACATGTGTACACATATGACAGTATTCCATCACTCGTAATATTCATCTCATTAATTATATGGCCTTCAAGCCATGTCCCATACCTGGGTAAATTGAACAAATTTGTTGACCAAATTTGATTGGAAAATCTGGGCATGCTTTATTAGATATTGGGCTGTACATTGCACAAACACAGACACATGTATGGGAATGGAGAAAGTATGATGGCATGCACGCTTACAACATACTTGAAGGGGCTATGTTTATGTCTTCTAGAACGAAACCTGCTCTAGCAACATTTAGTCTAGTACAAGCAAAATAATCCTGTGTCTTCTGCACAGGACTAAACAATTAGAACAACTGGGTGTAGACAACATCTTCATCTAGAAGGAGGACTCCTCCTACCCCACCCCCAGCCCTTTCTTCTTCTTTTTTTTTTTTTGGGGGGGGGGGGGAGGCATGCTACAAAAGATGTAGCCCCCACACCTATCAAAGGAAGGCGGACTGAAGACTAATCATTAGCTATCAATTCCATCTGACAGGAACTGGATAGCCTAGGAGACACGAGATGGGAAACAATTCATCAGTCATGGTAGATCAAGCTACCACCTAGACCCTCCATGGTCTAGTGGTAAACCCCCTACAGCATCATGTCAAGCATAATTATCGTTGCTGGGGAAAAATAACACCAGTTGAAAGCCTTGGCATTTTAGGAAGTTATATGGTCAATGCAAAAATGAATATAATCCAAAAATTATTATAGTTGTATTTCATGTAACTTACAAAAATGTTCAAAGAGCCAGATGCAATATGACCAATCATCTATTCATACCGTCTAATAACCCATTCAGATTAAAAGCTTATGAAAGGCCTTGCAAGGTACTGGAAAATCTTCCTTAATTGTTTTTAAATATTTTTGCTCCCGTATTACAAATGTACATACATGTACAAGTGGAATAGTAAAGGATGTATAGTGTAAACTAAAACCAGACATTTCCAGGAACATATGAATATCATGAATATCAGGAGGGATTCAGATTTGCAAAAGTTTGATGCTGCAAAATACAAAAATCTAAATTAGTCAATAAAGTTATTTTGTTGCAATGTGGGAAAGTTTCAAGCCAGGAAAGTGGAACATATGAAGAATTTCTGGTTTTTAAGCACTGTAGATAATTTGTACAATCGTGATGATGGATAGCAAATTAAGAGTCAATTATTATACACATTTCAAAATTATGGAGAAATCATTATTCACAAAATCACAATGACTTACAGTGCCAAAATTAAATGCACATGGGAATTAATTCTCTTGTTGTACACATGTACCTTGTGCAAATTTACATCACTAAAATTGGCAATAATCTCAGCATTGTGCTTCCTTTCCATGTGTGTATTTTTTGTACACAAATGTAACCTTTGCTATTTGCAGTTAGCAGTGCAAGCACTACACATTAATAACCAGGTGGGACTAAGAGCTAATATTGATCTTGTTTTCAGCGGTTTACGACTAGCGGAATCTTGACCTGTCATTGATAAGTTGATTTGATGTATAGATGGATGCGATTGGGCGATTCACGCTAACGCCAGGCGAGACGTGGGGTAAATAATGTTCAGCCTATTATCAGACTTTACGATAGTCTTTAATCCATTGGAAATGCGAAACAGTGTAATTTAGGCCCGAGGGTAAATATGCTACTGCTTCCAATTCCAAGGTGAAGACATGAAGGACTAATTGGGAAGTATCTTAATACATGGCTTGGATAGACTTGATGATGTCACTTACAGGTACACTAGAAAATTCTGAGCTTGAACATTCTGACATCTACGCTGATGCGATCATTCTCCAGTTTATTAATGTATTCATAAAAAGGATGATTACATGTACATGTATGTACCTGAAATCATATCAATACTAAAATTTGCTTCATTTAGAGAATCCGACCTGAATCTAGTCAATTTGTTGAAGAGGAGCAGATAAAGATTGCAGTAAATAAACTCTTGACAGTATTACAGTATATGCCTTCTCAAATACATGTAATATTCCCTTTCCAATTGATCTCTCGCTAAGAACCATTTTAAATTGCTCTAAATAGGTACAGATATGACTGCATTTTTTAATGAATCCCTACACCCCTCCCCCAAATAAGCTCAAAATCTGAAGAATTGCAAATGAGCACTTTCCTCCAGAGAAAATAAAAATTGTCCAGAGAAGCCTTCAGAACTCATCATTGTGGCTCTGCATCTTACAGCATAATTTATGAGTCACACAATCCAGTCTAAAAGGGCAATTTGATGCAAGGACAAGCCTTCTGTCTAGATACCAATTGATGCAGTATGCTACAAGTATGCTAAGAGTGTGTTCAATGTCCAGTTTCAAATTTATACGCCAACATGAATCATGATACAAATCGCAATTACAAAACACAAACACAAACGCGATCAGAGGTGCACCGTTCAGTGTCAAAAATTTAAAGCTGATTATATTTCCATCGTCTTTATTAATTCCCCGTTCTCAAAAAACAAACGCCTTCTCCTTTTTTCACTTACACCGGAAACTTCCATTGCGAGAGCACATTTAAACACGTTTGAAAACTCAATACTGTTCAGTGTCGCATTTCGTTGCAATCGCGATGCTCAAGGTCGTAAAATTGAAGCTGATTGTGTTTCAAAACGCATCTTTTTTAAATTTTCAGCGTTTAAATTTAAATTGAGATTTTAAACACGTTTACTTTTACGACCGGGGATGGGGGACAATGAACACTCACTTTGTTTTTCTTTATATCAGCGTTTTGTAATTGCGTTTTATATCATGATTCATGTTGGCGTATAAATTTGAAACTGGACATTGAACACACTCTAAAAGTAGAGAGTAATGTAAAATGTAGGCCTATATCACGAAAAAAAGAACTGTAAAAGAATGCTGTTAAATGATAAGGTGCCTATAAAATTTGTATTTGACATTAGAGACATTGAGAATGATATGTTGGATTTTCTCAACATACTTTACACAAGAAGCAACTTTAAAACAACTCAAAATTTTACAGCAGCTCAAATTATTATTATTTTTTAGATATAAAATGAAAATGTGTGTCTTTTTCAAAGAAATGCAGGGGGTACCTGGTGGGATATGGGGATATTTTTGTAGACTTGTCCAAGGGCATAAGCGCTGAGAGCATAAAGCTACTTTCAATGCCACCTACATGTACGTGTATACAACCGCATCATCAACTTTTACAATGCAAAAGCAAAAACCATAAATTCTAGATGTAAATTTCTATGATTTTTAACACTTTTCAATATCTATCTTCTATGCCTGGATGGTCAGCCATAATGAAACAATAAATCATAATCTTTTTTACCTCCTAAAATCACAGACAATTTAAATCCAGAGCATAGGGTATAATGAAAGGCCAGGAAACAGATTGCAACCATGGACATCAATAAACCTAATTGCTTCTTGAATAGTCCCTTTGCCTAATGTCACCTCAAAACAATCACTGGTGGAGATATAGTCATGTAGCTGATAAAAATCTAATCAATAATCAGACCTTGTAGAACAGCTAGCAATTCCTTTGAGAATGTGTGTGTTCAATTGTCTTTTAATTTAAAAGATTGGGACACAGACTTTTCTTTCTGTAAGTATTAAGATGGATTCTATTAATGACTGAACATTATTACCACTGCACCACATGTACTGGACATGTAATGTATACGGGCATACTTGCATATTTTGATGCATTTCTTTGTTATTCCTTTGTTTCCAAGCTACACAATACCTCTATCTCTTTATTATTAGCTTTACAATAAGATTTTGTAAAATTGTGTGGATTGGGATCTTATGCTGATCAACTCAACATATGACATTAAATTATGCGACAGTTTAGGCCTACATGTAGGCTATCCAACAGGACATTCAGACAAAGATATGTAATCATGTAGCTAAACAACTTTCAAATACATGTAAAATGTGCATGTTTTTTAGTCTGAATGACGTCTCTCTAGGGTTGATCCAGTCACGTTTATGAATCCATTAGCAATCCAACCAGGGAATGCCTATCCCTAGACATCACAGCATGGGACCTCTAATGTGTGCTTGAGGTGTGATATATTGCAACCAAATTGGCATGAACTGAGATAAGGTGTGAACGGGGTAGGTACCCTGTTTGATTTCAGACATAATTGGAATTTGACAAACGGGAATGTTTTTAATTGAAATCAAATCCTTCAATTGACAAGAAATTTGTATGTTAGAAGTCACTACTAATCTCACCCCCAAATTATTTTTTTTTAAATTACAGATTATGTTCATAAACATGTATCAGGGCTCCATGGATTTGCATCTGGAAAAAAAAACCTTTGTTGAAACGATTATTTTATCTTTGAATAATTTTTTTATATTTGACCTGCATGTATTTCAAAACTGACAAAAACTCTGAGCTACTGTGTATTTCTATAACTGCACTGTATTTCTATTCAAGTATGAAAAACTTAAAATATAGGCTTAAACCTTTTAAACCCAAAATAAGTTAACAATGTATAAAGCTATGTTTTGATTTTGGCAATTTGAGCAGCCTCGGTATATGCTTGAAATGAACTACAAGCATATACACATGAATTCCTCCACAGTATAGTCAGATACATGCAATTAATCGCTTATTTTTTTTAAAAGAAGATGGAAGGTGATCTACACTAAGATATTATTCCAGTTGCTATAGGTTACAGTATGATATGATCTTGACATCATCCGTCTTTGTCACAACAAAGACTCACATCAACATTATAAGATGCACGTTGCGCATCGATCTACCCTAAAAAGCATTTCAGTTTTATCATCGGATTCCGGTTAGTGCCCCAGGGATGAGGATACTGTTTCGTCTTTCAAGGAGTGTCACTCTCAACAGGGTCACATGACCAGTAGAGATGAACCAATTTGAGATCTGCTATTGCTACCCCCCCCCCTTCAAGCCAGCAAGCTTGCAAATAAATAATTCAACAGTAGGACCCCATGGAAGAACAGAGCAATTATGTAAATTGCACTGAAATGGGCTATCCGCCATACATTCATTATTTATATAAATTTACCATGTATATTTTTAACTTGTTGATATGGAAATAAAAACAAACAAACAAACAAACAACAGTTTGAAGAAAAAAAGGCTTTAGGGCCTACATACAAGAGAGAGCACGAGAGAGCAAGAGAGATAGGACATGAAAAGAAGAGTGAGAGAGAGAGAGAGAGAGAGGAAGGTACATAAAATAAAATAATAGAGAAAGAGAGGAAGACCGAAAGATGGAGGGAGAGGAAGATGGAAAGATGGAGGGAGAGGAAGATTTGAGAAAAACAGAAAGAGGCATAGAGAGGAAGATATAGAGGGAGACGAATATATGTAGAAAGATGGACAAAAAAGACGGCAATATAGAGAGGAACATAGATGTAGAAAGGAAGATAGATAGAGAGATAGAAAGATAGATAGCCTACAAGAAAGAGGAGGAAGATTGAATGTTGCATAGAGAGAGAGTGAACTTGACAATAACACCAAGAGATAGATGATGGAAGATAAATACACTAGTTTACATGTCATGTAGGTCACATGAGATATGTAACCTCTTTCAACCACCCTTTAACCCCCCCCCCCACCCCCATGGAGTAGCCACATTGCAAATAAATAATTCAATGGTTTTTAGATTAGGGCACTTACTCATATCTCAGTTTGTGAGTGGGAGCTTATTTGACAGTGCTCTTGAGAAAGCAGTTGTGTAAAGCTCTTTGATAAACAATAAACACAGTAGTATTTTTTTCAGCTTACAATCAAACAAGGTAATAAGCATTCAGGATGTGTGCATAAAACGTACACTTCTGGCAACCCATAGATGACAGAGATTTCCCAAATGGTCAAAATGAATCCCTTTTTGACCCTCAAATTGGCAAAGACTGCAACTTTATAAAAAAAATTAATAATTAACAACACTTTAACAATGAAAATTACAAAATGCATCGAAAAAATTGCCAATTTGCTATTGAAAATAGTGATTACTCATATTTCCTCACGTTGTCAATTTTAATGATTATTTTCATTTAAAGTGTTCTAACTCAGACACCGTTCAAAGTACAAGTGGCAGCAAAAAAATTCTTTGTGTCAGTGATTTTTGTTCTTTCTGTTGATGTGTCATTCATATTCTATAGTATTAGTAATTCTAGTTTCAAAGATAATGCAAAAGTGTCACTAAAAGGAGACAATGTCCTTGATGGTATAAAGGAATTTCATCAGGACCCTGTTCTGTCTTCATGGACATGTAGGCCTACATGTTTTGTGAGACAATGCAGATTACACCTACATTACAAGTCAAAAATAATATTTCTCTTAAGTCTATATAAGTGCATGTAGGTATATTTCAGCTGCATATAGAGGACACTGCAAGCAAGCGCGGCGATTTCAAGTCAAGACTGGGGGGGGGGGGGACGGAAACATCCGAAAGTGAAAAAATAATACACTAAAAATTTGCATACTTCGCACATTATGCAGAAACTAATGAAAATGTTTGGGAGCGCAAAGCGCGAGCTGAAAATTTTGCCTTATAATCACATTTAGCATTGTATTTGACACACATTATACCTCTTTATTAGCTTCATAAGCTAATCACTACATAAAAAAAAAGTTAAGTTTTAAAAATCGAGGGGGGGATGACCCCCCCCCCAGAAAAAATTGAAGGGGGGACACATCCCCCGTCCCCCCCCCTCCGCCGCCAATGACTGCAAGTATATTTCTATAGTTCTACATGTACATGTACATGCAGGCCATACATGTACTTTGGTTTTCCCCAGGCTCAAGACTAAAACTAATCTTTTCCGAACTCTCTCCAATCCAATACAAACAGAAACTGAAATAGAATATGTTGCTTTTAGATGAGATCATATCAGATCAAACAGATGTTCCTATTACCTAGGGAGACTGCAAGATGACTTGCAGGACATTTTGTGACCCTAATTGAACATTTATTTCATGTCAATCGATGGCTTCAAATGTGTATTGTGCAATTCATCTGAAAGATGCAGCATAGGAGACAGTGTATTGCAACATACATACATATGTATTTCATATGCAACATCTTTATAGACCTTATGCATTGACATCATACTGCTATTTTGGCAAAAGGAAGCAAGTGACAAAAGTGACATTTCCTGTAAAAGAGCCAAATGTGAATGTCATTTACACTGATGTCCATGTAATCTCCTAATGACTGTCTTAACTTAAATATTTCAAAGATGGATAAACTTTGAGACATGAAATTTGGACAGCAATAAGATGGTACCAAATGAAATATGGAAATATTAAAAACTCCTTTTACGTGAATTCATATACACCCTTGACCGAGGGCGCTATGAATTATGACGTCATATGCACAAGGTCTATTGTATAAGACACAGAGGGTCAGAATAGAGTCTGTGTGTCAAGACCACTAGGCTGGCCCTATAAAACCCACCTGTGCTCAAAGTTCAGGTCACCCACCAGTCAAAACAGAGACCATGACCTTATTATAAGGTCAATGAGAGTCTGTCAAGGATGGGCTATTGGGTCATTCCAAGGTACCTATCCTAGCCTTTTCTTTCAAACCCTAATCACTCACACTAAACACTTGGGATATGAATATTTGGAGTTTATTAAAATATTATTGCCTGCTTTGAGGTAAATACATATTAAAACTAGTGCCTAAAACAACCGAGGGCTATGATTTCATCACACGACCCAGAACATTTTGAAATAAATGTGTGCATTGAAAAAAAAATGATATCAGAAATAAATAAACAGTCTGAAAACAGACTATGACGTAATTTCATTTACAGATGAGTTCTAAAACTGGTTATTCATTTACTTTCTTTTAGTACATGGGGCTAGGGTCGAAATGCTGCACCCCCCCTGCCCGACTCATGTTCATGGTATCCTCGTGTAGCTATGGGTCTGGTGAATCGGAAAATTGAGTTTAACAAAAAAAAACTCATTCCCGAGGGACCCCCATGGAGTTTTTGACCACGCCCATTTTCCTCCCTGAAATGGTTTATATCAAGGGTATGTACAAGAAAACCATTGATAAACTTTTCGAGATATCATTTTTATGGAGCAAGTGACCCTCAAAATGTTGGTCTTGAATAGGGCTACAAGATTATATAAAGATTTTGCAATTTATGTGACGTAAATGTCACGAGAGGTCAAAAGGTCACAGAAATTGACCTCTGGCAGAACGCTTTTTCGGTTAAATATGAATAACAAAGTTTCAATTACTGTCAACTAAATTTGATTAACATAAAGCCAAAGTTAATGTAATAGAGCTGAAGAGAATTTATTCCTCTTTTATTTGACGTATAACATATCTCATAACTATCACGCATGACCGCGCCGTGTTCATTTTTACAAAAACGTTACATGACCATTTTTACCAAAAAGTAGCCATTTCCTGTATATGTCTGCCTACTGTACGGCGTGTACTATGTCATACGTGAAAGCTACAAACAAATAAAGTTATTTTGATTTAAAAATTGTTAAGAACTTAAAAAACAAGGTGCGATGATTCGTCAGGTCACTCTGATGGCACACATGACCGGCAATATGTAACATACATATATCTTAGCAACGCGTTGCTATGTTACTTATTCTCCCTAGCAACAGGCTATTTAGATCATGTTATTTGGGAATAGATTTTAATTAACAGTTTCTGAGCATCAAAATAGTATTCCATTGGTCAGTTCACTCCACTGCACTATAGTTTAGGCTAGTAACGGTTGCTAAGCAACACATTTTTTAATATCAACTGGGCATAGCAACTCGATATCTTCTGACAAAGAATTGAATCAAAGTTACATAACTGTGTTAATTTGACCTCCATGACTTTTTAAAATTATATCAATGTACATGTAACCATGGGTCTTGTGAATAAACACAAGCACAAGCTCATACACACCCACACACACCCACGCCCTTACACCCTCTCACACTCGCACACACCCTAAATAACACACCCACATACACACACACTCATATTTTATACGGTCCCCCATGACTTTTGAAAATTATGTTCATGCAACCATTGGTCTGGTGAATTAACAAAAGAACAAGCACATACACACACACACTCACAACCTCTCACACTCAACTTTCACAAACAATCCCCCCCCCTTCACACACACACACATAAACACACATATTTTATGAGGTCACCCATATCCCCTTCCCCATGTCTTGGCACGGAAAAATGTTTAGATTATTTTTTTGGAAATTATGTTCATGCAACCATGGTCTGGTGAATTAACCAAAGAACAAGCACATACACACACACACTACAACCTCTCACACTCAACTTTCACAAACAATCCCCCCCCTTCACACACACACACATAAACACACATATTTTATGAGTCACCCATATCCCCTTCCCCATGTCTTGGCACGGAAAAATGTTTAGATTATTTTGTTCTGCTAGTGAGTTAGTGGTATTCAAACTGAGTTAACCTAACTATCAGTGCTTTTATGAACTACAAAATTAAGCGCCGTGTAAATGTTGACATTCTTACAAGCACTTTCGTCCGAAATGTGATCGCGATTAAAAATCTACACGTTAATTCAATTGACTGATAGCTCCGCCCCATGATGTATCGTTAACATTGAATGGACATTAACCAATTCGATTGGAAGGTTTAAAATTGACCGGAAATCTATATTAATATTCCTACCATTTTAGGGATGGCATCACTTTGTCATCATTGATTTCATACCCCTTTCAAAAGAATGTCCTGTTTGAATAAAATCAGGGTTCTTTCACATTTGAGCGATCTGTCACTGTGCTTTCTGCTCATGGTGATTTTTTTTTATTTTTTATTTATTTATTTTTTTTATTGGTGAGCTCTCATAAATTGATGAAACCCGCTTAGAAATGCTCCCTATTGGCTAATGACAAATGTCACAGCGACTGACGCTATATATTTTTTAAAATGTGAACATGCCTCAAACTGAATTTCAAGTTCATTGCGTTGTGGTATTGAAAAAAAAACTACTCTTTTCCATGTCCCCATGGCAATCTACAGGGCTTTTTGGAACCGACCAGGGCTCCACCTCATCTTCTGTTCTTAATCTGAATTGTTTCTCCTATTTCCCAAATATTCTCAGCTATAATTCAGTACCCTTTCCACATCCCTGCCTCCTTCCCTAACCCAAACCTTTGAAAAGGGAAAAAAGGAAAACATAACAAACAAATTATTTAAGACAAAAAAAATGTGTGTATTGTATAATGATATTGTAAGCGCTGTGATACTTTTTCGTGTATAGCGCAATTATAAATGACATTTATTATTATATTAAAAAAAATGACAATGCATTTTTAAATGTGTTAACCCAGATCTTGCAATGGGTGATCACGATATTGGAAAAAATCATTTACATTAAGTTTAATAGGTCTGTAATTTGCATGGGGTATAGTTTAGGTTCGTATCTTCGATGATATATCTTCTTTAGGTAATTGTTCCAAACCGGCCAGTAGATTTGATCATAGGCACATGGAAGGGGAGTGCATGCTTTGTAGTCTCTGCTGTCTATGTTTAAACTTTTAAAGTCATTCTCATTTTCCAGTCACTTCTAAGCCAGTCCTTTCACCGAGATCACTTTCATTAGTTCACTATCAGGGTCGGACTCTGCATCATCTGTATTGACAATTTCTTAAAGTATGTCCACAAATTTCTCAAGCATTACCCTCTTATCCTCCATTTTCGGCTTAAGATCTTGTTTCTATTGCCCAGTTACGTCCATCTATTTGTCTAGAGAGTTCTGAAGTAGGTACATTTGTGGCAAGCTTCCATACTCTTGCCTGAAGGTTAACATTGACAAACATGCTATTCTAGGACCCTTCTGCATGAAGGCTGTGGTTGCCAAAGCAATTATTTGTTTTCTTTCTGTAATACTTGTCCACCATCATATTATTCAGCGTCTTGTCCCATACAATCTGTTGATTACATCTGTCGTTTCATAGTCAACTGCCCAAGCTTGTTGATAGCCTTGATGTATGATCTTGATTCCTTGGACACTCCATATGCCTTTAATGCACTTGTGCTATACAGCTTGTAAGTGCATTCAAGACTAATAAGGTAGCTAGTAACAAGATGTACAAGGGACATGGCTAGGGTGGTAAGATCAATCCAACACCTTCTCTTGTCTCTCGGTCTCAAAGATCATGTTGATCCTTCTAAGACTCTTCTGGATACATAGTATAATGAAGCAGATGAAGAAGATCTCAGAATCGGGGCTCCTCACTCCTCACCCTAACGGGATGACCCAATAAGATCTCGGGCTTTCATGGTCATCCCGTCAAGCTTATGTAAATCTTGTACTTGACAAAAATAAATCAAATCAAATCAATCAAACAACTGGAATCACACTTCTATTATACAAGATGTACAGCACATGCAGTTTCTTCCTGTGTAGAATGCAACACAGCTAGTTCGACACAAGTTTCCTTTTCCATCAGGAGTTTAATAATTGAAAGACCCAATTGTTGCGATGATGATAATTTCATGAGGTCCATAGTTCTGCTGAGTACAACTGCTTCAATCTCATAAGTGAAGTCTTTCAAACCTTGTTGTCATCATTGCTCCACTCCTTTGGCATCTTTGTCTTTATCCACTCAATTCTCACTGACACCTCGTTGAATCCTCCTACACCTTTCACCAACTCTCTCTTGTAGATGTCAGTATTAAGCACAGTTGTTGATTGAAGGCAGAGATGATACTATCTTTTGGAATAATCCCGAAGGTGGCTGGGATTTCAAGTAGAGTGTCGAAACAGCATTGCCATCTCAGTGAACTTAGCCTCGCAGGGATATCGTGTAACCTTGCATCATGAAGAAGAGAAACATTTGGATTTGTCTTTTTGGCAGAAATCAATCTATAAAGACTGTGTGAGCAGTTACCTGATCCCTGTTAGGCTATTTCCACTGAAGACGGTTATGCTGTATCCAATACTCTACATGAAGCTCCTTCAGGGAAATTCAAAACTAGCATCTCTGCCCTTCAGTCAATTAGTACTGACATGTACAAGAGCGAGCGATGAAGGGCCCGAGAAGATCCGACAATTAGGCGTCAGTGAAACTTGGTTTGGGTGAAACAAAAAAGAGGGCTAAAAACGATAGAAACAGTTTCTTACGATAATGACAACAAGGGCAGTCCTAAGACTTCTCTATTAGATGAAGCAGTTGTAACCTCGCGGAGAAACTCTGTCAGTCAGAAAGTTATCATCATTGCACAATTTGTCTTTCAAACTACTCCTGATGGAAAAGAGCACTTGTGTCGAACTAGCATGTGTTGCATTTACCTGAAGAAACTTACTCCGTGTAGTGCTGTACAATCTTGTACGCTAAGAAGCAACAGATAAAAGTTATGTTAGGGTGATATTCCCCAATCTGACATATTCTTCATCCCCCTTCATTTATGCTACTCATTAGAAGTGCTCTAGAAGGGATCTAGCCAGATCAGTAAGTAAGGCAACAGAAGGTGTTGTATTGATGTACCGCACCCTAGCGAAGTCCCTTGTACATCTTGTTACAGGTGTACCTTATTAGTCTTGAATGCATTAAGGCTGCAATAGCACAGAGCATAAAAGAAATTTTGAATGCCGAGGATCAAGATCATAAGGGTATTTCAATGGTTATAATCACGTGAATGGAGAGCTGGGCAGTGTGACTATTGAAACGACAGATGTAATGAACATAAATTAATTGTATGGGACAAAAAATATCGTGAGCTGATAATGATAGTCGTGGCGGTATTACAGAAAAAGAAAATACTTTGCTTTTGGCAACACACGGCCTTCATGCAAGCGTCCCAAAAGCATGTGCGATCACTGCTAACTTTCAGGCAAAATCTGGAAGCTTGCCAAACAATGTACTACATAGAACTCTCTAGAACAAATAGCATGGACGTAACTGGGCGCAATAGAAACAAATCTTAAGCCGAAATGGGGGAAAGGTGGTAATGCTGAGAATCTGTGGACATATTCAAGAAATGTCAATACACATGATACAGAGTCCGACCTGATAGTGAACTCAATGAAAGTGATCTCATGAAAGGACTGCTTAGAAAGTGTCTGTGAAAATCGAATGACTTAAAAAGTTTAACACGGACAGCAGAGCACTGCAAAAGCATGCACTCCCCTTTTCCATGTGCCTATGATCATCTACAGGCCGGTTTGGAACACATTACCTAAAAAAGATAAAACCTTAACTATACCCGATGCAAATTACGACCAATTAATAATTAATGTAAATAATTTTTCCAATATCTTGATCACCCATTTCAAATTCTGGGTTAACACATTAAAAAAATGCATTGTCATTTGTTTGTCTCAAAATAATTCGTTTGCGTGACTGCTTATCTTTTTTCAGAGGTTTGGGAAAGGGAAGGAGGCAGGGATGTGAAAAGGGTAACTGAATTATGACTGAAATATTCGGGAAACAGGAGAAACAATTAAAGATCAGAAGATCGGTGGAGCCCTGGTCGGGTTCAAAAAGCCCCGTAGATTGACCATATGGGACATGGAAAAGGTAGTACACAAGCCAATAACTTGAAAATTCAGTTTGGGATTGTCACAGTTTTGTTATATAGTAGAGTCGATATGACAATTGTCATTAGCAATAGAAGCATTTCTAAGCGGGTTTCATCAATTTATGAGAGCTCACCAAATAGAAATAAAAAATAAATAATATAAAAAATAATTGAAAAATAAAATCAACATTAGCAGATAGCACAGTGGACAGATCGCTCAAATGTGAAAACCTGATTGTAATCAAACCAGGACATTCCTTTGAAAAGGGTATGAAATCAACGATGACAAAGTGATGCCATCTAGAAATGAAAGGAATTTAATTAGTTTCTCGGTAAATTTTAAACTCTTTCCAATCGAATTTGTTAATGCCCATTCAATTTTAACGATAACTTACGGAGGAGCATCAGTTAATTGATTTAAACATGTTAGATTTTAATCGCGTCAATTATCGCAGTGCGTTTTGTAAGAAATGTCAACTTTACAAGGCGCTTAATGGTTGAGTTCACAAGGCACGATGGTTGGCTGACTAGTCTGAATACCACTTACTACGAGCAAAC